>CM076576.1:140306690-140714473 GCA_034641835.2 Pinus albicaulis
CTGTAATGGAAGGTTCTATAACGTGAATCGTTTGGTTGTCGAAGGGAGATGGCATCACTGTGCTGATGGGTTGTGCTCTCATTTTTCAGATGTTGGAGGTCAGAGTGCTCACTTGCTGTAGGCTCACTTGATTCACTCTCTCTTGAATCACAATCTCTTGCATTTTTAGCTCCTGAAGGCCCAACAATACACCCTCGAGTACTAATTTTTATTATGCTTCCATATCATTCCAAAATTCCTTTTTGGAAGACTTGACCATGTTCTCAATTTCGGTGAAGCCATCTTCTATGAGGGTGAGGTCCTCTGTTCTAGCTAGCTTGGAACCCTTCCTCTTTTTTC
This sequence comes from Pinus albicaulis, assembly GCA_034641835.2. Classification (NCBI taxonomy): domain Eukaryota; kingdom Viridiplantae; phylum Streptophyta; class Pinopsida; order Pinales; family Pinaceae; genus Pinus; species Pinus albicaulis. The sequence continues at coordinate 140,307,030 of CM076576.1, forward strand.
ATAGGCCCACAAAGGCCTGAGAACCTCTCTTAGTTCCTTTGGCTGTATGGGTTGTAGGGGCCTCGGTACCTTCACCATCTTTCTCCTCAACTTCCTTCTTTATATTAATCCTTTCTCCCATCATGGGAGGCTCGGGCTTTGCCACTGTGTCCTTGCCTTTCTGTTGATTTTCCTTGGTTGTGTGCGACTTGGTAGGAGTCTTCGGCATAGGCGAAGAGGCACTCCTAATGGTGCACGGCTCTAACAATGTAGGTGGCCATTCTGCTGTGATGCGCACCAGGTCATTCTCCGTGACCATGAATGGTAAGCCAGACTATATTCCTTCGAAAACACCCTTTGCGCGGATATGCATGTTATGGAACATGGCTTTAAAATCTGCAATCTACTTGTATGGTTCGTAGAGGGTTGGCGAAAACCGTGGCTTTGACTGAATTTCCTGGAATAAAGTAGAAGCGAACAACACCCAAAAAAATTTGTTCTCCATGATTCTAGAGGGGATATTAAAGTTCCATAAGGTGGTGTGGCATTCAACTTCACACAGTTCTGGCTCAATATCAGGGAACTATGTAGCCTGCCGCGTCCTCCATCCAATTAGTGCGATGAGGAGAAACAACCAAGAATAATATAAATTATTTCCTTCTTCTTGGACTTCGTGAACATTGGCCAACAACTCGGTGCAGAGGTATTAGGACCAGTTAAATTGCATTCCTTTCTCACATTACCATGCTAGCACAGTGACATGGGCTGGAACTTCCTTTAGGTGGCACTTCCGCATCACCTTGCATGCGAGGATCAATGTGCCAATTTGGACTACAAGATCATTAATTTCCTAAACCAGGAAACACCGGGTATTTCGCGAGACCTTGAACTTCTCCTTGACCTCCTCGGAAAATCTATGTTATTGGATTTTCCCTCCAAAAGTCATCGCAGGGTCCTCCCCCTAGTCAGGCAAGTTGGTGATATGATGTATCAGAGCAAAATCAATGGGAATCGTTCCTCCTAGCCATAAGCAGTCATCATGCATGAGGGAAAGTAGCTGGTGCACACATTATGTCATTGATTGGGTTGCGCCCAAAGTTTGGAATGTGAAAGAGGTTTAGCAACCCTGATTTTTATAGGCCCAAGACCCATGACTTTGGTTCAACTCTGACCACCCTACTGTCATATGGGATATTTTATAGGTAAATGGTGGGTGCAAGCTCCAAAAAATTATCTTGTTCTGCTAGGTTCCAATCCTCCATCTTCAATAGTGGGATCTTCGTGAACATATCGCTTTTGACGAGTACGTTTAGCAGGATCATCGGCATGTTGATATAGCACTGCACCTTATATAAATCCTTTGGCACCTCTACCACTAATTTGCACGGTGCTACATACGCAGGAAGCCGTGAGATAGGATCGAATATCTCCACAACATCCTCTTCCATGATAGTTTGGGGTAGTTCATCCATAGGTTTCTTTTGTCGCTCTGCATCAGTTAATCGAGGCTTCAGGATCTTCTAGTGTGGGGAATTTCGGGACCCCGTGTTGAACCTTTATTTAAACTAAGAGGGGGGGGGTGAATCAGTTTAACACATTCCTGATCTTTTAAAACTTTTCATTAAGATCATTTACACCTTCATTTCATGTCCAATTTAGTGTGTGAGTAACCTTAGAATGTAAGCAGCAAATATTAATATAATATAGCAGTAGACTTAATATGAGAGCAGAAGATATTAAGCAGATGATACATATCAGATCAATACATAAATATTAAGCACAGAGACACCAGATATAAGTGGAAACCCATAAAGGGAGAAAACCACATCTTATTATTGTTGTGATGCAAGGCGACACAACTCCCTCTGCCCCTTTGTTTCTTCAGGGCTCAACCTCAGTTACATGGCAACTTGAAAACGCACCAACTCCCTTCATTTCTCACCCAGGCACCAACTAACCTAGGGCTTCCTTTGATCGACTGGCCTGATAGCTATCAGGCTGCAACTTGATAGGGAAGCTCCAACTTCCTCAATTTGTCAAACTGAATGTTTGCTGATTTGCTTCAGATATCAGCTCTGTTCTGTAGCTTCTCTTTCTCCTCTTCTTCTCTCAATTTTCTCTGCCTTTTTCTTCTATATTTTGCATTCTCTGTATTTTCTCTCTCTCTCTCTCTCTCTCTCTCTCTTCCACTCTCTATCTTTCATATCAATGTGATATTCTATATATAGGGTTCATCACATGACTCTTTACATTCCTCAGAGAATTTGAAGTGAATAGTCCTGACCTTTTGACTTCTGTCTTCTCATTCCTTTATCCAACTCAATTATAATAATAATATGTACAAATTTCCATGCTACAGTGAGATTTTGTCTTTTCCTTAGGATACTTGCCTTTGCATCACAAACAATAAAAATAATTACAACATTTACATTTTTCAGTTATACATCTCAATTCCACTCAGCTCCTTTTCTGAATTTTGGATTTACTGGATTTGTCATTTCTACTGCTGGAAGGAAACTGTTATCTTCTTCTGCTCACTGTCTTCTGCTTATTTTCCAGTTTTCTGTGCTTGTACACCTGTCAAATTTGTTCCTGTGCAAATTCCTGTTCATCGTGATTGCGTTTGTGCTGTATATATATAACTGTTGATCTGGCAATTTCAATAAACATATCTGGAGGCTTTTTCTTCCAAGGTTCTCTTATGGTTCTTAAACCAAATAAACAGTCTCGATTCATCCCTCATGCAGTGGCTTACATATGGTTTAAACCATGGCTTAAGCTTACTATGTTTATAATTTTTTCTTTTCTCTATTGACCTCCAACCCATTTAACTTTTGAACAAATCACTTAATTGAATGACTCGGGCCCACAGGGTTATTCAACGCATATCCAATTTCTTCATAATATATTTTGATCTATATTACATATAACAGACCAAAAATAATTTCTCGCATTTCACATATGTTAATATATACGACGCTTTCACCATTATAATGAACCCTTTGGTTAAATCAACTCTTGGCCTCTTCAAAACTGTGGTTAGACCATAATAAAAAACTCAACGTATAATATTTCAGATTAATATTCAAATATTAATCTGCATTAATCCACCATATTAAACCTTCATATCAGTCTCGATGCATATTATTTTCGAACTTTATATTATGCCGCCAACCTTATAAACTCATAAACCTTAATATATATTTGATTTGGGCCCACAATACAATAAAAAGAACGCATACTTCGTACCTGGCTTATCCTTCAGGCTCTTCCATTAAACCTCGGGCAAGTTCAGAGAGTGACCACTGTTAGATACCAAGCCTCTAGATCAACGGTGTATGTTAATTTCGCTCCACGTCTTCAGTCGAGGTATAATGCGCGAAGGCGCACTTTAAACAATGGTTTTTAAACGGGTCCCTTGCCACATGTCGATTCTTGTATGGAATCGCTCCAATTCACAAAATACCACCTGCTCCGGAAAAGCAGTGCGAAATGGCAGGGTGGTTTTCGGCAATCCGCGTTCACTGTTCATCTGGTCGTGGTTCCGTTCTCCACTCCAGGTTCCAGTCCCCCTATATTATGTACCAGGGTTCTATCAAATGTATAACGCACAGTTCTATTTCTCTGTGCTCCCAAGGTTCTGTCACCCCGAATCATCAGCCTCCAGTTCGGCTCTCACCACTGTGGTTGATCTAGGAATGGGATTCCTTTTCGGCCTTTCTGCGCTTCGATAATCACCATAAACACGTTAACGCTGGACGCGAACTCAACTTCTCACTACGTCTGAGGAAAGAAATCCTCCAACAAATTTCAATGGACCTTTATAATCCCTCACGAGGATTCATACCAGCATTCGAACATAATTCTGATATGGTCAGTCTTTCCTCGCATGACCATTAAATATTCACTAGATATAAAAAAAATGTGTGTTGTGGCGCCAAGGTAAATATATATTCATAGTCTTATCCCTCTAATTGCTTCTACAGGTATGACTAGGCATACTAAATAATTTCAATGACATCAATTTATTTCAATCCCATGTAGAATCACTATCAACTTGGTTGTATAGAAATCTGCTACCATTCATCCAAAACTCATATGTTCCTGAAGCTCCTCTAAAACTGCCTCTTCTTCATGTCCCATGCCTTGTGAATAGTTTAGGTGATGCTCCTGTCTTTACCTTTGCCATCAATGACAACATTTCCAACACCCCGAGGACTGTCTCTTCTTAGATTGGACAGGTGCAGGGGTCTCAGCAACCTATGTAGGGGTCTCCTAGGCCGACTTCATAGAAGGTGTGGGCTTAGTGGCAATCATACTTAGCGGAATGAGATGACACAAACCTCGGCGGCACAGCTCCTCCTCAAATATCGGATCAAGGCCATACATAAGCTTCAGACAATACATAGAGAGCAGAGAACACAAAATGCATAGAAATAATAGAAAGCAAAGGGAACTAATGTGATTATTTAGATCATACTTACAGCATAAGCGCACCTTAAATGGTCTTCTTCTCATTAATGTTGCCCCATAAATGCTAAAATGGCTCCAAATCTGGAATAATCTCTTCATTAAATGCAATTTAGACGCTCCCACAAACGATAAGAACATTTTCGTGTCCAAATTTACTACTCAAATGGCTATATTCTGGCACCACTACGATTGAGTCAACCTTCTAGTGCAGCTGCTGCACGATTGTTGCACCTTTCTATGCACCCGCCTTCCTTGTTGTGCGAACCCATACTTCCTACCATATAGTCATTTGGTGCGCGCGGGGAGAGGATCATCCATGTATGGTTTCAATTGAGTTTCATTGTTATACCCAGGAAGGTATTCTCTGGTTAATGTGGCCAAGCGTACCACACCTCTGTCTATGATTTCCTTGACAATATATATTCCAAGACAATGCATTTTGAAATTCCTTGGGTGGCGCGAAAATTTTCTGTCATATAGCAAAACCAAATCCTCTTCTTTAAAGGCCTTCTGTCTAATGTTCCTGTCATACCAAGCCTTTTCGTGCACCTTTCACACCTGCTAATGGAAACCTGCAATGAACTAGCCTTCTTCCAATGCGAACAACCGTGAAAATCATTCTTCCATAATGTCATGCTCAGCCATATTAGTGAATGCTGCAATGCGAAAACTTGGGACAATATACTCCATAGGCATAACAACTTCCTTCCAACACACCATTAGGAACGATGTCTTTCTTATCAACTTCTTTCATGTGGTTCTGTATGCCCAAAGAACTACATGTATGCACACATCCCAATCATTTTGATTAGCATTGCAGATGTTTGTGAGTGCGGTCTCCAATATCTTATTAAAATATTCCACTGCACCATTCTCTTGTGGGTGATAAGGAGTACTCTTCTGGTGATGAATCTAGAATTCTTCAGTTAGAGCTTGAATAGTTTCATTCACAAAATGTGTACCCTAATCGCTCATCAAAATCTTAGGGCACCCAAACCGAGTCAAGATGTTCTCAAAAATGAATTGTGATGTCTCTGCACTACAATCCTTCACAAATTTAGCCTCAGCCCATCTGGTCACATAGTCTGTCACAGTGATTATGTAGCATGCACATGTCTTATTTCCTGGGGGTCGATAGGTCCGAAAAATCCTAATGCAACTATTGATAATCTAAAGGCCGCATTAAAGTAAAAATTCAAGAAGTCGAAATAGTTTGGTCAATGTGAAACTGAGTTGAAGGACATTCGCCAAGAATTCAACGAATCCATATGGGACGTGGATCAACGGCTGAAGTGCACAATTGGAGAGGGAGGATTTACTATTGATGACACCGAACAAAAAGAGTGGTTCATTGTGATGCTGCTACCCCATCTGCGTCAGCCCTTATTTCAACTGAAAATTGCAACGCAGGCCGAAGTTATAGAGATTGCAATGTACCAGATGCACAGATCAGAGCTCAAAAAATCCAAAGCCAGTTCGAGGTAATGCACTTAGAAATATAGAGTCTATGCAAGGATAATGGAAATAATGCATGGGCAGATGTATGGTGTATACGCTGCAAAGTTTCTGGGCATCACAAGGATCAGTGCCTTGAATTCAATGACTATATGTCAGCTGAAGGACCAAGCCCACTGAAGAGCGTGACATGACCAATTGGAACTCCTACGTTATGATGCATGATTTTTCAAGCAATGGGTATGCATATGATAGAATTTTTCCCGAGGATTGGGAAATATATCCCTGAGCTTAAGAAACCTTTTTGTAATTTTTTCTCATCGGCAGGACATGACGAGTAGCATTGTCGTAGCTTCGATTTTATGATTGACCAAGATGACCTATATAGGATGCACGCTGAACTAACCACACTAGCATCCATGTTTGGGTGTGGTGGATTCAAAATAAAAGGACAAGGAAGAGGCAGAGGAGTTGGTCGAGGAAGGGGGAAGCTCATTTGATATAATTGTGGAAACATGGGTCATTATGTGCGTGAATATCTGAATCTAGCACAACAACCTTGTAGGTATTGTAGACAATTTGATGATGTTATTGATGATTTCCTTGTTTTTATTGCAAAAATACAGGAAAAGAAAAAACAAACTCCCACTCAAAATATTCAGATGGTAAGAGTTGAGCTACACGAAGAAGAACCAAGTGTTAATATCATCACTAGGAGTGGCACAACCATTGGTGAAGATAAAGAGACAAAGCCTAAGACTAATCTCTGGATCCAAAAAGCACCTAAAATGAAGAGGAAGGATTCAACTTAAAGAGAGAAAAGGAAACCATTGTAGAAGTGAAGAAGGATTTCAAAGAGGTAGGTGCCTCAACATCTAAAGCATTGAGCAAGCCTATGAATGTAGTGGAAGGAGGTGAAGAAATAAAGCCCTTCCTACATGCTTGTATTAAATTGTTGCGCAATAAGAAGGAAGTTGAGAACCTCCAAGTGTTAATAGAAAACTACGTAGAGAAGGAACAACCTTGGATGGAGCAGAAGGTTGTTAATAAGATCTATAAGAGTAAATAAGAAATGGACAGGAAATGTGCTTGACTGCTTGGATTGGTGCATATTAGATCGGTCATGTGATTTTGGATCTAGGATCTGATGCAAATTTTTTACCAAAGCGGAATTGGAAATGAATGGGACAGCCTAAGTTAGAGTGGTTCACTATCCATATGCACATGGAAAATCAACAAAATATTATCCCATTAGGAAGGCTCTCGCAGGTCGTAGTAGATATTGGAGTAAGGGTGCTCACAGAATTTGAAGTTATACAAATTTTTGATGATACTAACCCCTATCCTGTGTTGTTGGGTTTAGATTGGGCTATTGATATGGGTGGCATCATCAATCTTAAGTGCAGAAGTATGGTATCTGAAAATAATGGAACTGGGTTTATGGTCCCCCTAGATCCTGCCGAAGGAGAGATATATATAGAGTGAGTGAGCATAGACGATGATGTCAATCATATCTATAAGTTGAATGCATGAGATGAATACTGGATCAACCCAATAGCCGATGGAAGACTCAATTTGGAGAAGGATAGTTCATGCTTTTCAAATTTAGATGAGGAACTGGAGAATTGGAAAAACCTGCTGCATGAAGTCTTTGCACTACACTACAATCGGGTGACAAAATATCTTCGGTGCATATCCTCAGGGGCATGAGATTTGCCTTATGTTGATGGTCTGACTAATGTTAACTTGTTTTTAGAAGAACTTGAAGAAGTTGTTCCCGAAGCACAAAGGTTCCATCACTACAAGGAAAAGACCCTCTAGCGGAGGTTATAAAGGAGGTTTTTAGTGTCATAAAATTTGCCAAAATTTTCAAAAACACATTTCTTACAACATCCATTTATGGTTATGGAGGTTTTGGTGGAGTTTTTAACGGAATTTCAATAAAACTAAAAAAAACTGGGTGGTCGGAGGTTATTACGGATGTTTTTTTCATCGGTGCACTACTACGGTGTCAACGCATCGGTGCGTGTCATCTAGAAGGTGGCCTGGGGCAGTCAAAGGTGCATGCACTAGGCCGTCAAGGTATAAAACCACACCAGGGTGTCGTGTTGGTGATACAATGCATGAGGCCGTTCTAATTGGTTTTGGGATTTATGCGGTGCCCATAAGTCGTCTCAATGCACCGGTAAGTCATGTTATAGAAACACACTGGTGTGCAGTATCAGAACCGTTTGCTCTAATTCATATTGGTATTTGTGCGATGCTCATAAGTCATACAAATTCCCTGGTGCGTAGACTCACATAAACACACTGGTGCACAGTATCGCACAAATGCACCGAGATTTATAATTGGTATTGGTATTTGTGCAGTGTCTATAGGTTGTATAAACGCATCGATGTGTTGTATGATACAAATGCACCGGTGCATAGTAACTGACACGCACCTGTGTTCATTTTGTATTTTTTAGAAACATCGACATGTGACAGTGCAATTATTGTGACTTTTTAAAATTCATTATTCATCAAAAGTTGACACATCTTATAACAATATTCATATTAACTAAATTTTTATTAATGCATTTGAATGTGATGTTTGGATTAATTTGTTATATCATATCATAATTATAGCATTTTTTTTTAATTCATTATTCATCAAAATACGACACATATCTTATAACAATATTCATATGAATTAAATTTTTATTAGTGCATTTGAATGTGTTGTTTGGATTAATTTTTTTTATCATATCATCAAATTTCACATCTCTTCATTATAATATTTAATCATCCATAAATTTAATCATTGGTGTTACATTTCACAGTGACAATGGAGAACGCAACAGAATAAATTAAAACATATTTTATTATATATATATATATATATATATATATATATATATATATATATATATATATATAATAAAAGTCTTTGTCATACAAAATGGGATAGTTATTGGTATCCCTTTGTCTTTCAATTGGGACACTATGCCCATTACATTAAATAAAATGTCTGATTTCACAGACAAATATTTCAAAAAATACAATGCCTTGCTTGGATATCCAAACATAGTGATCATCATTCTTCGCTTGAACTGATGTCATTGCTAGAGATACTTCCATGACTTGGGTTATTTTTAGGAATGTTTTGTTCACGATGTTGATTGTTTTCTTCTTATTCACCTTCCATCTACAAAAATAAAAATAAATTGTAATGAGTTAATATAAATTGGTGAGAATAATGAAAATTGCAATATTAAATAATATACATCAATGTAAATCGAAAATAAATGATGTACCATAGCAACAATTAACTCATGAACTATACACATTCTTTCAAAACCATGTAGTATGCCATATTTTAAGATTTCATCTATTGGCACAGTTCCATACTTTGTTTCCTATAAGTTTTATACCCCATAACAAATAATATATTTAACATAAAAAATTTTGTGTTCTATTAATTATAGATGGAGCTAAGTAAAACAAGATCGATAAATGCTTACAAATTCCACAATTAATTTCTGATATGCCAAAATATACTCACAACCCATATTGAACCCAATGTCAATCAATTCGATTGATGGTTCTTCTTTGTATGTTAGCACCTATTTGAAGACATTCAATGATGATTTTTGTAAAACAACTTAAAAAATACAAAAATTAAATCTAGTTAAGTTGTTATAAGGAAGTAACAATTACTCACAAAATTAGATATCAACCCTTTTCTTCCTTGTCATCCTGTTTTATGTGCTGAATGGGTTCCATTTTCTTTTCTTTTCTGCAAGAAAATACTTGAAAATTAATATTTAATGCTAAATTGTTTATTTATTGTACCTAATGATCGAAAAATTTAATTATTACATATTAAATTTGAGGCATGTTTTTTGTTGAGATGGCTCCTCCTGCGATTCAATTTTGTCCATTTCTTTGACCATCTCCTTGTACACCTTTTTGGACATTCCTACTAGCATATTTCTGATATCAACTCATTCATCTTTTGATATTTTCATAATCTTCTTGAAAATGTAACATGACAATAAACTATTTAATTTTTATATTGATATATGAAAAGTAAATATAACAAAAGTGATATTTATAAATAATTCTAGACAAAAATTTAAAGGAATATTACTTTTTCATTCCTTCTTTTTTGTTGTTGTACGTTTTTGCTATTAAAAGTCTGGCATGTCTCATTGACAAATTCTTTGGGAATTCTTCCTGTAGTTTAGATAAAATTTGGTTCTTGGAATCATTGGATTGATTTTTGAATTGTAAGTGGAATGAATTTCTATACATTCATTCCACTAGATCCCTCAAACTTTTGTAAAAGTTTTTCCCCCTTTCGTTAACCTCCAACACCACTCCGAATGAGCTAAGGAGCAATTCATTTTCATTTTCATGTTATATTTATTTTCTTTTCTTAGAACAAAATTCCTTTTCTGAGTTGTTGGTCCCTGTAGAACATTAAAAAGATGTGAATTAATATATTGTTTGACACATGTTATCTAATAATTTTAAGTATATTATTAATGAAAATTAAAAAATAAAATCATATTGGATCAATAGAATTTTTGCATTCACCTGATCCATCCTTTTGAAATTTTTCCATCAAGATTTTATGCTCTTCTGGTCCTAGATTAGAAATAATCTTATCAAGCTTCGTCATTTTGTGGCTCTGCATGATAAAAAATAAACAATACATATTAGTTAAACTTACATATAGTTCAAAAATAATATTTTTGCAAAGAATTTACAAAGAACTTGCATTTTTTGCGTTTCTTGATGTGTTATCAGTATTTTTGTTACTTAATCTCTTATAAGCCATTTATTTATCATTATGAAACCTATAAAATATCATTCACTAATATATTTTATAAATAAATTGTCATCTTTTCAGGTAAAAAAAGATCTCAAGAAACCGGTGCACCATTCATGGTGTATGCACCAACGTCGGTGTGTAGTGGTCTTATAAACGCACCGCCAAAAAATTATAACACATTGTATGGTGATCTTTTTCAACAAGGAGCACCGGTGCATTACAGGTTAATCACAACACCGATTTACACAGACAAAAAAATAAAAATTGTCCAGTGTTAGTTTTTATAGCATAAACGCCCCACGCAAAAAAGGGACCACCATATGGTGCTCTCTGTGAACTAGGAGACCCAATGTAGTGTGTTATATGTTACATGGTACACTGATTAACACAATAAAAAATTTTTGCGAAACAGCATGAGCACGGTGCGCCATAATGAAATAGCACATTGGTGCCGTATTTTACATATGGCGCACTGATTAAAAAAAAAATCGTAATTTTTTTATCACACAATACTTCTGCAGTGTGCTAGGATAATCCAGTGTGCCAGTGCACTAGGTTATGCCTAGCACACCGATAAAAAAAATATGTTTTTTAAAAATTCACGTAAGGGCCGACATGGATTGCGATCCGACTATGAAAATCGTCCCATGGGTTGGATGTCTTAGGCCGATATATAGTAATACAAACCCTATAAATCTAAAAAGAAAAGCCCTAATTCTGAAATCATAGAAACAGGGAGCAGAAAGGGCAGAAACAAAAAGAATGTAGAGTTTAGGGTAAAAATGGAACTTTTTTATTATTTTGCTTCTGAAAATGAAAAAGAAATTGAAATTTTTTTCTTGCTGCGTAAAAAAAAATGCATAAAAAGTAAAAAAAAACAATAAAATTTAATCACGAGATCGTTTGAAATTCTATGCTACAGGGTTTGTATCACCAAAGGTTTGGAATTTTGATTGTCTGAATACTTCTGTTTGAACGTATTTTGCTGCTCCACTATGATCTCGTGCTCTGTTGCTCTAGGTATGTCTCCTGAAAATATCTGGCTGAATTTTTTTGCAAACATAGCGAAATAATGAAAAGTGTCTAGTATTTCAAGAATTATTTTATGAAATTAGATTTTCGAAAATATTTTTCCGCCCATTTTTCAATTTACCACTTTTTTTTCACTTAAATAAAATAGAGTTGTGTTTTTTTTATTTGCGGTTATTCTTCACCGATGTGTCACTTAATATCATTGCATCAGTGTGTCAATTTATAACACGGCACCAGCGCGCAGTAAAGAAAATGCACCAGTGCGATGATCTGTACATTAGCACCGATAACAAGAAGTCCATTTTTAAGGCACTAAAATTACTTTTAGGTGTGTGCGCAAAAATTTATTGTTGATTTTTCTCAAATGCACGGAGAAAATATTATAAGTATATTGAATGGATAATTCTTCAAATCCAACTCGTTCCATAATATTTCTCAAATTCCATCGCAGAGTTCTCCCTATCCATCTCGAGACGTAATATTACTTCATATTTTATTTATATTTCCATTATCTAATTGAGTTTATGCTTTTTATCCATGTAAATCATGCACAACTTTATTAAATTTATAATGTATACAAATTTGCAGGTTCATGCAGATTCAGAATCGAGTTCAGATGCACAAAATATTCAAACAGATCCAAAACATCAGAAGCTCTTATCAGGAGCAGCATATCGCAAGGCGCATTTGGTAGATGAAAATGGACAGCCGCTTCACCCTTCCAATTGTAACAATATTGTATCTTCTAACCACAATCCTGGGACAATGATGGTAATAATTATAATTGTTTGGTATATTCATTAATGTAACTATTTCAATGCCAAACCAATTAATCATGCAATATTGTCAACATGGTTACTAATTGATATCATATATTTTTTACTAATCATGTTCAATTTTTTTTTTAATTATTAGGATTCCAGTGATGATGAGCGACCTACCTGCCATCTTCCATTGGACCCCACAACATTTCAAATCAATAGAAGACTGAATTAAGAGAAAAAAATGGAGAGGAACGATACCAAGAATGGTTGAATCAACCATCGATTCAATTCCCGCTACGTCCAGATTCACCAAGTAGGAATGACTACAACAATAGTATTTCTTCACAAGTTGGAAATGGAGGCAATCAAATAGAGGTTGATATGGATGATTACTTAAGGGATACAACTGCAATGGAGAAAATGTTGTTAGATGCATTCCAAAACGATGATCAGCTAGGGGATGATTCTCATATCACTGACACCTTTTTCAAAAGCCTTAAATTTGCTTCCACCACCCCTATCTTTGGACCTGGTGTTTAGTCAAATTCTACCCAGTTGGGTACACCGATGTTACTCTACAACTTGAAAGAAAATTTTGGCTTGTCGAATGCATGTTTCTCGAAAATTTTGAGGCAATTTACCATAAAGTCCTCCCTTAGATAAATTTGAGAAATATAATCAGTAGACAGTGAACATTACAAATGGTAAATTTTATGAACGTTAATAATTATACTGGCATTAATGTACATTTCTTAATATATTCTACCATGATCACAAACTATAGGTTATTCAAAGTTAAGGTTCTTCCAAGTGATAATGTCTTGCCCGGTAGCTGCGAAGAGGCAAAGAAATTGTTGAAAATGTTATCATATCATGCATGTCCAAATGATTGTATTCTATATAGAAGATAATATGCAGACAAAGAGATATGTCCGAAATGTGTGCATGACATGTATGATAAATAAAAAAAGAAGTGTAAATCACATACTGGTCCTCCTTTTAAGATATTGAGGAACATGCCTATAATCCCAAGGGTTCAAAGGCTCTTTCATTGCAACGAATTAGCTATGTTGCATGGATGGCATGCCTCACACAGAAGTGAGTTGGGAGTTATGTGAATCCCAAATGATTCAATAGCCATGAAGCATATAGAGGATACATGGCCTGAAAAATTCAAGGATGAAGTACGAAGTCTATGACTCAGCATAGCCATGGATTTCATCAACCCATATTCTCTCCAGAACACCAACTATTATGTTTGGCATGTAGTAGTGATCACTAACAATAACCCCCCATGGTTGTTCGTCAAGAATGAACATCTTATTTTGCCTCTCATAGTCCCTGGTAGAAGACAAGTGAAGAATATGGATGTCTACTTACAACCATTGGTAGATGAATTGAAGGAATTATGGCATGGGATAAATGTATACGATGTATCAAGACCCATCGCAGCAGAGAGGAGTTTTATGTGGTATGGCATATGTGCTTACACGACACATGATTATCTAGGCTTAGGAGTTTTTTCTCGTAAATTACATGTTTAGTTTATTGATTTTTTTATATACGTAACAATATTCTTTCACATATTAGTTATTTAATTCGTTGTAGTTGTTTTGATCTTCATGATATTATTTAACATGCCATATTAATTGTATACAATAATCTCATAGGTCTTGTAACAAAAGGGTATTTTGGATGTAAATATTGTCGACCTTCTCTGAATTCTAGATGGTCCAAGGACCTACGAAAGCCAATGTATGATTTCTCCAGGGTATTCATCGCAGAAGAATACCCTTACAGAAGAGCAACATCCACTTTCAATGGTAAATGAGAGAGAACCCAAAGGCCTCCAATAATGACACTAGCTGAATGGCTTAGGTCATATGAGAGAGAGAAGGAGGAGTTCATAGAAATGTTCGATTCAAATGGGGATCCTATGTTTGATGATAAAGAATTCTTCAACACCTATGTTGAGAAATTTCCCGTTGGGACAGAAAGGAAATCTATCTTTTATAATCTCCCATATTCAAAGCATATTAAGATTACCCACTTATTAGATCCCATGCATATATTTAAAAATGTTTCATCTTCTTTATGGAGGAACATATCATCGAAGCAAAGTGACACATTGGCTATTAGGAAAGATCTTATTACTTCAAAAATGAAAAAGAAACATTGGCCAAGATGATTAGAAAGTACAAGATCAGAGGAAGGCGTCGGTCCTTGTAATTCATGGTATTTCAAAGAAGGTGATGTACCATGGATTTTAAAAAAATATGATCTTTCTTTAGCACGAGAAGTTATAATGGGTGTTTTTAGTATCCTGTATTCTACAGTATCATTAGATGACTATGGATTTTCTACAGTCTGTTGAAAATAACATTCCCTGGCTATCATTTATTTTCAGAAATCTCACTGCCTTCATTATCTTCATTTAAATTACTTCACTATCTCTCATTTTTCCTCTTTCAATACCCTTATGCTCTGAAATCTCATGTTTAATACTAAATCCCTCATTTTTACCCCTTCCCCTACTTAAAATCACATTTTCCTCACAAAAAACCACTCTACTTCATTCATTTCCCCTTCTACCATCAAACAATGTAAAAAATCCATTTTTTACATTTTTTTAAGAGAAATTAATTGTATTCGGGCCCCACTATTTAAATGAAACTCTGTTTGATTTTAAATACCTGACGCCTTATATGTCTAAAGCCCACCCCCCCTCCTTTTTAACTTTATCTCCCGCTCCCATATAACCCTCACCCCACAAGTATTAAGTACCTCTTCTTAAACTAAACCCTGGGCCCTGCATTACCAAAATCCCCTCACTGCATTAACCTTCCACTCCATTTAAACCCCCAGACCTACCTTCCTAACTAACCCGCAACCTATTCTCACCCGACCACCATTAGATCTCGCCCCCCAAATCCAACGTTCCACACGCCCCATCACACATCCAAAAGCTCGGGGGTTAAAACCTTTGAACCTTTCCATATGGGCGGTTTTACCACCATCACATGCACCATGCATCACCTCCTCCATATTATCGCATCCCCGTGATATAAGCCACTATACCACCCATGCACGATGCAAAAACCGCCCACCACCCTCCCGCCATAACCTGAAACCGCCAAACCCATTTGAATATTGAAGCCCCATTCCATTGCGATAAGCCCATGTGTCTCTGCGATAAGCTCTAAACCTCCATATAAACCCTACTACGTCTCTGAAGACCTAAAAAGCCACAATTAAGCATAGAGACCCAAAAGCTACTATTTGACTAGACTCTGTCCACAACGCAAGTTTTTAAATTAACAAATTGTCTTTAAATTGTGTAGGTGATCGATGTATAAAACACAAAATTTGCTTTGCTAAGTCCTAAAAACATTCAAAATAAGCTCTCTAGGTGATGAAGATCCAGCAACTTTGTTTATCAAAAGGACCAGGGCATAAGAATAATGGAAGGCAGTGATGGATCATGACAATCAATGATCATATGGTTACTACAGAGGCAACAGGTGTTCTTCAAAATACAGAGTAAGGTAAAGAAATGAAGAGTTTCACAGTGACTGCGCATAGATAAAAGGAAAAAGTAGGATTAGAAGACAAAGTTAAAGACAAAGCACAGATGAAATAAGGTTAAAAGAGAGATCAGAGATAAAAGCAGATTAAAGGAATTAAATAGAGAAAGCAGAGTTAAGGAAGAGACAAATCAAGGTTAAAGGACAAATGAAAAGAAAATAAACAAAGGAAGACAGATCCAAATGGAAAAGAAAATCACCATTTACTTCTTCACAATCAGATTGGCCACCTACAGCCAAATTTTGCTTTAAACACCTACCACAGTTAATAAAGTAGTCAGAGATATTTTAAGTAGCTCAAACAGTTATTAAAAAAGTTAATGTAAAAGCCAAAAATTCAAAAATATCCTAAGGTTAGCTCAACCGTTAAGTTAAAAGTTGTTATTACAACCAGTTAGTTAGTGATATTTTTCCTTTGGCCTTGCATGGTCTCAAAGGTCAAGATTACATTTACTCTGTAATAACTATAGCCTGAAACCCTAGAATAGGAACCTCCTCATCTGCAAATAAATACTACATGTATTATTCATTATTTTAGTTGGTTGGTTGGCTAGTTGATTGGCTACTAGGCTGGATTTTGATCAGACCCTAAGTTGCAAAGATTATTGCACTCGAGTATTGCAACTATTTTGGACATCAGTAATACAAGTACGTTCACAGGATTCTTGAGCTATGTTAATGGTGATGTTATCCCTCTTTGTCATTGTTTCTCTTCTGTTTTCCATATTGTACATCAATTTCTCTGATAATAGAAAAAAAAAATTAGATTGAGATATGTTGTTTGGGCATCTTAACTCTGTCCGTTTCTATTATATTTATGTTTTCTTCTGTAAGGTATGATTAGAGAATTCAGGGGTATCCTGCTCTCTAGTTCCACCTAGCTTGTTGCCTTGAAGTTTACTTAGTAGAGTTTAGCTAAAGAATTTATGGTTTTCCCTACTCTTTAGTTTTTCTTAAACTATTATTTTAAAGGCTTTATTTGAAGTTGGATTAAATAATTCAGTGGTGTCCCGCTCTTTAGTTTCATTGAACTGTTATCTTGAATGTTTTCTTTGTTTGAAAGTAATAGCTAGAGAACTCAGGGGTGTCCTGCTCTCTAGGATTGCTAGATTGTTATCTTAAAGGTTTTATTAATAGAGTTTTGGCTAAATAATTTAGGGGTGTCCTGATCTTTAGTTTCTCTTAAACTGTTATCTTAAAGGCTTTTCTTGTTGAAGGGTAGTTAAATGATTCTTAGTTGCCCTTTAATTTTACTGAATTCACAACTTACTATCATCTCATATTTCATTTAATCTAAAAGATCCACTTGATATTGTTAGCTTTCCCTATGAAAACCTTTGCAGAGTTGATGTACAATTAAAACCTTTTATGACTCCATAGCCCAATGGATTAATGCTTCTCATAGTATATCTATTAAACTAAAACAATCAGACAATTAATCAATCAATCAAACACAAACAAAACAAACAAACCCAGGCTTTATAACTAGCCTAAAATAAAAAAACATAAGCATAAAGATAAATCATTTAGATCATAAACATAGATAGAGCCCTCTCTGAGCCCAGGAAGGTTAGGTCCTTAGACTCCAAAGCAGTCTGATGTGGTTCCCTGCAGATTTTTTTTTCCAATCTTTCAAATCGCGGGGCTCCAACAGGTGTGAGGATGCCATCTTCATACGGGTCTTCACTACAGCGCGGCTTCACCGTGGATGACCATTTGTCGAGGTTGAAATCACATGACCATTTGAATCTTCTAAGAGTATGCATAATTTAAAAAGCATGATTTTATTATTTTTAATATAAATAAAATTTATCCCATGCAGGGATCATAAAAAATAGCTAATTTTGTATATTATTGCACGTGTTTATAACTTTGTAGTGTCATTATCCTTTATTCGAGTGTGGGTGTGTGAAACATGAATTCCCTCAAGACCTAGGATGTGCCATATCTAGATTATCTACATTTGTACGTTGGATAATGTCAAAGGAGATTCATGTGGCTAGCATTCCACGGTGCCGTCAAGAGATAGTTGAGATTGTTTGAATGTCTGAGAAGGAATTGCCAAAGAGTTTCATGGACTTGCAGGTTCATCTTCTAATCCACCTAGTAGGTGAGGTTGAATTAGTTGGGGTGGTTTCTTGTCATTGGATGTTCTTCTTAGAGAGGTACATGAAGAAATTGAAAGGTTTTGTTCGACAAAGGGAAAAACCGAGGGGTATATGGCAAAGGTGTACATATCGTAGGAGTCTTTCTATTATGCCAGTGAGTACATCAAGAAGATCAAAAATAGACTAGGTGTGGTGATTTGGGACGATGAAAGGAATGAAGAAAAAAGAGAAGGGGAGTTGCTCCAAACGAGTGAAAAAAAGTGCTTGATAACGAGTAAGCGACTTATAATTTTTCAAATTTACACAAAGTAAAATATTCATGTTGAACTTCAATATAATGTATATCTTGATCTCTATGTACTATATAATTTTGGTTTGATTTCATCAACGAATGAAGAAATTGAAGCAATCAATAAATTCTTTATTTACAATTCTGAAGTGTGGGTCGCATTGTACGAACAAAAGAGGATGAAATGGGATATTGACAGGAAAGAATCCAAATGGTTGAATGGTAAAAGTGTGCCTTATCCCGATCATTTAAAAGAAAATATGCCAAAAATATGCCCCAATAGTTGGGTTGCTGACCAAGTCAGAGAGAAATACGATGCAACCGATTGTTACCCGCATGCTGAAGAGGATGCGCTACATGTAGGGATTGGGTGCAACAACTGGTAATAATCTATTTAATTTATATGTACATTTGAAACTTATAAGACATCTATATTTCATATTTTAATTGGGTTATTATAAGATACATGAAACTATGATTTTTTAACTTTTTTACAATAGGTGCATTTTTTCCCATCTATGTGGGCATATGGAAACCATTTTCACATAGAAAATGTTGATGCTGGAAACATCACACAAGACTGTGGAGTGGAAGTTGAGTTCAATCAATCTAGTCGACCTAGCCACCGTGATCAAAACCTTGTACGAGGGACTTTAGGTTACGTCGGAAAGATACAAGAGACCATTGAAGTGGATTTCTCTTCTTTCCAATGTGTTATTTTTAGGTCAAGTGGTGGGACACCTTTGATCGAAATAATGTAAAGGAGGAT
The DNA here is from genome assembly GCA_034641835.2 of Pinus albicaulis. Lineage (NCBI taxonomy): Eukaryota > Viridiplantae > Streptophyta > Pinopsida > Pinales > Pinaceae > Pinus > Pinus albicaulis. Next base: position 140,326,302 of record CM076576.1, read on the forward strand.
CGCGATAGTAGGATGATATGTATCAACTCTAGACAGATATGGGATGAAGCTAAGGAGCCCTATGTTTTCCCCAAACACTGCAACTAGGTGTTTTTTTACCCATATGTGTTGGATAGGGATTGGTGGTTCATATTGAGACATGACCCTAGATCAAAACATATTTTTGAGAAAAATAGTGTTATCATGCCATGCGAGCTGGAAGATAATGAGGGTGATCATGAGAACCAAGAGTGATATGGTATATGTGTTATTTGATAATCAATGTTTATAATTTTTAAGATGATTTTTTCGAAACATTATAATACGTATTTTGAATTAATTGGTAATTTGCACTGCATTAATGTTAAAATCAATATTTCACTTGATAATTTGCAATTATGTTGATCTAAAAAACAATGGCATACTACTGTATAAAGTTCTTTTTTTTGTATGTAAGATCATAATAAAATAATGATAATTGTAAAGCACATGTATTTATTTGCATTATTTTCTAAACTACTTTATGTTACAATAATTCATATTATTCTAGATTTATTATTTTACAATTATTTAAAATTTTACAAATATTTTACATACAATTACAATTACAATTTTACAATTTCACGTTTACAATTACAATTACAATTTTAGAATTTTTCATATATACAATTACAATTTTACAAATTTAAAATTTACAATTACAATTACAATTTTACAAATTTACATATATACCATTACAATTACAATTTTAGAATTTTACATACAATTACAATTTTATAAGTTTACATAAAATTAGAATTACAATTAGGTCAATTTTACAATTTTACATATATACAATTACAATTAAAATTTCAATTACAATCATTTCACAATAAATTAAATATTACAATTACAATTAAAATTTTACAAATATTTTACATATAACATTTACAATTAAAATTACAATTACAATTTTAGAATTTTACATACAATTAGAATTACAAATATTACAATTTTACAATATCATGATCATTTAATATTAAATTAATTAATAAACATCACGATCATGATAACCATTGTACAAACATCATATTTGACTAAAAAACACATTCAAATTCGCTAACATCATCGTGATCATGATCATCTAACAAAACACAATTAGTATTATATAACATCATCACAACACAAACATCAAATATACATATCATGTGAAATAATTTCTATCACATACACATATATCTACAAGCTACACATTAAATGAACGTATCTAACATGACCTAACAATATACACATCATGATGATCACCAACATGTAAATTAAGTACAACTGCAACATGAACATAAAATATGTGGACCATATATATATATATATATATATATATAATGTCAAAAATATAAAACTGTAATATAAATGTCATATATCAGCTGGTGGTACATAATCAATAGCAGTACTAGTCGAGGCTTGCTCAGTCAATGGTGCAGTCTCGACAAGCTCAGTCGATACATGTTGATCATCACATGCCTACTCATTTGGTATGAGTGCCTCATGCTGATTAGGATCAACTATCAGCTGCTCATCGTGACGACTGGACATGGTCGATGGTCCAACTTGCTCTCCATGATGACTATTGCTCGATGCTAGTGGAGGCTTCTCATCTGGCGCAACGCGAGGTGAACGATGATCACTCCCCTAATCGTGATCATTAGATGATGCGTCGGTGATGCTCGTAGACTTTCAATTATGTGTTGCGTCTCGACCACACCTATAACGTGCAAGGGCCCTCCTTATCTGCGCAACGAAGGTCGTAGCTCCTACGGCATGCCGCATCAAGCTATACATGTCACGCAGCATGCCTCTCCACATATTTACCTACCTACCATCAACTTGTATGTCTCTCATAGTAGCGTGCCTGATTTTTGACTTAACAATCAATGCATAGAGTTGGTCATCCAACTCCATCCTTAATCTTCTATCAAGCCTACCGCACCTATCAAAAGGTGGTTCTCTCTGCACTGACCTCCTAATGATCCTCAACATCTAGCATATCCTGATCATCATTAGGATCCACACCTGGATCATGTGGTGGTGCTGGCATGTCCTCACCATCAAAATACCCTATGTCTACAAAATATATACAAGTACACAACAATAATTTGACAATTTCACTACACAATTTAATAAAAACAAGTTAAAGAACATGTTAGAATAAATTTAAATAAAACAATAATATTACCTCTATCATCCGGTAGCTCATCATATATGAAGAGGATGTTGCCACACCATCACTAAGCTAAACCAACGTAAGGATAGGGGACCATAACGAAGGGATGCTCGTCAATACTAGCTAGAAACTCCAGTAAATCATGCGATGTCCTTGCATAAAGCTTAGTATCACCACTCTTGGGCATCATTTGTCCCCACATGTGCATTCGTGCGCCCAACATCGGCCTATGAGGCTGTCAAACAAAAGTAGGCCTCGTCTCTAGAAACCTCTCAAAAAATAAACAAGAAAGCTCTGAAGAAAATGGGAAGTTGACCCTCCCTTGTGCATGAGCACGACATCTATCTAAGGTTGTACAAAACTACCGAAAAAAAATGCCAGACCACCTAATAAGTTGTAGCTCGTGTACTAAAGAATCAATATAATATAGAAGCGAGTAACTAATGCATTGCCCGTCACTGGTGTTGTGTGAAATGATTGAAATCAGAAGTGAGAGGTACCTCACCTCCTCACTACCAAATGCAGCAATACATAACTGCCCTCCGGAGACCTAAAAATATGAAGGAGATGATATATCTGCGCTAATGTATCTTTGGGAGTACACCAACTAACTCCCTCCTGCATAGCCAACTGAAACCTATGGGAACGAGGGAAAATCCACCCCTCTCCTCAATAGCCCTGTAATGAAATACATTTCCTCCTCAGTGGGCACGTACCATTGGTTAGGACCAACTCGGAAAGCATGTAGGTGGGCATTCCACCTGCGGATAAGATGTCTCAAAAACAAACCATGGCCCTTTAGGGAAGTAGCCTCCTCATAGAACTTGAGGAGGCCTACCTGCCTTAGGAGCCCCTGAGTAGTTGATGTAATAGGGCAAGGGTATGCATCTCTCTCCCTCTCTCGTGCCTCCCATAGGTGAACCATGTTATACTGGTCCTCTTGTTGTTGTTGTTGTTCCCTCTCTTCTCTCCTTTCATGTCTCTGAATGATTTACATACTAAATACAATTTTTGTATTAAATGAGACATGTATTTAGGAATATAGATATATAATTTTTTTGGAAAAAGAAAAAAAAATAGTCATTGTGCTGCAAAAAACAGGCATGCACTGGTACCGGTGCATATTTTTTTGTCGCGCACCGGCGACGGTGCAACAGAAAATCTTTAGCGCATCAATGGCGGTGCACCTGAAAATTTTCAGTGAACCACCCTCCTAGCATTCTTCTTAAGTCAATGGTGCGGTGGTATAACATATTGCACTGTTGACTATGGACATGTCGGGAAAGCGGCGCGCTGACCAAAATCAACGCCCCGAGGCGTATAGTTCGGTCATCGCACCGACCTCCTGACATCATTACATAGTCAATGGTGCGGTCTTTTACAGTGTGATGAAACTGCACCGTTAACCCTGTCCAAATGCGAAATGCAGTGATCAAGCATGGATCTGATGGAAGTGCTGAAAATTTCAAGGCAAGTGTTATCACTGGAAATTCGTACAAGCAAAGACAACATTATTTAATGTCAGGCAAAAGTATTTATAGGGCCGAGAGACATTAGAGAATATGAAAGTATTTAAAAAATATCTAAGGTCTGAGGAAAAATCAAATTTGAACTAGTCAAACATTCTTTTGCGCGCAAAATCCTTTGATAAGCACACCCTTGCGCACCTTTTGACCCAAAAAGCGCGCAATCCTGGGAATGGCAGAAGTCACCTTTTGGGACCACAAAAGCACACTCCAAGACATTGATTCCATACTTCAAGCTACCTAAGCATAGCCACCCAAGCCTGCTTAGGGCATCAAGGGAGCACACAATGGAATAAATGTAGCACACAATGGAATCACCCTCCTCTCTTAGGTCACCATCCAAAATCTACCAAGAGAGGGAAGGAGGATTTGAATTCTCCTATAAATGGCAAACAAGAGATAAGCAACTTGAGAGCACATTATTATGCTCGCCAGAACTTCCCCAAGCAATACTAGCAGTGTGTGATCCGGAGCAGAGATAGAGGGGACTCAGTTGTTGGCCATCGAACAACTCTAGTCCACCATAGCAGAGAGAGGGAGACTTTGCGCCAAGGCAGCTCAGAAGCAAAGACATCCTTTCATCGAGAATTAGAACCCCAAGTTCTAACGGCCCCTTGGTAAGTGGGTTAAAGTTTCATCCTCATTTCCTACGAGCACTCAATAAGAGGGGACATAAGTGCCATCGTTTGGATTAATGAAATTGTTTGAATCTATTTAGAGCTTTTGTGTTAATTGTTTTAGTTTTTAGTTTCATTTTTATGTTTGAATATGCATGCTATTTCTTTATCTAGTATGTTTATGTTCTAGCATTTTCTACTAACTTGCTTGACTCCATATTTTTTCTTCATGTGACCAATAACTTAAGAGAGAAAACCACACCCCTTAATTTGGTATGATTTCATAAATACGTGCACCAAACACACTAACACGGGATTGATGACTCCACTAACTTTTATTTCCAAGTTTATGTGGTTGTGCCTTTTTGTAGAGACCTTCGTCTGTGCTGTGGAGTTGCACTGGAATTTCCCCCTTTCTCTCCTTCAGTCCCTAGTTCATCCCAAGTGACAGACTAAAGTATAAAAACTCCAAAAAATTACGTCTACAGGAATTTGCGCACATTTCCCATAGACAAGCGCGCATTCAAAACTGACCTACGCACAGACATCGCGCTTGTTTCAGCATTTTGCATGTAAAAAATAGAATGAGAAATTTCTGTACTATTTCCATATTTTCCTTCTTGTAAAAGTTCCTGAAATCCCATAATACATCTTCTAGCACTGCTTGAGGTGCCCCGCAGCTTGCTAAAGCTCACTCTTAGCTACTTTGGTAGGCTTGGTGTTAGTTTTATTTCAAGTTGATTTTTGCAAAATTCACATATAGTTTTAGTAGGGGGGGAAATTAACTTGCATTCCGAAAAAAAATTATGTCTTGCAAATTTAGGTACCAAAACACCTAGATAATTAGCCAAAGTAAGTGTCCAAATTCCACACATGCTTAGCTAGTTCCTTTTTTCTAGTGTAATACTCATTATTTTAGTTCATTTTTTGCACTAGGATTTCAAGACTAGGATTGAATTGTCGACAGAAGAGAAAGTAATCTATGTTTCCTTTGCACTCTTTGGTGATCCTAGGCAAGCATATGAATGCTCTCTATTCACAACTCACCATCGCCCTATAGTTGATCACATAGATTAACAAGGAAAAATAGAAAGGGGCCCATTTCCGCAAATGTTTTTCTTTTGAGAAAGGAACAATAGAACATAGTTTAATAGGAGATTTTGAAAAGGATCATCGCATATCGACACGTTCAAACTATGTGCTTGTTCACTTTTTGCTCACACACATCCACACACTAAGCAAATCAAAGACACCTAAAAATAACTTAACAAAACTCACTAAATTCCCCCCACAGGGGCCACAAAAGAATTTATAGTCGAAGTTAGGATCAAGGGGCTAGGCTTCCAATAAGCCACCTTGATCCCTCTTCATCTTGAAATATAGAAGTTGACTATCTAGGGAACTTTCAAATCCACCTATCAGCCTATGGAAAGAAAACCCGAGCACGACAGAGACCTGATTAAGAGGGGGTTAGGCTTAGGCACAGTGCGTACGGTATCAGTTGGGGCTACCTAACCCGGCTGATACTCGGTACTGTTAGATGAATTACCAAGAAGCCCAAGACTTGAATGCTCACATGGGATGGTGGTAACTAGTGGCCAAAATTAGGGATCATTTCCCTATAGGTGATGGAGTAGGAAAGTACTAGATCCTCTACCCTTACCTTGGTGGATTTTCTTCGGATGACTAGGGGCATTGCTAGCTCTTACAGGATGTTGTGCTAGCACTCGCAAGATATATTCTGAAGGAACAGTTACATTTGAGTGTGTGAGGATGATTAGGTATTCTAGGATTTTAGTATCATATGAAAACAAACAAAAACCATATTTTTTGATTGAATGATCACATAGGATTAATTTAAAGGGAAAATTTATTTTACTTTTTCTTTGTTTTATGTATGCGATTGGAAATTTTCTTTTATTATAATCTATATCCTCTCAAATTTTTACAAAGACATACCTAGTCAATGCCAGAACGGACCCAATGGGACCTCGTCGATCTAGACTTAAGTTTGGACCTCCCCCCATTACCATGAGGTATTTTAGGTCTTTCACCATTTAGGTGTCAAAGACGAAACGCTACCACCATTATTGGTTCTTCCTTTATTGGGGCATCCTTAGTTGGAAACCCTGGTCAGTCTTCCAATGCCGCACCACATACCACTCCTCCCACAACCCCTAGAGGGCAGGGGAGTGCTACCCATTCGGGAAGCTAGTCGAATACACAACAGGGTACGCCACAGGAAAATCCTATTCCTAACAAGAAAATTGTGTTTTCAAAAGTTTCAATGGCTACAGCCTCAAAGTCACCTTTTATAGCTTCGTTAAATTTACTAGATTTAACCAAGTTGATGAACGAACCCATTTCACATAGCCCCATATGGCCTCCCATGCCCATGAAGCTCCCTTTGGACATTCCAAAGTTCGAAGGAGAGCAAGTGGAAGATCCAGGAAATCATGTTATGACTTTCCACCTGTGGTGCTTGTCGAATAGCATCGTTGATGATACTATTCGACTGAGACTGTTTCAACGCACTCTGACAGGAGTAGTAGCGAAATGGTATGTGGAGAAACCCTCTGCTACACATGGAACCTTTAGCGCCCTCACCACTACGTTCCTGACCTATTTTTAGTTACCCATTCACCATGATCAAGGAAAATTTTAAGGGCTAATATTCGCAGGTGGGCTAATTTTCCATGTTTTTTTCCAGAAAAATGATTCGTTAATTTCCATTTTTTTTTAAATTGATTTGCTCAAATTTTATAGTATAAAATTATTTTACCCCAAAAATAGCCAAAAATTTATATATACTAATATAAAATAATTAGAAACCTAAATATTTTTACAAAAATATCATCAAAAATTTTACAATTTACATATTGGGGACTAGTAAGATTCGCCAACATTTCTAAACTTTAAGATAAAATTCCATCCTTAAAGTTTTCCCTGACCATGATTTCGGAATGGAATTACTGACACACTTTAGGCAAAACTCTGACGTCCATATCTCGGACCATCTCCACGAATGGTGGCAGTATCGCAGTTTATGTAAAGCCAAACTCGACGATTGAGTACTATTAGACCTATTCCTGAAAAATCTCACTGCAGATATTTCGAAGGATGTGGTGCAACAAAGGCCCATATCTGAAGAGGACGCCATTAATAAGGCCCCACAACTTGAGCTAATCTATACACATTCAGGGTATATTTACAAAATCCTGTCGAACGCCCCGCACCTACAAACTTATAAAGAATTTCTAGGTGCGTCGAACTCTGCAGATGGTTTAATTGGGTCATTGACCAAAATTTACCCAGGTAGAAGCGTTCAAAATCCTAGTTACATGTATGATTCTACCTAGAACATACCACAACCCGGCTACCAAATTCATCACATGCCTCCGCAAAATTTGACCAGTAGGGCGTCGTTGTATCACCATCAACACAGAGGATATTATCCTCTAGCTCAAGGGACCCAGTATGAAGATAGACATACTAACAGAAGAGCTCCCCCCCAACAACCATTTTCAAACCAAGGACCGCATTATGCGCAGTCACCGGCACAAGACCCACCTATGCAGAATAGTGCATAGGTGAACTTTGTGCAACCTTCACAAAACCAACTGCGCCAACCATATAACCAGGATAACTACCCTCCTAATGTGGTGAAGAAAAAAGGAAAAAACAAGCCTAAAGGAAATCCTGGACAGGGGGGCAACAATAAACAATGCCCTCCACGATCTAAAGATGGACGTAACTCCAACCAAAATCAAAACTAGGAGCCAAGCAATTCCCAATGACAGAACACAAGGCCACCTCTTCGAACAAACCACTCTTGTTCAATCTGTGATGAGTATGGAAATTACACTCACCACTGTCCCAACCTCCCTGAGCTGAAGAAGCTATAGAATAACCGCAAACAAGGAGGATCTTCCCAACAGACAATCATCATGCAGGAACCTTTCCCTCATCAAGGGACAGTTATCACTCAGCAACAAAATCTCGACGACTCCGGAAAGAACAACCATGAAATATACATGACTGGTGAGGAATTGTTTTTTCAAAAACAAAATCGAAATTATGAGACTCCACCAGACACCAATGTGTCAAGAGCTAGTACCAGTGTGCCAACAACACCTTTGACCATATCAAAGATGCCTATTGAACCTTTTGCAAGGATGGCTAAGGGACCAACTAGGCGAGTAGGAAACTATTCCAAAGCAGCCCATAACTATAGCATCGTGGATGATCTAGATCAATCTCCCATAGCCATGTTAGCTTTGTAAGTATTACATTCATGCCCAAAACAACGGAAAGCCTTGCTTTCTATGTTATGCGCTATCAACCCTAGCGATACATGCCTAATGGATTTTGACTTAGACAAAGCCACCCCTAGGCTTCCTTCAATGGTCGCCTTTCAAATACCAGTATCGGTCCAAAATATTATCATTCACCGATGTGTCATTGGTAAGGGTGCATCCATGTGCATCATGTCAAAGAATGTTTGGCAGAAGTTAGGGTCTCTCGAACTAAAACCATCAGTCATCACGCTTAGAGAATATGATGGTCGCCCTTCAACCCCTGATGGTCTCTACCAAAACGTCTCGGTTTTCTTAGCCTTAAAGACAACCCTTATCGATATTGAAGTCTTGGACACACACTTGGACTATAATATACTCTTTGGTCAAAGTTATATGTACACCATGTCAGCCATAACCTCCTCCATCTTTCGCACTATGAAGTTCCCCCATGAGGACCGCATCGTTACAGTCGACAAATTGACGCATAGCGAAAAATGATCCCGAACAAACACCAATGTAATTCTACCCTACGTAGATACATCCATGGATGCACTTTCATGGTACTAAGAATTTATCCTTGGCCAGTTCAAATCATTTTCCATCCTAGGATCATTCCTAGGAGATCCCCCCATTATACCTGAGTCATCACCTGATGTCACAGGGGCTCAAGTGTGCATGATGTCCACATCAAGCACCGAAGCTAGTCAAGACACAAACACAAGCAATAATGACACCAAGTCCTTGACCACGACAACCTCTCTAGCCTATGCCACTTCCCAAACCCTTTCCTCTACCCCCTAGCTAGTTTTGTATCCCAACAAGTTTTGGCAACTATGGTGTTACCAAACATCTCTTTTGCAATACCAGTTTGGTATCTCATTCCCCCTACTGGGATAGGAGCTAGACATATCCCTAACACCAGGTTAAATCCCCTCAGTTCTGAGGAGACCCCAGCCATTCAGGAAATGGTTGCAAACATCCCTGCAAAGGAAATTCCCATTGCAAAACCGATAATTATGGCTAAGAAAACCGAGATATGAAAGAGGGTGGAGACTCCCACCATACAATTGGAATCACTAGGTTGTGCAATATGTGACATTGTAGGTCACCCTACCCATATATGCGCAGATATAGATGAATTAAAACTACTCCTCGGCTCTGAGGCATACATCACAACACCACATTCCTGGAAAAAGGAACCTACCACCAAAGGTAAAGAAAAAGCATTGCGTACCAATCACGCATGTGCTATCTGCAGCAATTATGGCCACTATACCCATCATTTCCCAGACATCCCATGGTATAGGGATGCCTTACATGCCATCGATCGATCCTATCAAGAGGATCCCTCCACCTAGTCATGTGGATATGAACCTCGTACCATCTTGTACCTACAACAAGAACGATGGTCACCTGAAAGACTCCCAGTCATGCCCCCTCCTCCCATCGAGAGCTGTGTACTATGTGATGAGCTCGATCATTTCATCATTGATTTCCCAGCTCTGGAAATGTTCCATTGATGGTAACTCATTCATATAGTATATCGAAATAACATGGACATCCAATATTCATGTCAGATATGTGGCCACAATCACCCGGTGTGGCATTGTCACTACATACCTAGATTTCGCGCAGCATTAGCTTGTATGAGATAAACTATAGTCCACCTCTCCCATGAATATGGCTTGGACGCGGAGTCCATAAACAGCTCGGAAACCCAAGAAGATGTGACGAGCAGATCCATCCTATTCTTGTCAGCTGAAAATCAACCAATCAAGGAACCCCTAGCTACCCCCAACCGCTCTCTAGAGAGAAGAATAACATGTGTGTTATGTAAAATTCTCAATCATTTGGCCACCACTTGCCCTGATTTGGTAGCATTACAACGTTAGTACCCTGCCAGGCCACAAACTGAGCACGACGGCACCCCCATATCTAAGCTATTTTTCCCAGTATGTCAGGGAAATCACTATGGATAACATTTTACATATATCCTGCGATTTCATCCTCTCAATGATATGATTCATACAATAGAGAAAAAACAGGATGATCTCGTCAAATGATATAAGAAGTACATCCCCTCGAGACCAGTAACCTCACATCCATACAGGTGTGATGGGAAAACTGGGAGGGCACACCAACCAAGCATGACCCAGGCCAAACCTAGGATAACATGCGGACTATGCGACCTGAATGACCATTGGGTTAATCAGTACAAGAACTGAATCCCCTCGCAAGCATTTTTCGCACAGTCTCTTCTCTGCCACAAAGACTTCTTTCTAACAAATAGAAGATCATGCGTACCTATTTCTAGATTTTCTCACACTTTCACCATATAATTAAATGCGAGCATCTCCCTAATGTAAGAGCGACAAGAGCATAACTATGTCTACACTCCCCCAAAGAGCTAGACGCACCAAAGCCAAAAACACAAAAATGGAAGCAGAAGACCTCCTCTTCTACAACCGATCCTTTCCAAGCATCCACATCTAGGACGAAGATTAGTGTTGATTCCCATACAATCTACTCAATTGGCACAGTGGTACCATGCACCATTGGCACTGGCCAAAACCACCAACCAAAGGTATGCCCACTAATGGAAACATTCAGGCACCTCTCCACCAGGCACAATTTCCACCAACAGGAAATTGACCATCCTAGTGGGGAACCCAAACTTGCACTTATGCAAACTCCCATCACGGAGATTCTTCCCCCACTAAACACCGACAACATGATACACCATATATGATTCATATCATCATGCATCAAAATTATGACTTGAGTTGTCTGCTCATCTGCCACAGGTGTCGAGTCAACTGCAGCTACAATAGTATCTGTTCCTATGACAGTATAGACCCAATCTATCTACACTCTGTCGACTTTGTTTGGTTCCATGACGTCGAGTATGGAATCCTTCTCGTGTCTCTCAACTAGCTCCATGCAGATTGAACCTATTCAGCATAACCTTGCGCAGGATCAATCCACCTTAGGGTCCCTATTTCATTCAAATGAGGACATCCTAGAGGTAATTACGGAGCCAGATTATCCATGGGATGTAATGCATTTATGTTCCCTTTTTCTCCCCAAGAATACGTTCAGTCCTGATAAGAAAAAATAATATGAGATCTATGCAATCGAATCAAAATATTTCCTCCCATCAGGAAGAGTTGAATGGTTCAAAAACCCCATCCCAACGCCTGATGCGTTCAAGGAAGGAAATATGTCAAACATCTCACCTACCGTCAAGGTGAACATATCCCAAAATCCTGCAAAGTTCGAAGAAATATCACTAGGGGCAGCATGTTATCCAGAAGAAATATATTCTTATACCAAATTGCTACAAGAGTATCGAGATATCTTCGCATGGGACTATTCAAAAATTTCTGGGCTTAGTCCCACTATTGTAGAGCACCATATTAGCACTTGGCCTAACGTACCTCCATTGTGCCAGAAGAAACGTCAACTGAACCCATCAAAGGCAGAAGCAATAAAACGAGAAATTGATAAGCTTCACAACGTTGGGTTTATCTACCCCATTTCCTACACATCTTGGGTTTCCAACCCTATTCTCGTCATGAAAAGACAGGGCACCATACGTGTTTGTACCAACTTTTTGAATTTGAACAAATCTTGCCCCAAAGACAATTATCCCACCCCATTAATCTACCAGCTCATCGATTCTTGTGTGGGACACGAGGCTCTCTCCTTTATGGATGGATTCTCTGGGTACAACCAAATTCAAATATGCCACATACTAGTACAAAACCGCATTCACCACTCCCTGGGGTGAATTCGCATACAAGGTAATGCCATTTGGCCTAAAAAATGTTGGAGCCACCTTCCAAAGAGCCATGAATTATATATTTCATGACTTGGCACACCTTATCCTCACCTACTTGGACGACCTGACCATCAACGCCCAGAAGCACTCAGACCATCTTGAATATTTGCAATTGGTATTCCATCGATGCTGTCAATACAACCTACACTTGAACCACCTCAAGTGTGTCTTCTGCGTCAGCGCATGTAGACTCTTAGGTTTATCGTGTCCCAAAAAGGGATTTGTGTGGACCCCCTCAAGGTCCAAACCATCAAAGAGGTACCTACACCTCGAACCCTCAGGAAACTTCAAAGCCTGCAGGGGAAGGCCAATTTTCTGAGACACTTCATCCAAGATTATACCACGTGCGCTCAAGGATTCCTACGCCTGCTTCACCAAGACATCCCATTCAAATGGGATGATCATGGCCAATAAGTGTTTGATGTGCCGAAAGAAAAATTATATTCAGCACCACTCATTAGTCCCCCCAACTATGACAAAGATTATATCCTGTATCTATCAGCCTCCGATTCCACCTTAATTGGAGTTTTGATCCAGGAAGGCCCAGATGGGAAGGAACATGTAATTTATTACTTTAGTAAAACCTTATCAGGCCCACCATTAAGATATGAGCTTGAAGAAAAGACTGCCCTAGAATTAATACATGCAATCTAGAAGCTTCGCCACTACATCATCTTAAAAACCACTATGGTCATCACAGATATTAACCCCATCAAATATCTTCTCACGTGTCACCTAATGACCATAAGTATGCCCGCTGGATAGTCACTCTCTAATAATACGACTTACACTTTCACTCCCCTGAAAGAAAAAATGTGCTTACCTTAGTAGAGTTCATTATGGCCCTCTCAAGAGATACCAAGGGATCACCAGTGAATGATTCAATACCAGATGAACATCTCTTCTTTGTAGCAACCGACGACCCTTAGTACGAAGACATTCTCCTCTTCCTACGAACTCAAAAGTTCAGACCTCATCTCACTCGAGATGACCGTCGGTGCATATGCCAAGAGGCCCCCCAATATCTCCTCATGGGAGATGTCTTGTACCGATGAGGCATTGACACCATTTTACGTCGATGCCTCACTCACGACCAAGTGGAACAAGCCCTTAATGACTGCCATGGAGGTGCTTGAGGTGGCCACCTATCTGGAATGGCCACTGCCCAAAAATTCCTACGGGAAGGATATTTTTGGTCCTCCTTGTTTCGCAATTTCATTACAATAGTCAAGGGATGAGAGCAATGCCAACGCTTCGCCCATAAAGCAAGAGCCACCCCGCTCCTCTGCACCCTGTCATCGTCGCCAACCCCTTTTTTAAATAGGGAATTGACTTCATGACTTGCAACGCCGCATCATCAGGAAACCATAAATACATAATAGTAGTTGTCGATTATTTCCCCAAGTGGGCAGAGACCATGCCCACATACGACAACATCGCAAAAATCACTGCTCGATTTCTGTTTAACCACGTGATAGCCTGGTTTGGCATTCCCAAAGAGTTAGTCTCTAACCATGGGAAAAAATTCAAGAATGAATTTTTCGAGGAGCTATCTCACCACCTTAGATTCACCCCTGAATTCGCTTCACCATACTACCCCAAAAACAACGGACAAGTAGAAGTTGTAAACAAAGTATTCAAAACTATGTTACAACACATGGTGTATAACCATAAAACCAACTGGCACCATATGCTCTTTTCAACTTATCTCCCAAATTTTTTAATCAAATTTCAAGAGAGATTACTCGTTGGATGCAAAATTTAATTCCTCATCAAAGGAGTACCCATGTTGCATACTTTCGATGGACCCTGGTCCACGAAAAATGAGAAATACATGAAAACTTGATTGAAATCATGTTTTTTAATGTCCATCTAAAGTATGAAACATGGTTACTCCTTGGATGAGGAATTAAATTTTGCATCCAAAGTGTACTCTCACTCGAAATTTGAGGAAACAATTTGGGAGATAAGTTGAAAATACGAGTTGAAAAAATAGTTTTATTATTTTATTATTTTTTAATCTTTTTACCCTTTTAATATAAAAAAAGGTGAATCATCCCCCATGGTTGACATCATCAACTTGAATCCTATTGGTTCTTACAAATTTTATTTTGTTTGTACATTTTTCTTAGGAGGCCCATTTTAGATCTCAAAATTCCCCTAATTTTTAGCAGTGGCTGCCTGGGTCATCTATCACCTTGACCGATCACCAATTTGCACCAACGGTGTGTGTATTGGTTCAGCAACAAACAATAGGCAGAATATGATGCCATCATCAGACTTATGAGCGATTCCTGCCATTAGGGCATACGCCATATTCATGTCTACCTCGATTCCAAGTTAGTAGTGTCGCAGTTAAACCAAACATTTGGGATAATAGATTCACATCTTTTTAGAAAATATTTGCGTGCAAAAAGATTAAGCAGACAATTTTACTACATTATGTTTACACATGTACCAAGGATTCAAAACCAAACAGTTGATCGCATAGCTAACAATATTATAAACTGGAATGCATCTCGAATAAATGATCATACATAAAAATACAATAACACAGAAAACATAGATATCCATCAGCATAACATAGATCCATAAACACACCATGTAGAGCCGCAAAAAATATCTCTCATATATATATATATATATATATATATACAAAAATAGTGTCTCTAACCCATCAGTTAGCCCAAGTATACACAAAAGGCATCAAAAATAGGGGAAGCATCCTCATAATGGGTGTTTTCCCTGTGTACAAATAAACTCTAGGGCGGTGCTCCCCCAGGTGGGGCACCTGGACCCACCACTGCTCTCGGTACCACTACTGGAGCCGCTGTCAAAACTAAGACTGCCACCTGACGTAAAGCAGGCCGATAGTCCCTCTACTAGGCCATCAACGTCTCTAGCTAGACCTCCTCGAGGTCATCTAGAAAGCCTCGAGAAGGCATCCCCTGGGTCAAGGAGTCCACTTGATCCCAAGCATCCTCGAGAACTGACACTCGCATGGTCAGATATGCAATGTGAGCCTCTGCTACATCGGCACGAGCTCGCTCGGCCGTAGCCTCGACAAGAGTCGAGCTACTGCCCTCCCCCAAAGGGCCAGCCCCACCACTAGTTCCACCACCCTAGGGTTGTGCATGATCTGCTCCCAGCCACCCGCAACCTCCTTGAGGACTCCTAAGAGGACCATGGTCGACCAATCGAGCCATGGGGCGAACAACCTCACCAACATCTGCAGGAGTAACCAAAACTATGTCAGCATCACCATAAAGACACATAAAAACATATATACTCAAATAAATGAAAAAAACATAAAAACATACCTATTAGCCCCCAAACATAGCCAAGAGGGAGACACATCTCTGGATCCCCCCGAAATTCCATCCCTACATATGGGAATGGAAAAAACATCTGGGGGTTGGCCTCAAACTAGGCCTTCGTCATGGCGTTCTAGTAACGCCCCCCCATACCCCCACCTCCTCGCGACATCAGAGGAGCCCACCTCCTCATGCGAGGCTCCCGTGGCCCCCCAACAGGCACCGCCACCACCAGTCTCAACAACACCACCCACTTGTACATAATGCTGCATAGAATACTAGCGTACAAAATTAGCTTCAATCCATCCTAGATATTTTAAAGCCATGCCACCATCTCATCATTGCAGAAGTGGGTAAAATCGAAAAAGTGCTCGACCCTCAGTTGGCACAAGACTCCAACCTGTGGGCCCGATGCCCGATGTGGAGCCAACAACCCTGCAAGTCACACGATAGCCGCCAAAACGCATCACTCGACCAAGTCTGTCACCGAGGCAATGGCTACACACCCCTCCATAAGGGGCGCCCTGCCACAATGACACACCTAGAACCTCTCAAAATCCACCCTCCCAGAAGGGAGTGGATACCGCAATGCCTCACCCTGAGGGAGTAGCCCAATCACAAAGTATATATCTATCTTAAGATGGATAGCAAGGTCATCCCACATAGCACAAACAAATTGTGCCACTTGTTCCAATGCTCGATCAAGTAGCGCAGCAGTCGGTCCTGTGACCAAAGAAGGTTGTTCTCCACAAACTTCAGGAGATCCCATTGCACCAACTGCTGGCGTGCCCGACTGTTGGCGGCTAATTCAGCATGGAGCTCAGGCCAATCCCGCTCCCTCCACAAAATCCTGTCATCCAAACAGGAACCCATCAACAGCATAAAAACATCAAAAATAGGCAAAATATCCAAAATAATTTGCCTCTGCATTTTTCGCGCCTGTCCTCAGACATGCGTGCTGAAGGTGCACCAAAATAGGGGAAAAGTGTGCCTAAGGCGCAAAAAACCCTAAAAGCGCACGTAGAAAGTGCGTTATTACCCTGATCGCACATGTAATCTAGGGAAAAAATAGCTCAAAATCTGTACAAACTAGTTTTGTATGGACCTCAGCACCCTCAGACTGAAAAAATTAAAGTGCAGGACGTCATGGAGGTTACCTGGGCATGATATCGCTAATCCCTGGTGCTCAGGCTGGCCGCAATGGCAAGAAATGCTCCGCAGAAGCCTCTGACCTCTCAAAAACTCAACAAGAAAAAATGAACTGAATTAGGCCCATATTCACCTATATATTTCCCTTTTCAAAAACTTTGGAGGAACATAACAAGAGCTTAGAAGGTTCATTCTCCAAAATGAAAGCAACACTATGATTAGCACTCCATAACGAATAGAGGTGATGCCACACATTTGCATTCCTGGAAAAATAAATTTTCAGCCCCGGCAGGTATACCCTCTCTCATTTTAGTTTTTAAAGCTCATGTCTGTCAATAATATTTGATAAAGAAGATTCTTTCACTTGAGGTAGTTGTTTTTGAAGGAAAGCTCGCAAACCATCGACAACTCTATCCATTGAAATTTCCAAGAGCAGGTATCATTCTACTCCCAACATGATAGAGTCCTAGAAAACTTTGCATATCTTGGCATCATTTCTCCATCATAAATTACCCATAGGTTCCACATATCCGACCGTTTTTATTATCACCTTGCCCTACACATGATAAGCATCCTCGTTGGTCGGTAGAGCCTCCCCTCCATGGCGCTCGTCACCCAAAGTAGACCATATATCACAAAATAGAGACGCCATGGCCATACCACTATAGTCTAGGAAGAACCTCATGCCCATTCATTGACCATGCATAAGGTCAAGTTTTACCATATGAAATAAAACCCCTTTCCTGGACAACCATGTTGTATAAGCAGATCAAAAGTGCACTACCGCACCTTGCATTTGGCCCACCATACCTCCATCATCATAATCCCATCTACGATACTTTTTCATCCGCTTCATCAACCTCACACATGAGACCAACCAATGGGGCCCCCACCCTCAGCAAAACACCTTCCTCACGTCATCATTGAGCGAACACATTCATTTTTTGGGGCACCCGTCTCTGTGTTTTTTACAAACCAAACCCCATTATTTTATTCTTTTGGTAAGTGTACAAAGACCGCAAACAACACACTATATCCACCACCCACACATTCATTTTTTCTCCCATGGAAGCAGTCCCTGGTCACCCTTGGTCGGATTATCACACTCTCACACAAAAGACACTATGAAATTCATAACCATTTTATACCCACCATGGAAGTCCTACCAACTCCATGGATTTCCCCATCAGAAATAGTTATGACTGCAACCAAGCCGCTTTTTATACTTCAACCTTGGGCCAATGAATCACCATCATCAGTTTTCAATCATCCCTCGCCATCATGCTTTTGTTAAAACCATCACATCCAGTATCCTAATCCCCTGAATCAGTGACCCTCTCTTTTGGTTGCAGCTTCCTTTTTGTCGACATCAACACCTATTTTCCAAAAAGGAAGCAGTACCCTTGATCATCCCTCTCCATAAAAGGGACATCCTTGGGTGGCACTGTGGGAGACATCATTCCCCACAGATTTCATCGATCCTCCTGAAATTTGACTACGATACAAACTTTCATGTCAAGATGGTATCGTACCTCACAACCATTACACTTTGATCAAATTTTTCGAAGACCCATGCCTTCATAAGTGTCTCTTTCAGCAATTATTACACGGGAAGGTCCTAGACAACACTTATGCATACAATGCGTAGTTGTATGCCATACCAAGCTTATGCATATGGATACCACATTACACCTATTGTCAAAGAAAAAATGCCAATAAGGGCGTCAACAGTCGTCGTCATCAACCAACAAGATCACTACCATATTAGTGATACAGACAAAACATGTATCTATCAAATAGATTTGTTTAACATAGCCAAAGCATTATGAGCATGGGACATGCCCACCTCGTAGAAAATTTGTATATATTGTATTATATTTGCTTACAGGGGTCCCACGAGACATGGTCATTCTTGGAACTAGTGTAGGGTGTCTCCAATTCTGAGCTACACGTGGGTCTCTCTCTCTCTATGCACAATATACAGAAAAGAAGCTATAATGTATTTCATCTATACAGTTCTTCCTAGACCTCACACATTAGGGGGTAACTATTATCACTAGAAAATCATACAAGAAAAGATACATTATTTAATGTTATGCAGAAGGATTTACATGGCTAAGAGATGTTATAGAATCTGAAATTATTTAAAAAATCTCTAAGGTCTAAGGAAAAATCAAATTTGAACTAGTCAAACATGATTTTGTGTCCAAAATCCTTTGATAAGCATGCCCTTGCGTGCCTTTTGACCCAAAAAGCACGCAATCCTAGGAGTGGGGGAAGTCACTTTCCGAGACCACAAAAGCACACTCCAGGACATTGATTCCACACTTGAATCCACCTAAGGACATCCACCCAAACCTCCTTAGGACATCAAGGGAGCACACAATGGAATAAATGTGGCACATAATGGAATCACCCTCCTCTCTTGGGTCACCATCCACAATGTACCAAGAGAGGTAAGGAAAATTTGAATTCTCCTATAAAAGGACACCAAGAGATGAGAAACTTGAGAGCACATTTTTATGATGGCCAGAATTACCCCAAGAAATACCAGCAGTGTGTGATCCAGATCAGAGATAGAGGGGACTTATTTGTTGGCCATCTAATGCCTCCAGTCCACCATAGTAGATAGAGGAAGAATTTGTGCCAAGGCAGCTCAGAAGTAAAGACATCTTTGCATCGGGACTTAGAACCCCAAGTTCTAGGGGCCCCTTGGAAAGTGGGTTAAAGTTTCATCTTCATTTCCTACCAGCCACTCAATAAGAGGGGAAGTAAATGTCGTTGTTTCGATTATTGAAGTTGTTTGACACTATTTAGAGCTTTCGTGTTATTTTTTTTAGTTTTTAGTTTAATTTTTATGTTTGAATATGCATGTTATTTCTGTATCTAGTATGTTTATGTTCTAGAATGTTCCACTAACTTTCTTAACTCCATGTATTTTCTGAATGTGACCAATAGCTTAAGAGGGAAAGCCACACCCCTTAAGTTGGTGTGATTTTGTACATACATGCACCAAACACACTAACACAGCAAGATTTTTTCCCATGGCTTCTCTCAAAATGAAGGCATAGACTATGATGATATATTTGCATCTATGGCTCGATATACCACCATACGATCTATCATATCCCTCGTTGCTACGAAAGGATGGAATCTTCTTCAAATGGATGTGAAGACTGCATTTCTGCATGATGTGATAAAGGAAGAGGTGTATGTGGAGCAACCTCTAAGGTTCAAAGTCCAGGATCGAGACAACCATGTTTACAGGTTGAAGAAAGCCCTCTATGGGTTGAAACAAGCCCCCAGTGCTTGGTATGAGAGGATAGATAGCTACCTAATGAATATGGTCTTCACTCGTAGTAATACTTCAAGGTTGATAGAGAAAAGCGTCTCATTCTGGTGTTGTATGTGGACGACCTCTTCCTGATAGGTGCTATTCCTCTCATTCATCAATGCAAGAGGGAGCTTGCTTTTGATTTCAAGATGAAGGACCTAGGACTAATACATTACATCCTAGGCCTGGAGGTCTAGCAGAGACCTAGCGAGATTTTCCTTTCTTTAGGAAAATATATTGTGAAGCTACTGGCAATATTTGGAATGGTGGACTGTAAGTCTGTGTCAACACTGATGGAGCTCAACTTTAAGAAGTTGTGTGGCAGCACTACTAGGCCAGTGCTAGAAAATCCTACTGAGTATCATCAACTCATATGGGTCCTAAGATATCTCCGGGGCACAATAGGCCATGGGCTAAGATACACTGCCAGGAGTTTAAGACTCCATGGATATACTAATTCTGATTAATATGGTAGTGTGGTGGATCGTAAGAGCACATCTAGATGCTGCTTCACACTTGGGTCTAATTTGAGTAGGAAGCAAAATTCGGTAGCTTAAGCACCGCTGAGGCCGAATACATTGCAGCGTGTATTTCCTACTATGAAGTCACTTGGTTGTGAAAGCTCTTCAGTGAGTTGTTCCAACATGTGCTAGATTCCACCGTTATCCTTTGTGATAACCATATAGGGATTTGTTTGTCAAAGAATCCCGTGTTCCACGATCGATCCGAGCATATTGATATCAGGTACCACTTTATCTGGGATATGGTACAGTAAGGCACCATAAGGTTCAATCATATAGGAACTAATGAGCAGGTCGAAGATATTCTGACAAAGCCCTTGGGGAAGGTCAAGTTCCTAACCTTCTAGGAGAATCATGGAATCGTGGAATGACCCTATTCTGAGGGTCCCATTGGACGATGAGCTCTGGGAGCTCCAAGGGGCCTTGGGGATAACTTCTTAGAGCTATAAGCAACCACAGAGCTAGGCTTGCTGAACCTTGTTGGTGTGCTTCGGCCCCACCGTTATGGTATTTATTTGGTTCACCTCTCATGATCTGTGCCCCGTATGCATCCTACCCATTGAATCTCGAACTCATGGGAAGTACCTCTAATTTGGCCAATGAGGTGGGAAAATCTAGAGACTAGTAGCAAAGACCAATCGATGCATCAAATATTGTCGTACTCTCTATGACTAGGATGGCACGTGTCTAACCACTTGATCTGGGATCAATTTTAGTGAGGTTTCGGACCTCCAACTGACTTCGGGTCAGATAAACCAACTTCAGGTTGGTATCCGACTCCTTTGAGTCCTATTGAGGTTTCAAACCTCTGAGCTGAATTTGTCAACCGAGAGTGATGTCTTTGTGACTCACCTTTTTTTCTAAAATAAATAAGCCAGCAAAGAAATTTACGGCGGCATGACACATGATGTTTGGATGGCATAGATGGATGGAGTTATCCTAGTTGAGAGGGAGTGTTAATTTTGGGCAACTACGTCTAAACTCCATGTTGTGATGCTCAGATGAAGATGCCAATATTTTTATTGAATTCCTCTTTAAGAGAGGTGCAAGATCGATCTAAATATCATCTTGATCCAATGAGAAGAACATTTATTTTGAATTAATTCCACTTATGTGCAAGGTCAGTCAGATTTGAAATGTAGGCTTGAAGCCCCAACAGATGTGTCACACACCCTCATTGATGGATATATATAGGTCAAATATGGAGGTCATTTTTACCATTGGTCATCACATATTTTCTCTCATCATCTTGGAGACTCTTCTTCTCTCACACGTGGGAAATTGCAGCGAATAATTTTCTAGTTTTGACCTAGGTTTTTCAGCGCAGATTGACAAGCGTTGAGTTTGGTCAATGCATGGTCAAACTGATCTCAAACTCTCCCATAATTTCGATTTCTACAGTCTACATTTATTGGCACATAAATCCAGGCTAGACGTTGACTTTGACCTAGCTATGTTGACTTTTGCTACTATTGTTTTTGCGTTGACCATTGACTGGATAGCGTTGACTTTTGTTGACTTTGGGTTAACCATTGTAGAGCTGTTTGAGAGGGTTGCATGACACATTCTGTTTGGCTGACCATGTTGAGACTTTGTTGGTTGAAGCATCTCGTTGACTTCCGTAACGCACCACAACACATATATTTTGTTGATCAGGTTAAGTGTATTTTTGGCTTGTCTTCTGTCGATCTATTGGTATGTTCTATCAACATTTTACTTTCTTTTTTATGTGATTGTTGTTTGATATTTGGAATAAAATTAAATTTTCATCAAGTAAAAAACATCTATGAAAATTCACAAATTAGCATATTGGAGGAACATATTATCCAAAGAACAACAAAACAACTATGTGATGAGAGGGAGACAATCACCTTCAACCCACCTATTAAGGACATAAATTACCATGAGAATGGGAATGAAGAAATTGTTTTTCCTGCTCAGGATGATATTTTTAGAGTGCATTATTTCATCGTTCAACAATCATTAGCCGGTAAATTATATCTTGCAGATCCCGAAAAGAAAAAGTGGACACTGATCAATGCTCAATTTGATCTGAAATGAGTGCAAACTTGTTAATGCTATGCAAGCTCCCTTATCTTTATAAGAAATGTGTTTCTTATGTGCATGGTTTTTATAAACATTAAAATGTCTTAAAAAAAATACATGCCAACATCCATAGCTGAAAAACACATATACATCAAACCATAAGACAAGAAGTTTGATGGAGTTCACCCTGCCTCGGCTACATCTCCTTGGCTTGTCAACATGACTAGACCACTCTTCAATTTGGTGAAGAAAGGTACAATTAGTATACTGCCTTACTATGTGGCTATCACCCCTTCAAGATGATGTTCTCCTACAAATAACTCTGACATATAACAAAAATACAACCATCTCCTCAGACACATAACTTTTATTGATCATGAAAATATTACATAACAAATTGCAGGAGTTTACAAATGTAAAATCTCACTACACACTTTACACTCACATTACAATTTAAAATTTTCGCCAAACATTCCACCAATTTAAACTTTGAGTTAATTAACGCTACGTGTGTTTTATGGGCGGATAAGTGCGGTTAAATGGATAAGCGCTTCTTAGCACTAATCGCGTCTTATCGTGGGTTAACCACATTTTAAATTTAATTAAACGTGTTTATTTAAAATCCCGTCGATTCATTTGGATTGGCACCTGGACTTTGGGCTCTATGGCCACACGAGGAGGGGGCTAGCCCCCTCTAACCCCCAATGTTCGGGCCAATTGAATTCAAAAATTCATGGCGAATATATAGGGTAAGAAACACACTAGAGGCGAGACCATAATTCCCGAGGTTTGTAGGCATGAGGTCAGGGGCTCGACCCCCAACGCCACCATATAATTTTTCTCGGTCTTATAAATAGACTCCTTCGCTAAATTGTCAATGCCACCATTCTAGAACCTCTGCCAATATGTTTAGAGAACTTTCCAAACCTAGTGATATCCGCCATGAGGTGGGTGGAATATAATTTATATATATATATATATATATATATATATATATATATATATATATATATATATCACCATAAACCCAATGTCCACATTAATATAATCAAATAGTTCGACCCCCATAGGCTAGGAGATGGTCCACCAGAGAGGACACATGGCACCCTCTGGTTGGGTTATACTCCAACCCTTAAAAAAATTGAAATTCCAACTTAGGAAGAATTGGAGGTCATTGGACAATTTCTCTCTTCATAAACCCATCTGACGAATCTGAAAATGACACTTGTCACAGTGCCATTGGCTGCAATTTGGAGAATACTCCCTATAATGCTAATTGTACCTACCACATCATCATTGTAACTGTTTTGCTACTTTTTTGCTTGTTTTGGAAAACAAACAACAAACAATAACTCAATCATACGAACTCAGATTTTGATGAAACCAGTTGCACCGAAATGTTGGTGACAAAATCTATCTAGTCGTTCAGGTTTGAAGAAATTTCAAGCACTTTGAATTTTTAGCTAATTTTAGACCCTAATCCAAATTTTGATCGTACCTTCCCACTAACAGGCTTTTGGACCCACAAAAGCTGATAATTAACTTCTTGAGCTTCAACACTCTTCTGTTTTCAAGTTATATCAACTGTTTTTACTTGACAAGTCATTTTGACAATCATCTTGACATGCCTTGCATCACAACTGGCTATGTCTCTCAACCATGCTCTCTAGTTGTTGCTGACCCACTTCAGCATTGTTGACTATTGTTGACTGATACATACCCTACTTTACCACATTGATCTCTATGTGCTTGGAAAACTATTAGCCCTACCACTGAGAATGAAGTCCCTCTTGCAAAAAATGCATACAAGCTTCTTCTTGGAAATCCTCTTATCCAAATTAAACTTGCAAAATGAGTGAACTCTTGGTGTCAACACAAGAATGTGATGTTCCCAAAATTAGCATGAAGCTAATTGGAACATTAATTATGCTTATATCATCTAGGAGGTGAATAAATGGGTAAGAAGGCCCATGAGTAGGAATAAAATCTGATAGTGTGAAATGGATCATCAGAGTAGCCACATTTTGCACCCTCAAGTGTGAAAAGGGGCAAAAGCATGAGGACAAGGTCAATTTTGACCAAGTCAACAACGTTGCCATAGTGGGAGTGGAGCACCTTGAAAGACAACGTAGTGTGAAAGGGGAAGAGATCATTTGGTGGAGGAAACCATAACGTGTGGGGCCAAGGCAAGGAGGCTTTCATTTGTATAAAGGGAGGACAAGGCAGCCATGGAAAGATATGTTATTGAATATAGAATTTGTCTGCTTAGAATCTTTGTGCATTCTCCTACTGTTTAGTAGAGTTGCAGTGCTATTTAGCACAAGGATTTCCTATTTAGGAATCCTTATCCCTTCTTGAGAGGCCTCTTGAGGGATTGTACTTCATTCTCCACATTTCAGGCTCAAGTCCAAGCCACCTCCTTCAGCTACAACATTACTCCTGCAGCAGGAAACATTGTGTTGCAGGGTGTTGCAGTGGAGGGTTCCACAACACCATTTCCTTGGCTCATATTTCAAAGGAGGGAACTTCTATTCCTATGGGAGGTTAGTGAGGAAGTTTCAGGAGCTGATTGCAGATATTTTCCATCAGGCCAAGCACTTCCCATCTCCTACAGTGCATTCCATCTCCTTGGATGCATTATTTTTGAGCATATTTGTAGTGGGGACTTGCTCCACTATTTTGGAGGCTGATATCTTCAGGGATTGGATCAAACTTTCACCTAAGAGATCCATTGGATGATATCTATTCATCATATTAAGCATCATCGGCTATCTTCATCCATCTCTAGTTTCTGAGTTGCAGTTGCTACCCATCAACTCCGGCATTTTGTATTTCTGCATATTTCAGCCAATCCTTCTAGGATTGTCTAGAAATTGCCTTTGTGAGTGTTTATCTTTGCTCCCCATATTGTATGAGATGTGTATTGATATATTCATGTATTTGACATCATTTTGTAGTGTTTATTCTTCATAGACTACGTAGTCATAGCCATGGCTTTCTTCATGTAGCAGTATTTTTCATTTATCATATATATGTTCTATTGAGGGTTGTATTGCCCCACTTGAGTGATTGTCTCCTCAAGGATTTTTATACATTTTTGCTGCTATAATCTAATATTATGGTTATGTGGATCTTCTGGCATTCCATGTGTTAATGTATCATTGCTACTCCATTGGTGTGTTTACATATTACTGATCTCCAACTTTAGAATATCTTAAGATATTCTTATTGTTGTAGAAATTCCCTATTTTGGGATATTACAGTGGTATCAAAGCATGATCTTTGGCTTAGCCTGTGATTTTTAGCCATAAGGAGATCGAATAGATCAAGATGATGAGTAATATGAGCTTGCTTTCATCAGTTTTCAGATCCAGAAAGGACCTCTCCAAGGAGGTCAAGAAGATGGAAGACAAAGAAGAGGAAGGACCATGCACTTCCTATTCTCAAAGAGAAGAAGACATGAAGCATGAAGAACAATTGGAATTCGAAATTCTAAGTGAGTACCTTGCTGAATACAAAGCTAAACCTAAAGCCTTTAAGAAGACTCTAGCTTTACCACAATTTATTCAGTTGGAAGAAGAAAGAAGACCCCACAACTATGGGATGATGAGAGGCAATAGATTTCTATTGTCCACCTTTGATGGATCACTCACCTGTGCAACAGAGGTTTGGGCGAAGAAGCTAGAGGATTTATTCCTGCTACATCCTGTAGTAGATAGAAAGGATGTAGAAATTACAGCGCTACACCTTGAAGGTGAAGCAACTACTTTGTGGTTCAGCCATTAGAGCCATGCAAGGGTATCTACTCTTGCTGAATTTTCCCAAAGGATGATCAGAAGATTTGGCCAAGGGATGGAAGAGCCCTCACCACTAGTTGAAGAGGCATGTACCAGCACTGTGGAGACCATGGAGGAGTAGCCTTCATCTTCAATAGTTTTGGAAGCCAACACAAATGAGGAGGAAACTCTTACAACCCTGCAAAGAGCTTCCAAATTTCACCAAGGTATGCTTAAATTTCGATCTCTTATCATTTTAGCAAACATTATGGATGGGCCCACATCATTGCATACTATTGATTTAGAGTAGCAAAGTTGCACTGTGTTGTACAAGAGCAGTGGTGTAGAGAAGATGAAACATTCCTCATGGGAGCATTCAAATAGCAGCTTCATTCAGGAAGCCATGAAGGGAGCAATAAGAAGGAGTAGACATCTGGAGATAAGAAACTCTTTCTCCTCTCTAGATAATACTCTCTCACTGAGCATGCCATAGCTCAAAGAGATACTTCCACTTGCAACAGATCCAAGACCTCTTTGGTTTTGGAAGGCCATGCATGAGGAGGAGATCTCATGGAGAGATTTCATTGGAGGTGCACTTCAACACATCATGGAGTGCACGGTTTTTCAACATTTTGAGGAGGTTATTCCCTTCTCACACTTGGATCTTCAAGGATTCAAGGAGGAATAGATAGACGATGGAGGACATCTTCAGATGGATAACATCTCTCATGATTGTGTTAGACATTTCTTGAGCCATGCACATCATGATGGAAGGTTTTTGCCTACCACCTATTTGGGTCCTTATGGGATCAAATTGATCCTTGGAAAGAGTGCATTTCAAAATCCCATGAAGTGTAGAAATTTGATTTGGGATGATGGTGGCCCTCATGAGAGGAGTACCAAGAGGGAGGATGGAAGGAGACATCCAAAAATTATTGAGTGGATGTGGATGGTGAGCAAGAAGCTAGAAATATACTTTCAAATCTATGATAATGGGCAGCAGAAGGCATGGCTGCGCTGGTTACTCTTGAAGGAGTTTGGCCATCACTTGGCATACACTTTTTCTAAGGGTATGGGGATGGAGGAGATGTGGTAGGATGCTTGCATCATAGAGCAGCAAAGAGTATAAATGCATGGTGTTTATGTGAAATCCATATCAATCATTATGTTTTCATCATATGATATGTATGATGGGAATATGAGGAGGCAGAAAAAAAATTTGTTGCTTGGGTTGTTCTTTGAAGAGCAAGGGCATATTTTCTCTCACATGTTGTATGATGTTGTAGGAGTAGGAGATGGAACTATCATGGTGCAAAGGGGATACTCCTTGGCCTCTGATGATCAGGAATTACTTCCATTTTGGGAGGAATTCCATATTTGCAGCAACATTATTGGAGGAGCCTTTGACAATAATCATGTCAAAGGATTGAGCTATGGGTTGGCAGGAGCCTATTTGCATAGGCCAACAACGCTGTTATTTTGGAGCATGGAATTATTCATGTATTCATGCATCACTTTACATTCAGAATATGGTGAGAATGTTGTTTTGGCATCTATTGATTATGTAACACAGTATTTGCATCTTCTTACCATTATCATACAATGCATTGTTCCATAAGAGGTCAAGTTTATTGTTGAGCCCCATGAAATTTTTTTTGCCAACTATTATGGTGTAGGTAGCCATCCTTTGTATCACCATGGACAAGTGTTTTATTATTTATTGTATGCTCAGTTGACGCATTCACTCATTTTCTATCCACTAGTTGATGTGATGATTCACACAACTAGCAATTTGTCAAAACACCACTTGCCATGCTATTTTCTGAAGTTGCAGTGAGAGAGACTGTGCTGTATCCACTTGAGGCATTTTTTGTATCATGCAGCATCATGTAAAACATTCATAAAACTTCTCATTTGGATATCCTATGATGATCATGTCTTATTCATCATGGATGAGATGTTTTGGGCCAGCTTGTTCTTCAATGTTGGAGGATTGTTCTTCATTTTAACACTTGAGGGCAATACTTTTGCAGCCCAGGATCAAAAAATACTCTACACTTATCATGAGTGGAGAGAAGGATAGCATGGGGTATACTACCTTGTCTACCATGATCAAATTTTCAGCCCACCTACTTTGCATGAGCCAAAGGTGGAGGAAGACTTTCAAGAGTTTCCATGTTGGAGGGTAACTCATTTTGTGTGGATGATTGCTTGGGGATGGGAGATTCATATGGGGATGGCAGATCCCAATTTCAGCCCACATGCCTCAATAAGGCCCTTTCAATTCTATCCTTGCAGTTTCTTGAGGACAAGCAACACTTGGGAGGGGAGGACTGTAATGTTCCCAAAATTAGCATGAAGCTAATTGGAACATTAATTTTGCTTATATCATCTAGGAGGTGAATAAATGGGTAAGGAGGCCCATGAGTAGGAATAAAATCCCTCACAGTGTGAAAGGGATCATCAAAGTAGCCACATTTTTCACCCTCAAGTGTGAAAAGGGGAAAAAGCATGAGGACAAGGTCAAGTTTGACCAAGTCAACAGCGTTGCCATAGTGGGAGTGGAGCACCTTGAAAGACATCGCAGTGTGAAAGGGGAAGAGATCATTTGGTGGAGGAAACCCTAATGTGTGGGGCCAAGGCAAGGAGGCTTTCATTTCTATAAAGGGAGGACAAGGTAGCCATGGAGAGATATGTTATTGAATATAGAATTTGTCTTCTTAGACTCTTTTTGCATTCTCTTGTTGTTTAGCAGAGTTGCAGTGTTGTTTAGCACAAGGATTTTATATTTAGGAATCATTCTCCCTTCTTGAGAGGCCTCTTGAGGGATTGTACTTCATTCTCCACATTTCAGGCTCAAGGCCAAGCCACCTCCTTTAGCTACAACGTTATTCCTGTAGCAAGAAACATTGTGTTGCAGGGTGTTGCAGTGGAGGGTTCAACAACACCATTTCCTTGGCTCATATTTCAAAGGAGGGACCTTCTATTCCTATGGGAGGTTAGTGAGGAAGTTTCAGGAGCTGATTTCAGATCTTTGGCATCAGGCCAAGCACTTCCATCTCCTACAGCGCAGTCCATCTCCTTGGCTGCATTATTTCTGAGCATATTTGTAGTGGGGACTTTCTCCACTATTTTGGAGGGTGAGATCTTCAGGGATTGGATCAGCCTTTCACCTGAGAGATCCATTGGATGACATCTATTAATCATATGTAGCATCATCAGCTATCTTCATCCATCTCCAATTTCTGAGTTGCAGCTACTACCCTGCAACTCCAACATTTTGTATTTCTGCATATTTCAGCCAATGCTTCCAGGATTGTCTAGAAATTGCCTTTGGGAGTGTTGACCTTTGCTCCCCATATTGTATGAGATTTGTATTAATATATTCATGTATTTGACATCATTTTGCAGCAGTTATTCTTCATAGACTGCACAGTCATAGCCATGGCTTTCTTCATGTAGCAGTGTTTTTCATTTATCATGTATATGTTCTATTGAGGGTTGTATTGCCCCACTTGAGTGATTGTATCCTCAAATATTTTTATACATTTTTGTTGCTATAATCTAATATAATGGTTATGTGGATCTCCTAGCATTCCATGTGTTAATGTATCACTGCTACTCCATTGGTGCGTTTACATATTACTGATCTCCAACTTTATAATATCTTAAGGTTTTCTTATTGTTGTAGAAATTCCCTATTTTGGGATATTACAAAGAAACCAGCTTTTTCTACAATGGTTACAAAACACTTTTCATCTCGTCCACTTTTCACTAAATGGACATCAAACTTCCTACAACATCTTGTCACAAGAACACAATCAATCTTGAAAAGAAAACATTATGCAAGAATTGACTTGGCGACCACCTCTTTTTTTTCTCCTTCAAAGCAATCACTGTCACCTCCTATAACATCAAGTATATGGCGATCTTATTACACATTTGTGTATCCAATATCAACTCAAAATCGAAAAAAACCATAGAATAAAACATAAGTCGATCAACATAATCGACAAACATAGTCAAAAAACAACATGTGACATCAACAATACAAGTCGACATGAAATATTAAACACAATCGACATAAATCGATATGAAATTTGTACGACACAATCGACATAAAATGATATGAAATGTGTACAACACGATCGACACAAGTTGATAAACATATGTGCAGTACAATCGACACAAGTCGACATTCCATGATACATATTGACAACACTCATGCATGTATCTATTTTACAATGAACATGTCACAAGTTCTCTAATTACACATACAAAATATCATGCATACATACACTTTTCAACTCTCTCTCTCTCAAGTACAAACCAGTACATAGACCCAAAATGTATGAGTGATCATAGAGCTTAATTGAATGATAAATTGCTGCAACATAAATGAGTAGCATACCCATCTTTTATACCATCTTGGTGAAAATTTTTGCAACAAATAGAAATGCCTTCAACTGAAAAACATTCACATGCAATATTTCATCATACAAGTAAAGAGACAAACCATTTCAATGGTGCCTATCTAGAGAGACAAACAGGTACGAGCTCTGGATGTAAAATCCAACACCTTGCTGCTTCATGTCCTCTTTTGCGACGGTAGGTACATGATACCCAATCATCACTGTCATTAGAAGAGCATTCTTCTAGTGCAACATACCCCAATCCTTCATGCTTAGGCCTTTATTTCACATCTATTGGGTTCTTGATGCCTTTTTTATTTGCACCAAGCCCCAAGCCTTCTTGGTGTCCCATATTTGTCAAGATATTGGACCCAATACCTTTGATATATATTTCAAAGGCTGAAAAATAATTTGTATCAGTATGTGCATACAATTAAGGAGCATATGCATGCTCACCATTTGTCTCATCTTTTGATTGAGACACAAAGATGGCTTCAAACTCCTTTCAGATTCTCAAGGTGTCCTCTTGACCTCTTGTGTCTTCTTCTTCTTTCTCCTCAACATAAAATTTCGATTGAACGTCTTCCACATCATGTGGATAGAAAGCACAAATGTCTTCATATTCCATCTTGGAAGGACTTTCTACATCAACATATTGCCTCAAATCTGTAGAAAAAAAAAGAAATTATTGGCGAAGATGGTGGTGAAACACCATTTATTTATCTTCTCCCCTTGAGATACTTATAGGATTTTCTCCTTGAAGTATACCCTTTGAAGTCTCAACATTTTCCAAATATGAAACTTGAGGTGGGGCTAGTAGAAACCCTAGCCTCCTTCCCTTTGTTCCTAGTTGGGAAGTCATGCCAACAAGCTCTCCTTCTCCTCTTCGAAGCTTTAACCTGGTAATAATTTTCCTCTTAAAAAACAACCCTCTTTGCACAATGAAACAATGAACCTTATGCTCTGATACCAACTTGATCTGAAATGAGGGAAAACTTATTAATGCTATGCAAGCCCCCTCATCCGTATAAGAAATGTGTTTCTTATGTGCATGGTTTTTATATATAATGAGCTAGTTGCTTCTAGGATTTAAATTTTAAAATGTCTTAAAAAAATACATGCCAACATCCACAACTGAAAAACACATATACATCAAACCATAATACAAGAAGTTTGATGAAGGAGTTCACCCTGCTTGGGATACATCTCCTTGGCATGTCAACATGACTAGACCACTCTTCAATTTGGTGAACAAACGTACAATCAATATACTGCCTTACTATGTGGCTATCACCCCTTCAATATGATGTTCTCCTGCAAATAACTCTCACATATAACAACAATACAACTATCTCCTGCAGAGATGATCTATACCTCATCAATAAGTGCTAGAAATCCCTCATAATAGACTCCAATTCCCCACTGAAGAATACATAAAATATCTTCATAAACTCAATGAATGAAGAAATAAAACTAGAACTGAACCATGTTAGCCAAAGCTGCTACAACAACAATGCTATAAATGAGAACAACCCCTACAAGAACTCCTCCTTGATCCACAGCTACCAAAACTACTTCAAATGGTTGATTGATCCATACACCCTTATTGTAAAAATTTCAAAATTAACTTAAATATGTGTTCAAATCAGAGAACAGAAAGTTACCATTGGATTCATAGCATCATTAAACCCCTAAGTAGCCTCTTTTGCTTCTCCAATTGGACTTTAGGTTCTCTAGACATGGCCTCCTCTCCTGGTGGCCCTGGGCATCAAAAATATTCAAGTGGTAAAAACTCCATAAAGAAGTCATCCTCTACCTTTGAAACCTATTCCAATGGATTCGCAGCATGCCAAAATGCTAAGAATGACTTTTACTGGGCCTAATTTAATCGAATATTGCTCAAGATAGACCTCATTTACTCAAGGCCTAGTAAACTACCACTAAATTTGGTGGACCACCAGTTAAGCCCACTAAAAGTGGAACTCCATCGAATCTGGCATGCTCCGCCAAACATGTCGCCAATTTAAAATTCGAGTTAATTACACTAAGCATGTTTTATGGGCGGATAAGTGCGGTTAAATGGATAAGACCTTCTTAGTGATAATCGTGTTTTATCGTGGGTTAACCATGTTTTAAATTTAATTAAATGTGCTTATTTAAAATCCTACTGATTCATTTGGATTGGCACCTGGATTTCGGCTCTGCGGCAACATGGGGAAGGGGTAGCCCGTGGGGCTAGCCCCCTCCAACCCCCAACGGTTGGGCCAATTGAATTCAAATATGTGTGGTGAACATATAGGGTAAGAAACACC
The DNA here is from genome assembly GCA_034641835.2 of Pinus albicaulis. Lineage (NCBI taxonomy): Eukaryota > Viridiplantae > Streptophyta > Pinopsida > Pinales > Pinaceae > Pinus > Pinus albicaulis. The sequence goes on from CM076576.1 coordinate 140,359,627, forward strand.
CTGGAAGCGAGACGGTAAGTCGCGCATTTTGTAGGCATGAGGTTAGGGGTTCGACCCCCCACTCCACCATATAATTTTGCTCGGCCTTATAAATAGACTCCTTTGCTAAATTTTTGATGCCCCCATTCTGGAACCTTCACCAATATGTTTAGAGAATGTTTAAAACTTGGTGATATCCACCGTGAGGTGAGATTTCAGCCATTATAATATATATATATGTGTGTGTGTGTGTGTGTGTGTGTGTGTGTGTGTGTGTGTGTGTGTGTGTGTGATAAACCAAATTTCCACATTAATATAATCAAATAATTCAATCCCCATAGGTTAGGAGATGGCCCACCATAGAGGACGTGTGGTTCCCTCTGGTTGGGTTATACTCCAACCCTTAAAAAATTTCAAATTCCAACTTAAGAAGAATTGGAGGTCATTGGAAAATCTCGCTCTTCACAAACCCATATGACGAATCTAAAGATGACACTTGTCACAGTTCCATTGGCTGCAATCTAGAGAATATTCACTACAATTTTGATTGTACCTGCCACATCATCACTGTACCTATTCTACTCATCTTTTTCTTGTTTTGGAAAATGAACAGCAGGGAATAACTCAGTCATACGAACTCAGATTTTGATGAAATGAGTTGCACCAAATTCCTAGCAACGAACTCTATTTAGTTGTTTAGTTTCAAAGAAATTTCGAGCACTTTGAATTTTTAGCTAATTTTAGACTCTGATCCAAATTCTGAACACAATTGCTGGTTGCTAAAACTATAGAGTGAATGTTTGATTGTGAAAGGTGGGAATAACATTCAAAATATGAGAAATGATTTGGGTGCACAGATTCATATATTTCCCAAACAACAGTTATCCCCATCTACTACTTTGATTATGACTAGTATTGATGATCAACTAGTCCAAACATCCGGAGATGCGATTGTCGTGCTATTTATATGGTTTCATATTTTGTGTATCAACACCCAACTAAGGAGAAAATCTCTAATTGGAATAACAATAGTTACATTTTACTTGTTCATGCCACACAGAACTCGCTTCTTTCTTCGTAAATTCGCATGTATTACCTCCACCAAATAATATTTATTTAATAATTCCTCATCACAATATAGGTTCCCATGTTGTTGGTATTGGCTCCTATACATCGGGATTGGGAGATTATTTAAGTAGAGTTGTGCATGCACATACTAATCTAATTAGTACCCAGTATTCTCTTCCCACTTCTTATTTCTGAAGAGTTTACCATTTTAATTTTATGCGCAATGATAAATTGAAGAGGTAAGAGGTATGGGTGGTGTTGTAATCCTTCAGGGTTATTTATATACAGTTATAACAGCATATAGTTATAGATTAGTTTCTTTTCAATTATTAAAACCTAACTGAATCCTCCTAGTATAAATGTAACCTCTGTTATTAATAAATCGGTGAAGTACACAACATTTTTCATGGTGGAATTCTCTAGCCTCTCTCTGACATTGGTATCACACCAAGGATTTTTTTTTGTTATTCATGCTTTCTAGTGATTTTTTGATAACCTATGGTGAGTTCCAATCCCTAACAGTGTGAAATATCAGAAGACTTTCAGTGCAAACATTGTTGACCGACACACTCTTTAATCTTTAGAGTTTTCTTTTCTCTGTGTGTGTTGAAATCTTAAGTGCCAGATTGTGCACTAGAGCTAGCAGTTTTGTAAGTTAAAAATAATATTTTTTAAATGTGCCTAAAATAGAAGTGTTGAATTTGTTAGTTAAAAATAGAGTTTTTTAGAGAAATCTCTGCCAATGGTTGCAAAAAAGATTTTTGTGGTTGAATCAGAATTTTTTAAAGACAAAATTTTGTGACTGTGATTAAATTATACTTTTTACGATGAATTCCTTGGTATCTTTAGTTGGGGTTGTTTTGGCCGAAAAAAAATAAAATTACCAAGAATGGTTTAGAAAGGTTAAAAATAATCTCGTTTTTAATTATTTATGGGATGGCATCTGTGAAGGAGAAGGAGAAGGGGGGAATGAACCAAAGCAACCTGATCAGCAGAAACAACTAGCAATCTGGAAAACTAAGGATAAGAAGGCTTTTTCCTTAATCTCCACTTCAGTCTTTGAAGAGGTAAGAAGATAAATTGCTCAGATTAAAAAAAATTATGATTCCATATAAAAACTAAAATAGCTTTATGATTCACATTCTGAATTGGAGATAATTTAGTTATTGTTAAAGTTATTTAATATGGAAATGAGCGATAAATATCCTCAAAAACTTGCCTCTAGAATTAAAGCCATCAATCATGAAATTGAATCTACTGGAGTTAAAGTTGATTTGTAGCTTACTGCCTTTATAAAATCTCTTTACCCTAGTTATTCACACTACTTGGAATCTCTCCAAGCTAGTGGGCAATTGAAAATTTTAGATTTTGACAAATTAGTAGGGAAAATTGCAGAAAGAGAGAAGGATTTTGGCAAGAAAGAAACATCACATAGTTCTAATACTTAAACCCTATGTCTTGCTCAAAAATACCAAAAAAATAAAGAAGAATCTGTCATAAATACTAAGGGTAATAGAGGCTGAGGTAGAAAGAATTATAGGGGCACGGGAGCAAAAATATTTAAGGAGATAGACAACAGAATGATAAACAAAGAAATTTTTATGTTAAACCAGCTGTAAAATGTTTTAGATGTGGTAAAATTGGACATACTACTGCAAAATATATAATTCATTGGGAGAAAATTAATGAAAGAAGAGAACAAATGCTTGAAAAGAAAGATCATCTAATTCTAGAAAAAGGACAGTCTTCTGAGAATGCACATTATGTTGTTTCTCATTGTAATTTTCACATGGAATATATTTTTAGTACCTCTTTTTTTTCATGGTATGACAGTTGGATTTTAGACAAAGGTGCCACTTTTCATATGACCTTTAGAAGAGATTTGTTTGATCAATTTAGTGATAATATTGACGAAGTTGTGTATTTTGCTGATAAGTTCCAAATCAAACCATTAGGGATTGGTTCAATTCAGTTAAAAAATCTTGGACTTTCATATTATACTTTCAATGATGTTCTTTACATTCCTTAGTTCCAAAGGAATTTGTTATCTCTTATACAAATAAGACAATAGGGACATTCCATTCATATATTGGATAGTAAAGTAGAAATTAGAAGAGCAGCTGACAATAAAACTATAATGAATGGTGTGGAAGAAGATAAATTGTTGAAGTTGCATGGTATGTTGTCTTTTGCATTGAACACAACTTATTTGGTTCAGCAAAATGATACTTTTTCATCTTCCTTATTGTGGCATGCACATTTCGGTCATATTAATTATGAAAGTATTGGAATGATGAAACATCCGGGGATTAAAGGACTTCCAACAATTCCCATAAAATTGACCCCGTGTAATGCTTGTATATTGGGCAAGCATCACAAACAGTCTTTTCATAATTATAATTCTAGATGTACAAGTAAATTAAGCCTAATACACTCTGGTTTATGTGGGCCTATGCTTGTACCAACTACAAATGTAAATAAATACATATTGACTTTTATTGATGATTATTTGAGGATATGTTGGGTTTATCTGTTGAAAGAAAAGTCACAAGTTTTTGATGTATTTAAGAAATTTCATCTCTTGATAAAAAATGAAACACAACTTATTATTGGTACTATAAGGACTGATAATGGAGGAGAATATATTTCACATGTTTTTGAAACATATTTGCAAGAGGATGGCATCAAACACCAAAACATAATACCATATAATCCACAACAAAATGGTGTTGCTAAACGAATTAACAGAACATTTCTTAATATGGTAAGGTCAATGATGTTTTATAAGAATGTAAAATTGATTTTTTGGGGAGAAGTAGTGCTTTGTGAAATATACATTAGAAATTGGTGCCCTTCCTCCGTCATTAACAACAAAACTCCATATGAAATGTGGTATAATCGTCTTCCTGTTGTTAAACATTTTTGAATTTTCAATTCTCAATGTTATGCTTTGGTACCTAAATAGCGGAGGAATAATTTGAGTGAATGAAGCATAAAATGTATATTTTTGGAGTATTCCATGACTTCTAAGGCATACCGATTGTATGCTGAACAGAACAAAACGTTTATTTTGTCAAGAGATGTAATTTTTCTTGAAACTAATAAAGATTCCCTCATTGTTGATAGACAGATTAATCAGTTAGAAAAGTTTGTGCCACAAAAGTTTTATTATGAATCAAATAATATACTTCCCAATATTGAAGGGGGTATTCCTATATTAGATCAGTCTATGGATTTTCCTTCTCTCAATGATAAGAAATTGGTTTATGATGATAATTCCATTGCTGAAAAGAAATTCGTTGATGCAAGTTTTTCCACAGAAACAATGACAAAAATGGCAAGAATTGAGCTAGATGAAGAAGATGCCACAACTTCCTAAACAAATTCCTACACAACCTTTGCAAAGGTTACCTCGTATTCAAACATTTCCAAAGAAATTTGATGAGTTTAAGGCTGGAAGTTCCTCGGGTAACTATTCTCATTGTGAATTTAATTTTTGTGTGGATTGTGAACCTGCTTTCTTTGAAGAAGTTGTTATTAATGATTGGTTGAAAGATGCAATGCAAAAGGAATATGATCATTAAAGGAAATTTCACCCTAAAAGTGGCCTCCTAAGGAAAAATAATAAAATAATAGGAAAATAATAAAATAAGAATTATAAATTTTGGAGGGAAAAAAATAAAACTACCTTTTTAATTGTATTTTTGGCTTATCTCCTCGAACACGTTTTTTTAATTTATATTAATTTTTTATCAATGTGGGTCTTCTCAAAAGTATGCATAATGAGTACTCATTCAATGTGGCTTTTAATTCATCATCCAACGAGTATCTATATGGAAGTTTCAGTAAACACAATTTTTTAATGTATCTTCAATTTTATCAATGTGGGTCTTCTCAGGAATATGCATAATGGGTACTCGTTGGATGTGGCATTTAATTCTTCATCCAGCAAGTGTCTACACTTGAAGTTTGAGTAAAGAGATAAGGATATAAGCCAGAAATACAATTGAAAAAAGTAGTTTTTTTCCCTCGAAAATATTTACATGTACCTATTTTTAAATATAAAGGATTTTGATTAGTTTACATATTATGTACGTGAAAATTTCATGGGAAATTTTAGGCTGAAATTTTCTCTAATGTGCTCTCACAAAAAATGGCACATGGAGGCTGGTGGATCCTCCTACTGGCATCAAACCTATTAGTTTCAAATGGATTTATAAAACTAAGTATAAAGATGATGGTTCGTTAGACAAGAACAAAGCAAGACTTGTAGCAAAGGGATATGCACAGAAAGAGGGTATCGACTATATAGAGACATTTTCTCCTACAACTAAATGGGGCACTAACAGATCTTTGTTTGCTATTGCAGCTCAGAAAGAATGGAAAATTCAACATGTGAATGTCAAAACTGCCTTTTTAAATGGATATTTGAAAGAAGATGTTTACATGTTTCAGCCAGAAGGTTTTTCCGCTAAAGGGAAAGAAAAAAAGGTTTGCAAACTAACGAAGTCTTTTTATGGCTTGAAACAAGCACCAAGAGCATGGTATGAGAAGCTAACTGAACATATTCTTAAATTAAACTATAAACACTCTGACCTAGATGATGCAACTCTTTTCGTTAAGAAAGTTAGAAGATCGGTTGTATATCTAGTTGTATAAGTTGATGATTTGATGATCACAACAAACAATAATGAATATATATCATCTATAAAGAATGAATTGAAAAAGGATTTTGATATGAAAGATTCAGTTTTACTTCATTATTATCTTTGAATTGAAGTTCATCAAAAAGCACAACATATTTTCATCTCGCAAAAGAAATATGTTGGTAAGTTATTGAATAGATATAGTATGATGGATTGTAATCATTTTGCTACACCAATGGAGCAGAATTTGAAACTCACTTCCAAAGAGGGAAAACCGTTTGAAGATCCAACAAAGTACATGCAACTTGTTGGAAGTTCGATTAATTTGTATATTAATTGTCCTAATATAACTTTTGTTTTCAGAATAATTTCCAGGTTTATGCATCATCTTTGTGAGGGGCATTGGGTAGCAGCAAAAAGAGTTTTGAAATATTTAAAAGGAACTCAAACTTACTTCATCAAATATTCCAAAGTTTTATATTTCCAACTTGCTAGTTATTCATATTACAATTTTGATGGAGATAAAGAGAATGGAGTCTCAAATTCTAGTTATTGGATGAATCTTGGATCAGTAGCCATCAGTTGGAGATCACGCAAGCAATCTGTTCCTTTTGATTCTACCACCGAAGCCGAATATGTTGTAGGAGCTCAAGCCACTATGGAAATATTTGGGCCACAGAAAATACTTGAATATTTGCAGGAGAAACAAAAAACTTCAACTCCTCTATTTGTTGACAATTCTTCTCCAATCTGGTTGGCCAGGAATCCAAAGTTTCATGATCAAACCAAACATATCAACACCAAGTATCATTTGATTCGACATCATGTAAAACAATTCATATCGCTCATTGTCCAACTTCAAAACAAATTGCAAATATCTTTACCAAAGCATTGGGGTGTGAAAATTTTGAAAATTTTAGATCTTTACTTGGTATGTCAGATGACCCTTCGAATTAAGGGGGGAAATGTTGTAATCCTTCGGGGTTATTTGTATATAGCTATAACATCATATAGTTATAGATTAGTTTATTTTCAGTTATGAGAACCTAACTGAATCCTCCTAGTCTAAATGTAACCTCTGTTATTAATAAATCGGTGGAATTATCAAGTCTCCCTCTAACAAGTGGAAACACTAAAACATAAGGAAACCAGAACAAGTATTATGGTTGAAGATGCCTTAGAAAATAAGTAGCATATTTTCCAGTGACCATATCAAAAGGGTTATGTTTGAAGAACATAATTTGTTAATGTACTCGAGGAGAACACTAAAACTTAAATTTTGTAGAAAAATTCAGTCATAGAGCAGACCTTCTCTTTCATCATTATATCGGATTTGAATCCTAAGAGGAGAAATCAACAAGGCATCTAACACATCCTCTCTTCTCATCATCCAAAAAACTACCTAAGCATGGTACACATCTAGTAAGTTCTCGTAGTATTAAAGGAACAATGGGGACCATTGTTTCTGAAAGGGAATGACTGATTTGGAATGGGGCCTTCGCACAACGAAACATGCTAATGTATCCCATACATCAACAACTTCACATAAGAATGTATGGTAGTGGATCCCAAGAACACCTAACCTAACAAATTTTTAACTTGTAATCTTTTGATACATTAATAGAGAAAAGGGAGAACAGAACCAAGAAGAATATCTGCTAAGAGAAAGGAGGGGGTGAGCCTGTGCTAACATTAAATTATTAATACCATCACACAAAATGTAGGGATTGTGCACATAAGAGTGTGTCTCAAATTCGAAACATTCTTCGCTGAATTTTTATCATTTTTACAGCAAATCTAATACCATTCTGAAGTTTTATTCCCCGGAGGGATCTCTAGTTAAAATCTACACATCCATCTAGATTTACTATCCATGCTCTGTTTCCGCATTTATTTTCTGAGTCTGCATTTATCTGTTTTATTTTACATTTCACTGCATGTGTCTTTTTTTTCTTTAACTACAACCAATTATCTAACAGTGGGCTCTTGTCCCTCCATTTTGTTTGGGAGGACAGTTCATGAAATACATAAATAGCATGAAAGAGTGCAAGCTATGAGATTCCCATTGTTCCTTTAGAATGAGGCTCCTTTTTAGGTTCATGTTGTACAAGGTCCTCTCAACTATAAAGTAAGGCTTCGTCATATGGAAAGACTTGCAAGAATGTAGAAGATGCTATCCGTGATTTTCAAAGTTTGTGAATTTGGTAAGGAAGTTTTGAGTTGGTTGCAATTCCTTATTACATATATATGTTTAAGCCACAATGTACCTGGTAAAGTCCTTTCAGGGATAGTGGTAAAGCTTATTTGATGTAATGCTTACTATGTACTTTCGGAGAGATGAAAATTGGATCACATCCACCTTATTTGCACTGAGAAAGAGATGAGGTCCATGATAATAACCTGGACATGGGTGGGCATTGTAAAGTTTGTATGTCCACGTAATGGGACATTAAATATAGATAATTCATTGATTGCATGAATATGATGTTACCACACACCCATCTAGATTCGGGTTTTATATTGACTTGGGGGTTCCTAAGCTTGAGGATCCATCAAATGCACACAAATTACTAAATTATGAAATATAGAAATAGGAGAAATGAAACTTCAAGCTTCATAAACTGGGAAGTGCATCTCAGACCTGGGTCTATATGTAGAAATAGTATAGAAAATCTATATACCAATGGATTCAATCTGATCATGTAATGTACTAAAACAAGATTTTGAATCCTTCTACTATATTTGTGGAATTTAAAACACGATCGCTCAATCACATGCAAGTAAGAGAAAAAAATAATCAATCACACAACACAAGATGTTCTTGAGGAAAGTACCTTTTTAAAACCCCTCTATCATATATTGTACATTGTCAAAGAATCATGAAACAATACAATGCTTTCTCACACTGAGAAAATCTTGCACTATCCTAACTGGATCACTCTGATCCTGCTCAAAACTGTCTAGCAACTCTTAGGAAAAATTTACCAACACTTAGCCAATTCTCAACCCTTCCTTAGCCCATCCTTTCTCATGCAATCCCTAGGCACTTAATTCCTATTAAATAGGATAATCAACCTTCCTTGACTGTGCAATCCCTATGGAGCCTTCCTCTCACTTTATAACTACACCTGGGTAGTTCGCCAAAAATACAACTCATAGTTTACTTGTCTTAAACCTTTGTCTCAACCGAGTTGTCATCAGAATTGAAATGCATGTAGTTATTAATAGTGAATCATAAGTTACTTGGTAGATCACTACTTCTGAATTAAATATATTTTAATTCACTTGATCTTCCACTAGATCATCAATCAGTTAGAACTAGTTAAACTAATTTTAACTCAATTAATGTGAGTTAACTGATCACACTCACACCACACTAGTGCTACAATTGCAACCGAACCCTGTAAATAATAGAATTACTCTACATGCCTATCCTTTGACCCTTAACTTGAAATTCTTGAGCTAACTAAATCTATCAAACTTAGTTAACTATTACAAGTTGTTATGAGATAAGATTACAATTTACTTTTAATTTAATTAAAGATAATTAAATCAAAAGCCTCACATGGTAACCATTTTCTGGGTGCCATTTCTAGATTTTGTTTATCGATTCCAATTTCACTGTTTCTTGTTGCAAATTTCAACGCTCCCTCTCAACAAGAAAGGAATCAATCTATCTCAATCCGGTACCTTTGGAATGTTCTTGCATGCAACACTTATCTAGTGTTTTTTGCACATGCAACTCTCCTGAAATTGAATAGCCTCCAAAAAACTGAATCATTATAATGCATCTGTCATCAGAGTCTTTTGAGTGCTGCTAGTTACTGCACATGTCTACTGGACTCTCTGTGCTACTGCTAACATCTGCATCCATGCACTCTACACTGCTGCCAACTCTGATCTGCGCTCTAGTAACTGGCACCTTCCACTCTGATTTTTTTCCTCCTGACATATGACTGCATCAATCTAATCGATCCTTCCTACTACTGTTGTAATATGGGCTCCTCGTAACCAGGTTTGATTGATGAGACACACCATCTCAATGGACCCTACCCAAATTTCTTCTTGGGATCAATTCTGCACTTCACCCCACCTCACACCTGGAGGTATAGTTGCATGTACTCACTCTGCCCATCTGGCTCAAAATTTCCCCCTCTTGGAGGTCTCTGCTTTTGAGTGGAATCTTCCACTCGGTATCCTCTCTACTTCTCAAAATGTGGCTGCTCCACAACCTTCTGAGACTTCTTCTGAGGCTGCATGTTGATAGATAATTTCTCCCTCTCAACCACCAAGTCATTAACCACTGCTTTTCTCCTCAAAGCCTTGCATGCATCCTCAACCTCAAGAGGATACAGGTTCTTGACTCTTGAACCAATATGCTTCACATGTCCTATGGCTATGTGTTTATGGAACACCTTTCCTTTTCTAAAAATCACCTCATAACCACAGTCTTCCAATACCGCTATGGAGACAAGATTTTTCCTTATGCCTGAAACATACAAAAAATATGCTAGTCTGAGAGGGGAGCCAAACTCCCTCTGAAAGGTAATTGTACCTATGTCGGTCGCGCTATACCTCCCTTCATCTCCAAACTCTATTCTCTACAGGAGCTCCTTCTCCTCCAAGTCACTGAAGATATCTTTATTCCCCGTCATATGGAATGAGGCACCGCTGTCTAGATACCACATGCATCCTTTTACAGTGTTGTCCATGCCTGCAATGAGATTAAAATCAAGCTCGAACTGTGAAAACAATGCTTCACCCACTACAACTGCAGGCTCCTTATTTCTTGCCTTCTTCCGTGGACAATTCAGATCATAGTGCCCATGCTCATGACAGTGAAAACATATGATCTTGGACAAGTCTCTCTTGCCCTCTTTTCCTTGGGACTTCTTTCCCTTGGATTTCCTTCCTTTTCTGACTCACACACATTGTAATTGTGCCGCCCTCACAAAATTTTCTAAAAAAAAGAGTTGATTTTAAATCAATGATATCTCCATCATCCAAGCTCTGATTCGACCGGTTTTGTTTTTCAATTTGGGTATTTTTTAGTAAGGAATCCAAATATGCTATTTTTTTTTAAATGTAATATTCCCAAATGGGAAAAGTAGGAATAGAGTGCATAAAACTGGTAATATACAAAAATATAAATAGATCAAAGCATGAGACAATAGTAGATCCATTCCATTATGAATATAACAACAAAATAGGTACAATATCTTCAGGAAAATATCACTCAAGTTGGGAAAACAAGCCTCCCATGAAAGCATACACCTAGATCTGAAATGTTGTTAATACATGAAATACAGGAATGCATAAAATTGCGTTGTCTATGAGAGAATAGCAGCTGGAAGATAGAAAAATGTATTCCTACTGATTTAATTCTCCAAAAATTCTAATACTAGAGATCCATGCTCCAAAACAGATTTCCACGACAACCCAGAAAAGGTTTCCAGAAATACACACTATACAAAATATAGCAGATTTGGCCCTAGGGTTGAATAATCTCTACAACTGAATCACTGATGGGAGATGGCTGATATAATATACAAGATGGTTGATCCTCCTCCATAAAATCTTCTAAATCAAGGGTTGATCCCTACATAGGAAACCCAAACACTCCAAATAGGGCAATAAACCCACTGCTGCAGCTGTTCTCTAAAATAACACAGTCCTTGAGGGAAACTACGTTGTAGATGATGACTGCTACTTGGCCTAGTGCCAAAATATGAAATGCAGCCCTAAGAAATTCCTCACAAGCTTCCAGATGAAGGGATGATCCCTCAAATGGAAAACTAGCTCAAAAATTGGAGAGCTCTCTCCTCCACTTCTACACCCCTGCAACGCAACCCAACTCTAAATAGAACTATGTTGTACATGAGACTGAAGCTTGGAAAAATGCCTGAATCTGGAACTATAGTGCAAACTCTTCCTTTGAGGCCTCTCAAGGATAGAGATGGGATTCCAGATCAGGAACACCCAGTGCTAAACAGCACTTGCAATCTTAGCTAAACAGCCAAAGAAAGCTATATGTCTAAACAAACCATATATAAAACCAAAAACATATATCAACATGAATAATATGGATGCCATCCTCTTCCTTATATAAGAAATGAGCTTCCTAACCCCAAGCCACATTCATTTATGAAACTACTTCCATGCAAGGTGTCTCCATCTAAAATTGTGTTGTCCCTCCATAAATGTCCACTCCTCCATGACAATGTTGTTGATTTGGTCAAAGTTGACCTAGTCAAGGTGCTCTAGCCCCTGTTCACACCATGGGGTGCTTTATTGAGCTGAAAATATGATCCACTTTTATATGAGAAGTGGTTTTATTCTTCATAAAGAGATTTGTGGATCTCCCTACCCACTTATTCACCTATCTAAGTGAAAAAACAAAACTTTAATACTCCAATTAGCTACAAGCTAATTTATGAATATTACAATCCTCCCCTCCAAAATGTTTCTTTTCCTCAAGCAACTGCAAGGATACTGCAAAATCTCTAATGGATAGGTCTCCTCCCAAGTATACAAGTTAGCCTTTGGTAGATAAACAAAATAGCTATCATCATGAAGAAGTGGGAGATATATGGAAAGAGTTATAGGCTATCCATTGGCCTCCTCAACACATGAGAGATGGTAAATGTTGGGTGTCTCAACCCCAATGAGAAATTCCAATCTCCATGCCATCATGCAAACAAAGAGAGCCATCCTTGGTAGCTCATAGAAACAATCACCAATCCCCTGCTTCTGCAGTGAGGGACCGCATTGCTGAAAATGAGAGATCAAGTTATTCAACTCACGTTTTCTCTCTCTCTCCATTTATGATAAATATGGAGCTGTTGATCTTATGCTTCAATAATATAGTTCTCAAGAAGCCAAAATGTACTTGGAATCTCATGATCCCACTCTTTGGTTCTAGGAACCTCTCTTGCCCAATCCATCCCACATATAGTGAATAGAATGTCATCACCATAAGGGCTCCAAAAGGAAAATGGGCTATGTGTCATATAACATGTTGGATGGTGACAATAATCCCTCAAGTGAGACTAGTGATGTTCTGCCTCTATCTGTCTCAAAACATGATATGATAAGTGGCCATCCAACCACTTTCTTGCTACCATAAGCTTCTCAAAAGCTTGAAAATAGTGAATGAAATTAGGTGTTAACTGAATATGAGCCAAAAAAAACATGTTTTGCCCAAATTCCTCCATGAAGTGGTCATCCTCATCACTTAATGTAGTCCCAAAAGGACCATGAAATCTAAAGAAAGGCTTAATCTCTTATGGAGCAATGTGTTGCAAATGCATGGTAAAGGAATGCACATACATTGTTAGTTCATAAATAAGCATCAAAACACAATATTTACCATATATTGTATACAAGTTGGTGAAGAGGTCCATATATGAACCTTCCCATTTCTCCATCAAAAGGGGAAATGATTGTAACAACCTTGCAATGTGGTTTCTTTCCTCCTCATACATCAAAAAATCTACATATCTATCGATATGTTGGTGCGCATATTCTTTGAGATCCTCCCAATAGAATCCCTCCATGATGGTGTGATAAGACTCAGTGAAGTCTACATGTCCTGAAGAAAGTGCCTCATATGTTGCATGTAGAATCTCCTTCTTGAGCTTGGAGTCTCTAGTCAAGTAGATCTAATCATGGAAATAAATGACTCCATCAACCACTCTATACCTCCCATCTATCACTTTCCCATCAAGAACCTTACATGTGAAGAGGTTCTTGGAATATTCCACCAATACTTGGGACTCCCAATATGGATCTAGGCTTTCCAATAATGACAGCATTGTAGAAATATAAAATGAAGCACATGTCCCATCATAACTCTCCTCTTTGACATGCTCAATGCCAAAGTCACATGTTGGAGTAATGTTACCCCACTTTTGTTGCCTCCCTTCAAGCTGATCTTGCCCAAGACAAGAGTGAAGTTCATGGAGGTCAACCTCCTCTTGGAAGGTATTTCCCAACCAAAACTTCCATAGTTTTACCAATGCATGCAAGAGTGTTAGTAACCTCTTTTCATATTCAGAAATCTGCCTCATGTGTGGAAGCATCATTTGCTGGCCCAAGAAGATGGAGTAGCCCTTTGACACTATGCTTGCACCATCACAGATTCCTGAATCATCATCTTTCAGTGAAAATATCTGAGTGGGAAATGGCAATGTCCATATCAGAAAATTGCTCATCCCTCCTTTGAACCCATCAAAGGTTCTCTACATTGTGCTAGCTCCTCCCAAATCTCCTTCCTTAGCCAAGTATATCAATGGTACACCATGTTGAGAGAACTCTTTGATCATCTTCTAATCAAGGGGTCTCCCTGGTGGAGTGCCTCCATGTAATGAAAAATCATGGCCTAGAGCAGGTTGTATATGTGAGTGGATTGATTTGTCCCTATTCTCACTGTGCAAATCATCCTCCTGCTTTTGTGCATAAACATCCTGAAAAGGATGGGTGTGTATGTTCCTAATCCCTTGATGTTGGCCCTCCTTCTCATCTTCTCCTACGTTCTGCAAGATCTTATAGTCTAAGGTGTCTTTCTTCAATGTAATCAACCCATGCATACCCAAGGTAATATTGGTGTCAAGAGCCTCAATAACAAAGGAATGATCTATGATAGTGTATGTCCCCAAGACTGTATTCAATGTTGGAACACACTTCCTCCATTTTTTTGTCTCATTGCCTACCAACATAGACACATGCTGCTCCTGATCTTCATATGTGAGATCCTCTGGAACTTCTTGCAAAGATACAAGAGCTCCTCTAGTCGAATCAATTGCTTCATCTCCATATCCAAATAGTGGTGGATCTCCTCCTACTATTACAACACTGGAGGTTCTTTCAAGCTCTCCCTTCTCCTCATCATTGGAGAATACTTCATATTTAAGAGATCCTTTGGCTTGATCTCCTCTTGAAGGAGGAATCCTCAAGTCTTCTTCTTGAGAAGAAATTTCTTGCTAAAGTGGGGCCTTTGCCCTTGGCAAATAATGTTGCAGATATTTAACCCCCTCAACAATGTTTTGAAATGGCATTGGTTTGATGAATCCTTCCAACTCATGCAAAAGTTTTGATTTCTTTGGTTTGGCTAGCTCAACCAAAGAAGTTTCAGAATGATTATGATAAAATATTTTCACTAACCTCCTACTGAACTTTGAATAAGTAGATATATTTTCATTATTCAATGAAAAGGATTCAAATAATCACTAGGCATAAGCCTTACCTTCAAGATGCAACACTACTACTCCAATGGCTTCTTCTTCTGAAACTTGATGCAGCTAAAAATATGTGTCTAGTTCCTTGACCCAAGCCTTGGTTGTGCTCTTGGGTGATCCATCAAAAGTAGGTAGAAAGAATCTACCAAAGTGTTCTGCATGCACCCTCTTCTTCTATTGTATTTATTGGGTCTTTTGTATAAATTATATAAATTCTGTGTTATATGTCCAAGATTCTCCTAATCTCACACTATTTTAACTTCATACAAAATACAGAATCTATTCCACCATTGATCATCTGCGGAAATTAAATCAAGATTTCAATGCACACATGAAACAATAAAAAATCACACACATTAACATAGTTGTTTAATGGGAAAGCCTGAAGCTAAAAACCCCAACTATCTATATATAATATATGCCATAGATATCATGTAACAATCCTCATACAAAGCTGATCATATCAAGCTCTCATTACAATACAATCGCTACACACTAATTGTTTGGTCAATTTAGTGTATCCTAAATTGCTGCATTTAATTTGTCAATCCGGAATTCGTAAGCTGATGAAGTGCGGCGCACTATATGTGCAAGATAACCTATTTCTTAACTTTTTTTTGTTTTTGGTTTTCTAAGGTGAAATGGAAATTCTAAAATGAAAACAAGTATGGTTATATTTGTTCAAGGAAATGATATCCCCTATAATGATTTACCAACTTGAAACTTAAAAAGGAATTTTAAATTTTCAATGACAAAACTTGAAAGGAAATGAAAATGTACTGCTGAAATGAAAAGATGTTGTAAGTCTAATAAATAAAAAACAGTGAACTAGTGAGCATGAAACTAAACTATTATTGCTGTTGTCTAAACAAAAAGAAACTATGCTTAAAGAAATTCAAAATTTCAACAAAGTAAATCTAAATCAGATTACATCAATTTATCTTCTGATCCTTCATAAACAACTTGAGTAACTGATATCTAACTTGCAGAAAGTAAACTAATATCAAACCATACATTCATAATTCAATCCCTCACCATCAGTCCAGCTGTGGCTTTCGGAGGTAACTGAAGATGTCATGCACAATTTAACATTTCTAACTTGCAGAAAGGAAACTAATACTAAACTACACACTTCATAATACAATCCCTCACGATCAGTCCAGCTGTGGCTTTCGGAGGCAACTGAAGATGCTATGAGCAGTTTAATATATCTAAATTTGCAGAAAGGAAACTAATACTAAACTACACATTTCATAATACAATCCCTCACCATCAGTCCAGCTGTGGCTTTCGGAGGCAACTGAAGATGCTATGAGCAATTTAATATATCTAATTTTGAAGAAAGGAAACTAATATTAAACTACACATTTCATAATACAATCCCTCACCATCAGTCCAGCAGTGGCTTTCGGAGGCAACTGAAGATGCTATGAACAGTTTAATATATCTAAATTTAACTACTGAAACAATTAAGCAAAACTGAGTTAAACAAAGCAATACTGAAATGAAACAGAAACTAAGAAAAACACATTAGCAGCAGAACAATGTTAATTCCATGTCATTAGTCAAAAAGCTATGAAAATGCCTGGGCTGCCTATCTATAACCTGGAACAAGAACACTGATCAGTGATTAACAACATAAAACATGAAAGACAGAAGTGAAATGGAAAGCAGGAAAGTTTATAAACAGAAATGAAAAAAATGAAATGTATAAACATGTGAATGGATTATGGCACAATGAGCTTTAAAGAAATGAAATAAGAACTATACACTAATGCACAAAACCTTAGCTGAGCAGGGGTCCTCTACACCAGCCTTGGCAACGATCTTCAAGTACGAATTAAGTTGGAAAATAGAGTCTTCTTATATTAAAATGCAGTCATAATAGTATGGTAGTATTACGGCTCAAAAGCAGCGTAATTACATTACAGAGCAGACTTAAATAAAATTAACAGAGACTAATCAGGACTAACTCTATATGCGTATGCAAACGTGCTATATATAACAAAAGAAATATAATTGTCTCCTAAAGTTTATGCTGGTGTAGAACACGTAGACCATTACGTCCACGGATCTAGGATCATGGCCGTGTTGGAAAATAAATCTATGAGAAGTGGATTCTTGAATTCGACTATGGAGCCATGTACAAATGTCGACTTGTCCTCCGCAAGCTCAGAAACGGCCATATGAACCTTTACGTGACACGGAACAGAGTCCTGTCACCGTAAGACTCTATGGTTGACTTTCATGTGGACGCCTTTGACCGCGGCTTCTTTAGATGAGTTTGCTCGAACCAATAGGACACGAACCATGTCCACATCATTCCTGACTTGCCCATGTGGCTCGTTTTCCCTATAGACACCTGTAACATAGAGTTTCACAAAATAGCTGCGGAAAGTTGCAGCAGCTGCGGAAAGTGGCAAGATTCCGCAGCTGAATGAACAAAATTTAAATCAAATAGCAAACAAAAAAATATAATTAAAAACCTTGTTAGATGCTCTTTTGCAAATGATATTCACAACTTGGGAGGTTTAGGTGAGTGAAAAAGGTATAGAAAAGTGTATGGAAAAGATGCAAAATTGAGACTCAACATACCCCCACTGTGAAGGTGTTGCATGTCCTCATGCAACCAAAATTTTGATATTCCTTCCTTAGTTCATGTGCCTTGACACTTCAGCCAGCACATCCAATCCTCTCCTCCTCTTCCTTGGTGCTGCTAACATTCTGGGTTTCTTCATTAAGCACCTAAATTTGATATTAACCAGTGCTCTGCTCAACTTCTGGCATTTTCTTTTCAATTTTTTTTTGTTCTTCTTTTTCCATATTCCCAGATGTAGCATAGTATTATCATGGATGATTTTGTCCAGTTTGCCTTGTTCCTTCAATGTCTCATTTTCATTTTTGATATGTTTATTTAAAAGCTCTAACTCAAAAATTTCCTGTTTTAGTGATTGGACTAAATCATCCTGTACTGTATGAGGCTGGATAGACGAAGTACTGGGACCTGTAGCTGCCTTTTCCAAAGATTCTATATAGTCATATACTTCCTGCTGCTTGGGGTCTATTTCAAGTGTCATTTTTATTGGGTTGTCCCCAAAATGCCGTGAAGGAGAATAATCTGGCTGAGGAGGGCTCACATCAATATCTTGCTGAGAATGGGATGGAGTATGTTCAATGTCTGATTGGGAATGAAATGAACTAGGTTCACTAACTGACTGAGATGGACTATGGTCAGCTGGGGACTGTTCAGATGTTTCCTCTCCCAAATCAATGAAATGAGGACCCTTCATTTGCGTTTTCCTCAATTTCCCCTTAAGTCTGCTGCTTCTTCTCACACGCTGTGGTGCACTATCCTTTTGTTTTTGTTTTCCTTTCTCTATCTTCTTGGCCATAGAGAACTGTTTTTGAAGATAAACTAGTCTTTCAGATAACACTTGATTATCTTCTCCTTCAGAAGCAGGAGTTTTATGTATAGCCTCAATAGTTTTTCTTTCTTTTGGTGTTATTGGCTTCTTACCCTTGATTTCTTTCTTCTTCCTCTTTGACAGTCTTTCTTCCCTATCAGTTCTTTCAATTGCAGTAGTAGGAGTATTTTGGATTTCATCAATTGTTCTTTTTCTCCTACTTCTTCTTGTTGTGCTACCTTCAAGAATTTCCTAAGGTTCCTCAAAGAAATTTCTAACCAGAAATTGTTCCCATGTGTCTTTCTTTTCCTTTAACTCCTTTTCAATCAAAATTTTTATAAGGCCGTGGTGATATAGATGAGGTTCTACATCTCCTAAATGTTTCTGAACAGTCACAGACATTTTCTTCAAGCTATTTAACAGAAAATATGGGAGATTGAGAGCTTGATTATCTAGAAAATTCATCAGTAACCTGGTATGGTACATGTACATGGACCCAAAATGGACTTCACATGTAATGAATTTTTGAACAACTAGCAGCAAAGTAGCCCATTCCTCTTTCAATGCATGCATAGGAATTCCTCTTTTAAAAATAGTTATGTCCATACCTTGGTTTCATAAGATTGTTCTCCATGCTTCATCACTGATACTTTTATTCTTAAACCAATGCTCACCCTCCTGAAGAAATTCCGTGGCTGTTGCTATAGATGCTTCATTGACCGCAAACTTAAGGTCTCCAATTTCTGCTTCCAAGCCATTAAACGACCTTGCAAATGCTTTTGTAACTTCTTTGTGATAACCTCTAAACTTCTGGATAAAATGCAGCCATTTTGCTTTCTTCAATATCTCCCTTACTTGCGGATATCCCTCCATGAACTTCGGTCCTTCCGGTTCTGCTCTTAGCAATTTACCCATTTCTCTTTTTGCTCTTCAAAGACTTTCCTGTGTGGAGGATTCAAATGGAAATAGAACGGCTGAATGCACAAAAACGAGCTCAATGACTGTGGGAATATATTATAGAATGGGAATGAGCACAATGAATGGAATGGAGTGAGACTGTGGGTAGATATCCGAGAGTGGAAATGAGCACAATGAACGGAATGGAGTGAGACAGAATAGAAAATGGTTTCGTGAGCATAACAGAGATACGACTGTGCAATTGACAGAGTATAACACATTCGGCAGCGTTTTGAAATTTGGTGGCTGCGAAATAAATGTGAACACGTTTCAATCAACGGTTATGGATTTATGCGGCTGTAAGAGTCCTTGGTCAAATCAAATATGTCTCATTGTCACCGGTGGAATATTGTATCATGAGTGAAAATCGGGGGTTTAATGATGGAACCGTTTGGGAATGAATGCGAGAGGATAATATGGAGATTGTGAAAGGTTACAGAATTGTCAATATAATCATTGCACATAATGGATAGAGCTCATGGTTCAGAACTATATAAAAATGTGTTTTTCAATGCTATTTGAAATAAATTTTATTCATACCTTTGGAATCTTTGCCTTTTCCTTTGGTCTTCAACTAATTTCTCTTCATTGGTGTCTTGAATGCTCCATGTCTTCATTTTTTATCCTCTCACCTGCATTTTATTTCATGATTATGGAAATAACATCTGACTGTACATTCTTTTTGAAAACAGAGTAGTAGCTGCGGAATCTGCTTCTGGCTGCGGAAACTGGAGTCAGCTGCGGAAACAGATGTCAGCTGCGGAAACTGACACAACTATTACTTGGATGAATGGAAATGAATAGATGACAAATGACCAGATGGAAATGGTCATGAAAAAGAATTTTATTAATGAAATGGATGAAATGAAGTGGAGTGGAGTGAAATGAAGTGAAATGAAGTGGAATGGAATGGAGTGAATGATCACAAAAATTGTGAAATGAAAGAGAGATTTTTTTTTTTGGAAAATATAGAGTGTCAGGTGTTCCTGATTTTCACCCTATATTTTCTGTATAAGACTGCCAATCAGTGATTGGTTTTCAGGCTTATACAAATTTTTTATTTTTATTTATTTATTTATTTTTAAAGTTGGGCTAATAATCCTCTTTCTGATCTTCCAGGTCACACTAGGTGCAAGAAGAGAGCATACTTAAGAAATTACTAAACCAATAACTCTCTTTTCTGATCCTCCAGATCACACTAGGTGCAAGAGGAGAGCATACTTCAAGAAGTTATCAAGTTTTCCCTTCTTTTATGATTTTGTGTTTTTAAAAAAAAAATTGGCTACCTATTTACACTTCCCCGGCAACGGTGCCAAAATGTTTGGTCAATTTAGTGTATCCTAAATTGTTGCATTTAATTTGTCAATCCGGGATTCGTAAGCTGATGAAGTGCAGCGCACTATATGTGCAAGATAACCTATTTCTTAACTTTTTGTCGTTTTTGGTTTTCTAAGGTGAAATGGAAATTCTAAAATGAAAACAAGTATGGTTATATTTTTTCAAGGAAATGATATCCCCTATAATGATTTACCAACTTGAAACTTAAAAAGGAATTTGAAATTTTCAATGAAAAAACTTGAAAGGAAATGAAAATGTACTGCTGAAATGAAAAGATGCTGTAAGTCTAATAAATCAAAAATAGTGAACTAGTGAGCATGAAACTAAACTATTCTTGCTGTTGTCTAAACAAAAAGAAACTATGCTTAAAGAAATTCAAAATTGCAACAAAGTAAATCTAAATCAGATTACATCAATTTATCTTCTGATCCTTCATCATTAGTCCAACTATGATTTTCGGAAGTAACCATAAACAACTTGAGTAACTGATATCTAACTTGCAGAAAGTAAAATCATATCAAACCATACATTCATAATTCAATCCCTCGCCATCAGTCCAGCTGTGGCTTTCGGAGGTAACTGAAGATGTCATGCACAATTTAACATTTCTAACTTGCAGAAAGGAAACTAATACTAAACTACACACTTCATAATACAATCCCTCACCATCAGTCCAACTGTGGCTTTCGGAGGCAACTGAAGACGTTATGAGTAGTTTAATATATTTAAATTTGCAGAAGGAAAACTAATACTAAACTACACATTTCATAATACAATCCCTCACCATCAGTCCAGCTGTGGCTTTCGGAGGCAACTGAAGATGCTATGAGCAGTTTAATATATCTAATTTTGTAGAAAGGAAACTAATACTAAACTACACACTTCATAATACAATCCCTCACCATCAGTCCAGCTGTGGCTTTCGGAGGCAACTGAAGATGCTATGAGCAGTTTAATATATCTCAATTTAACTACTGAAACAATTAAGCAAAATTGAGTTAAACAAAGCAATACTAAAATGAAATAGAAACTAAGAAAAACACATTAGCAGCAGAACAATGTTAATTCCATGTCATTAGTCAAAAAGCTATGAAAATGCCCGGGCTGCCTATCTATAACCTGAAACAAGAACACTGATCAGTGATTAACAACATAAAACATGAAAAGACAGAAGTGAAATGGAAAGCAGGAAAATTTATAAACAGAAATGAAAAAAAATGAAATGTATAAACATGTGAATGGATTATGGCACAATGAGCTTTAAAGAAATGAAATAAGAACTATACACTAATGCACAAAACCTTAGCTGAGCAGGGGCCCTCTACACCAGCCTTGGCTACGATCTTCAAGTACGAATTAAGTTGGAAAACAGAGTCTTCTTATATTAAAAATGCAGTCATAACAGTATGGTAGTATTACGGCTCAAAGGCAACGTAATTACATTACAGAGCAGACTTAATAAAATTAACAGAGACTAATTGGGACTAAATGAGACTAAATCTATATGCGTATGCAAACGCATTATATATAACAAAAGAAATATAACTGTCTCCTAAAGTTTATGCTGGTGGAGAACACGTAGACCATTACGTCCACGGATCTAGGATCATGGCCGTGTTGGAAAATAAATCTATGAGAAGTGGATGCTTGAATTCGACTATGGAGCCATGTACAAATGTCGACTTGTCCTCCGCAAGCTCAGAAACGGCCATATGAACCTTTACGTGACACGGAACAGAGTCCTGTCACCGTAAGACTCTATGGTTGACTTCCATGTGGACGCCTTTGACCGCGGCTTCTTTATATGAGTTTGCTCGGACCAATAGGACACGAACCATGTCCACATCATTCCTGACTTGCCCATGTGGCTCGTTTTCCCTGTAGACACCTGTAACATAGAGTTTCACAAAATAGCTGCGGAAAGTGGCAAGATTTCGCAACTGAATGAAAAAAATCTAAATCAAATAGAAAATTCAAAAATATAATTAAAAACCATGTTAGATGCTCTTTTGCAAATGATATTGACAACTTGGGAGGTTTAGGTGAGTGAAAATGGTATAGAAAAGTGTATGGAAAAGATGCAAAATTGAGACTCAACGCTAATCAGACCCGATCTTGCAAATCCATGCACCGATCTCTGCCACCTGCTAGCCTGCCTCTACGATGCAATCCCTGCTAAAGAATGGCTCTGAATGAAATCGAATCCACCAAGCTTACACTGTGCAATCCTCACTGGCATCTCCACTGAGTGTTGGATGCAATCAATGCATCACTATAGTCACAACTGATAGTCACACTTGCTCTTTCACCTATCTCTCCATTAGTCTCCACTGAAACTGCCATGCACTGTAGTTAATTGATGTATTCTTCAGTTGATTAATGAGTTATTATCTAGTGAATTAATTCACACCACTTTCACTAGTGTATCAATTAGTTAGCCTAGATACAACTAGTTCAAGTGAGTCTAACTGAGTTAAACTGAATACAACTCCACCAACTACTTCTATAACTCCACCAAACTCTGTCACATGAGTTCTAACTAAAGTCCTCATGCATTAGCTCTAGTAAACCCTTAGGAATATCATAATTCCTTCTGTCAGTTATTGTGCCACATCTATGCACTTAACTGAAGTTCTCCAAGAGAATAAGATAATTTTTAGAGTCCAAATATTATTAAGAGCTAATAATATTCGACACATCTATTTGTAGACTAGCAGTCTAAAATTAGACTCCGCCCAATATGTCTAAAAATATAAGTCCATCTATTTTTCCAACTTGACCAACCATCCACAAATAGCATCCTGCAACTCATAGAATATGATCGACATGTCTAAAAATAAACATAGTCTAAAAATAGACTTTGCGCCAAAAATAGCCTATGGGCCCACTTAGTGAAGGCGACTCTTTTCACTAAGCACATCATCTTGTTGAATCTCAACACTCCCTCTCAACAAGATAGGGATTATCTGCCACCCCGATCATGTCTCTATGGTATTCTAATTTGCTCCTGGTGAGCGCCTTCGTCAGAATATCTGCATCCTGATCCTCCGTAGGAAAGTAAGAAAACAACCTGATCTTCCGCTGCACACAATCTCTGATATGATGGTACCGGATGTCAATATTTTTATATCTATCATGAAATACTGGATTAACTGAGAGTTTAATGCAACTCTGATTATCACAATATATCACAGTAGGATCTAAGTGAAAACTGAACAACCCAACTAGGATCTTCCTCATCCATATAGCCTCGCATGAAGCCAAACTTGCTGCCATGTACTCGGCCTTCGCTTAACTGAGTGACATGGATCTATGTTTCTCAATGTACCAAAAAATTGTTGTAGACCCGATACTAAAAATCCCTCCAGATGTGCTCTTTCTGTCCTTTGGGCTCCCTGCCCAATCTACATTCGTGAAGCCATGTAGCTTCAACTCATCCGACTGTCTGTACCACAATCCATATCCCGCTGTGCCCCTAACATACCTTAGGACATGCTTACTTGCCTTCCAAAAGAGCTTGTTAGGCGTAACCATAGCTTGTGAAAGCTGGTTAACAGCATAGCATATGTCCAGTCGTGTATTGACTAGATACATGAGCGAACCAACCAACTGTCGATAAACAGTAGCATCCACTACCTCTACTGATGTAGCATCCTCTTTCCTCCAACCACCAGGAAGAGGAGTGTCGATAGGCTTGTAGCCTTGCATGTTGATTTTCTCCAGTATCTCCTGGGCATACTTGCCTTGAGACACAAACAGTCCACCCTTCCGCTGCCAAATTTCCAATCCTAGGAAATAATGAAGGAGGCCCAAGTCCTTCATCTCAAACTCCTTAGCAAGATCTGCCTTGCATGAGTGTATCAAAATTTCATCACCTGTTAGTATCAAATCATCTACATAAAGTAAAATGATCAACAACTTACCCTCCACCACAATCTGGTATAGGTTCGGATCCGCCTCACTCTTGGTGAAACCAAGTCTGGTGAAATAACTGTCTATCCGTGTGTACCAAGCACGAGGTGCTTGTTTGAGCCCATACAGCGCTCTTTTGAGCCTACACACATGCGACTTGCTGCTGAAGATTTCGAATCCTTTAGGCTACTCTATTTACACCTCCTCCTCAATGACTCCGTTGAGGAACGCAGTCTTCACATCCATCTGATGAATGTGCCAACCCATCTATGCTCAGAGAGCAAGGATGGTCCGTATGGAAGAATACCTTGCGACAGGTGCAAAGGTTTCTTCATATTCAATCCCCTCGATCTGTGAGAAGCCCTGAGCAACAAATCTTACCTTATACTTCTCGATGCTCACGTCAGCAGCTTGCTTCACTTTGTAGATCCATCTTGAACCTACCACTGATTTCCCTTCTAGCCTTGGGACAATCTCTCGTGCACTATTTCTGACAATCGAATCATACTCTTCCACCATGGAATCTACCCATGTGGGATCCTCCACAGCTTCCTAGAAAGTGGATGGCTCTGTCAGGATACACTTTCTCATCAGAGCCATGTATCCAGTAAATCGGTCAGGTGACTGTCTCTGTATGCGCTATGATGTAGGAGCTCCTACATTCTGCACTGCATCAAGATTCAATCACTCAGCTTCTGTAGTGTGCTTTCACCCTCTAATGTTTGGCGTTGCATGAGTGGTTTCTTCCACTCCATGAACCTCCTCTTTAGGAACAAGTAGCTCCTCATCTGCATGCAAGTGTAGCTCCCTCTCAAGTGACAACTTCATGGTTTTCTCCTCATGAAATTTGATATCTAGTCGCACAAAAGTCTTTCGACTGTCTGGAAAATACACACGATAATTGTGGGGTGTTTCTGTGTACCCCACAAATATCCCAACCTCTGCGGTCAGCTCCAGCTTATTCCTGGCATCCTTTGTCACATGAATGTAAACAGGTGAGCCAAAAATCTTCAAATGAGAAATATCAGGCTTCTTACCAGAAAACACCTCTTCGGGTGTACTCATGCCAAGTACTCTATGAGGACAATGGTTTTGCACATAAATAGCAGTGTTGCATGCTTCATCCCACAAGTGTATGGGACGGCCTTGATCATGCAACCTCACCCGTGCAGCACCCACGATCATTATGTTATTTCTCTCTGAGACCCCATTCTGTTGTGGGTTATGAGGCACTGTGATTTCTCTTCGAATTCCTTCTGTGCTGCAAAATTCTTTGAATTCGCCAGAGATGTATTCACCACCATTATCGCTCCTTAGAGCTTTCACCTACTTCATCGACCCTTTCTCAACCAATGCCTTGAACTCACAGAACTTTTAGTATGTCTTGCTCTTCTTCTGCATGAAGAAGATCTAGCACTTACGAGAAAATTCATCAAAAAATATCACATAATACCTGTGCTTTGTTGTTGAAGCTACTGAGAAAGTTCCACACACGTCTGTGTGAATTCTCTCAATGATTGCCGTGGTGCAACTATCCTTATCATGAAAAGTGGTCTTCACAAATTTTCCCAAAGTACATCCCTTGCACTGATCTGACTGTGCAAGTGTACCCTTGGGAAGCCCGGTAGAAATCTGCTGCAAAATTTTCAAAGCGCCATGGTGAAGATGGCCCAATCTCCTGTGCCACAATTCGCCCTCATCCCAACTCACCACTCCTTCTACTCTGCCTACCATTGCTACGCAACCATCTACCTACAATTGATAAATATTCTTAACTCAAATCCCTATCCTCCTGGTTTGACCTGTTGTCTTACTGCGCAAGAAAGATTTTCCCTCGCTAAAAACAACATCATAACCCTTGTCTTCCAACATCGCCACGGAGATTAGATTCTTCTTCAATCCTGGAACATGCATGATGTCCTTCAAGATGAAAGGTTTTCCAAACTCCCTCTCAAAGGAAATGGTCTCGATACCAGTCGCACTATATCTACCATCATCGCCCATCTCGATGTGCACTCAAATATCCTTCTCATCCATATCACTAAACAAATCTTTGTCTCTATTCATATGGAAAGACACACCACTATCAAGAAACCACACTGATCCCATCACATTTGAAACCAAGCATGCGATCAGTGGAAAATCTAGCTCAAACTGCGAGGCTAAGGCCTCTCCAACTACAGATCCAGCAGCCTGCTTATTTTTCTTCTTCTATGGACAATTAGTGGTGTAATGTCTGTTTTGGTGACAGTGAAAGCACTTCACCTTTGACAAGTCTTGCTTCTTGCCTTTCGCACTGGATTTAGAAGGATTTTTCTTTCCCTTCCCTTTCCTTTCTTGGTAGCCAAAGCACAATTTTCTTCATATTCATTCTTCGATGAATATCCATCCCTTGTACCCCGCCTTATCTCCTCCTACACAAGATCTGACCAAAGTCGCTCCCATCCTGGCAGTTTCTCCCGTCCATTGACAGAGTCTTCATAGCTATGCCAACCCTTCGGAAGCCCGAGGAGAGCCAAGCTTACCAAGTCTTCTTCATCAACATTAACCCCCACACTTCCTAGCTCATCCTTGCAGTGGACAAACTTCGTGAGGTATTTTGGTATACTGTCGCCTTTCTCCATTTTTATTTTTCTGAGCTTGTCTTTAAGCACCAACTTCCTCTGGTCACTTCTGCTTTGGAACAAGTCTGTCAAAGCCTTCCACATGAAGAATGGAGTGGCTTTACCATGAAGGCTGGACACAATGTGGTCCTTCACACCTTCCAAAAGAATCCTTTTACATTTTTCTACCTTCTTTTTCCATGCATCAAGTGCAGCTACATCGCTAGATCCCGGCTTAGGAACATCGCTATCGATGAACTCCTTTAGTCCATTATCATCCAACATCGACTCCATCTTGTCCTTCCATGCTATGTAATTTGAGCTCCCATCTAGGGAATACTCCAATCACAATTTGTTGAAAGACATTTCAATTAATGCTCAACTTCGACACCAAGAAAACACTGCAACAAATTCGAATTCCACTAACACAAAACTCAACTGCTTCAATAATTGCAATCTCCTCCAATGATCAACTGCTCTGATACCATGTATAAATTATATAAATTATGTGTTATATGTCCAAGCTTCTCCTGATCTCGCACTATTTTAACTTCATGCAAAATAAAGAATCTATTCCACCATTGATCATCTGCAGAAATTAAATCAAGATTGAAATGCACACATGAAATAATAAAAATTCACACACATTAACACAGTTGTTTAACGGGAAAGCCTGAAGCTAAAAACCCCAACTATCTATATATAATATATGTCATAGGTATCATGTAACAGTCCTCATACAAAGCTAATCATATCAAGCTCTCAGTACAATACAATCGCTACACACTAATCAGGCCTGATCTTGCAAATCCATGCACTGATCTCTGCCACCTGCTAGCCTGCCTCTACTGCACAATCCCTACTGAAGAATGGATCTGAATGAACTTGAATCCACCAAGCTTTCACTTCTCTATCCTCATTGGCATCTCCACTGAGTGTTGGATGCAATCAATGCATCACTATAGTCACAACTGATAGTCACACTTGCTCTTTCACCTATCTCTCCACTGGTCTCCACTGAAAATGCCATGCACTATAGTTAACTGATTTATTCTTCAGTTGATTAATGAGTTATTATTTAGTGAATTAATTAAATAATTAATTCACACCACTCTCACTAGTGTATCAATTAGATAGACTAGATACAACTAGCTCAACTGAGTCTAACTGAGTTAAACTAAATACAACTCCACCAACTACTTCTATAACTCCACCAAACTCTGTCACATGAGTTCTAACTAAATTCCTCATGCATTAGCTCCAGTAAAACCTTAAGAATATCGTAATTCCTTCTTTCAACTAATGTGCCACATCTATGCACTTAACTGAAGTGCTCCAACAGAATAAGATAATGTTTAGAGTCCAAATATTATTAAGAGCTAATAATATTCGACATATCTATTTTTAGACTGGTAGTCTAAAATTAGACTCTGCCCAATATGTCTAAAAATAGAAGTCCATCTATTTTTCCAACTTGACCAACCATCCACAAATAGCATCCTGCAACTCATCGAATATGATCAACATGTCTAAAAATAGATTTTGTCTAAAAATAGACTTTGCACCAAAAATAGCCCGCAGGCCCACTTAGTGAAGGCAACTCTTTTCACTAAGCTCATCATCTTGTTGAATCTAAACATCTTCCATCTTCTTTGATTTTACAAAACCCATGGAAGTTTAGATGCTCCTTGAATCTCTTGGACTAAGATTCATATTTTTGGAGATATTCACCAAGAGTCTCCTCCTTTGGTGTTTCTTCTTCTTCTTCTTCTCTTGCCAAGAATGTAGTCATGGTACCACGTTGTAGATTTTATGGTGTAATTGAATGCTCACACCCACAATGTGAAAATCTGGATCTTTCTTCATGTACAATCCCTCTTGGAGAATCTCTATATCTCTCCATTCTCATTTCTTTGATGTATTTGTTAATTCCCTGCATAGTTTGGAGAAGAAGTTTTGATAACTCCTTCCCTCTTGATAATGAAGTTTTGCCTTCATCTCTTCTGCAGATCTTCTACTTTCTATGAGAATCCTCCTTAGATTACATAATGGTTGAAGTACACAGGCTGAACCAAGATTATGCTCTGATACCATTGTAATATTCCCAAATGGGAAAAGCAGGAATAGAGTACATAAAACTAGAAATATGCAGAAATATAAATATATCAAAGCATAAGAAAACAGTAGATCCATTCCATTATGAATATAACAGCAAAATAGGTACAAGATATTGAGGAAAATATCACTCAAGTTGGGAAAACAAGCCTCCCATGAAAGCATACACTTAGATCTGAAATGATGTTAATACATGAAATACAGGAATGCATAAAACTACACTGTCTATGAGAGAACAATAGTTGGAAGATAGAAAAATGTATTGTTACTGATATAATGCTCCAAAAATTCTAATACTAGAGATCCATGCTCCAAAACAGATTTCCAAGACAACCCAGAAAAGGTTTCCAGAAATACACACTATACAAAATATAGCAGATTTGGCCCTAGGGCTGAATAATCTCTACAACTGAAACTGATGAGAGATGGCTGATCTGATATACAAGATGGCTGATCCTCCTCCAACATATCTCCTAAATGAATGTCCGATCCCCACATAGGAAACCCAAACACTCCAAATAGGCCAATAAACCCACTATTGTAAATGCTCTCTAAAATAGCGCAGTCCTTGAGGGAAACTGCGCTGTAGCTAATGAATGCTACTTGGCCTGGTACCAAAATATGAAATGAAGCCCTGAGAACTTCCTCACAAGCTTCTGGATGAAAGGATGATCCCTCAAATGGAAAAATAGCTCAGAAATTGGAGATCTCTCTCCTCCACTGCTACACCCCTGCAACACAACCCGACTCTAAACAGAACTATGATGTACATGAGACTGAAGCTTGGCCAAATGCCTGAATACGAAAGTATAGTGAAAACTCTTCCTTTGAGGCATCTCAAGGATAGAGGTGGGATTCTCGATCAGGAACACCTAGTGCTAAATAGTACTTATTATCTTAGCTAAATAGCCAAAGAAAGCTATATGTCTAAACAGACCATATATCAAAACAAAAACATATATCAACATGAATAATATGGCTGCCATCCTCTTCCTTATATAAGAAATTATCTTCCTAACCCTAAGCCCTATTCATTTATGGCACTAGTTCCATGCAAGGTGTCTCCATCTAAAACTACATTGTCTCTCCATAAATGTCCACTCCTCCATGAGAGCATTGTTGATTTGGTCAAAGTTGACCCAGTCAAGGTGCTCTAGCCCCTGTTCGCACATTAGGGTGCTTTATTAAGCTGAAAATATGATCCACTTTCACATGAGAAGTGTTTTTATTCTTCATAAAGAGATTTATGGGTCTCCCTACCCACTTATTCACCTATTTATGTGACAAAACAAAACTTTAATATTCCAATTAGCTGCAAGCTAATTTAGGAATATTACATAAAATTTTGCATCAAAATTTTCAAATATTCTCTAAAAACTCCCCGCCCAAACAATTCTTGCTCTGATACCATGTAGAAATTATATAGAAACTCTATATACCAATGGATTCAATCTGATCATGTAATGTACAAAAACAAGATACCGAATCCTTCTACTATATTTGTGAAATATAAAACACGATCGCTCAATCAGATGCAAGTAAGAGAAATAAATAATCAATCACACAACACAAGATTTTCTTGGGAAAAGCACCTTCTCAAAATCCTTCTATCATATATTGTACTAATCAAATAGTCATGAAACAATACAATGCTTTCTCACACTAAGAAAATACTTCATTATCCTGACTGTCTCACTAATCCTGCTCAAAATTGTCTAGCAATTATTAGGCAAAATTGACCAACACTTAGCCAATTCTCATTCCTTCCTTAGCCCAACCTTTCTCATGAAATCCCTATTAAATAGGATAATCAACCTTCCTTGACTGTGCAATCCCTATGGAGTGTCCCTCTGACTTTATAATTGTACTTGGGCAGTTCGCCAAAAATACAACTGATAGTTTACTTGTATTAAACCTTTGTCTCAACTAGGTTTCCATCAGAATTGACATGCATGCATCTATTAATAGTGAATCATCGGTTACTTGGTAGATCACTACTTGTGAATTAAATCTATTTTAATTCACTTGATCTTCCACTAGCTCATCAATCAGTTAGAACTAGTTAAACTGATTTTAACTCAATTAATGTGAGTTAACTTATCACACTCACACCACACTAGTGCTACAGTTGCAACTGGACCCTGTAAATAATAGAATCACTATACATGCCTATCCTTTGACCCTCAACTTGAAATTCTTGAGCTAACTCAATCTATCACATTTATTTAACTATTACAAGTTGTTATGAGATAAGATTACAATTTGTATTTAATTTAATTAAGGATAATTAAATATAAAGCCTCACATGGTAACCAATTTCTAGGTTCCATTTTCTAGATTTTGTTTCTAGATGTCAATTTCACTGTTTCTTGTTGCAAATTTCAACATTATATAGATTTGTGCTCAATGGAGGGGCAGTAGATCATGACACACATCCAAATTATTGATCCATTTATGGGAGATATTGGGTTTGTTAATCATGACGAGCTAGGAATGGATTTTGGAACCAAATGGCCAAAAGAGAAATTATAGCAATACCATGAAGCAAGATTCTTATGTGCTGTGTAGTGGGTCTGTAACACCCAAAAATGTGGCAGCGTTGGTGTTTTGGTGTTTAGATGTCTTTGTTTCAATAAATTTAGGATATAATGATTGTAATATACATGTATAAGGGGACAAACCTACCTCTATGTAACAAATACAAAGATAATGTGCTTAGTGGAGCCTTAGTATGCCTGTGGCATTAATCATTGGCTAGAAACCATGGTTTGGACATATGTGCTACATTAAATATTAGAGGAGGAGCTAATAAATAAAGATATTGTGTTTATGATGCCACAAGTTATGTATTCATGTTCATTTCTGATCTACAAGAATTAGGTGTTAAGTCTCTCTTGATTCCTCCAATTATAATGCTGTGTGAAAGAATGTATTTGTCTTTTTTCATAATAACACTTTTTTGAATCTTGAGAAGTATTATTGGATTTACCTGTGGGCTAGAATAGGGTGTGTAAATCTACACATTTGAAGACCGGAGGTGTCTTCATCAGTTTTTCATATATGTGCCTGTAGCAGCTAGAGGATCAACACTCATTTAGAGTCAGTTCCATATTTGTGCAATGTAAAGTCAGAAAAACTACATCAGTTTTGATATTGGAGCAACCCCCAAAACATCAGAGAGGGGAATCCATTTGAAATAGGAAAGGAGAAGCATAAGGAATGTTGGGCGCTGAATGATGCAGATGAATCACTTTGAAGGCGAATGGTAATTGAAGCCAATTCTAGTAGGATGAGTCAGACGATGAACAGGAGAATGTGAGAATTCCTGTTGGAGGTGTTGATCCCATAGAAATTTAGCATCCTCAGGCTCATGTAATTAGTATAAAAATGTTTCCTTTTGATTTGCAATTCTTGTTGTTTAGTTAATTTTCTTAGTAGGATTGATAAACAAGTTTCCATTGCTACAAAACTTATGTGGATCCATGCATTGCCACAAAATTCACACATTTCTAAATTGATGTAATGCTACAGAATTGCTAAAGACAAATGCATGGGAATTAATTGGGACAGTCAAAGGGAGATTCACCATGCACTACCACTAGTAATTCATTGAGACAACTCAGAAGGAGGTGAAGTGCCACTAATATTTTTGTACTACCACGTGAAATTAATAGTTTGAGTTTCAGTTGTAAATATTGTGAATTAACTAAAGAGAGTTTAGTTCCAATAGTTTTCAATGTGAAAAGAGATGATTAAGCTCCAATTCTGAAACAGGAGAGAAGGTTCAGCTCTAGCTCTACAATAGAAGAAGGGGTTCAGATCTAATGAACTAAAAGAAGAAGAAGAGAATGGATACCAGCTCATGTTTAGGGAAGTATAAGACTGATTGGTAGTTTTATCATGCTAGTCTAAAACAATATGAATTGTGGAGATACTACAGCCTCCAGATTTCATTTCACAAGCCCAAATCAACATATTATTCAATAAGGGGTTAGGTTGTCCTTTCGTTTTGTAGCATATGTATATCGTGACTCCTTAAGTACACTAATTTTGTAGTCACTTCACTCTAAGAGTGGCAATATATTTTTTTCATTGTATTAGGTAATTATAGAACCATATCATGCATCAAGTGGTATTAGAGCAAGGTTTAACTTTGGTTCAAAATTTGCAAAATTATTAGAACTAATTCTCTCTTAAAAGTTGGTTTCCACAAGATCAATTCTTGTGCCACTGTGGTAGCAAGGAAATAGGTAGAGGGTTGTTTCAACTAGAATTTACTATAACAAGGGTGGTGGGAGGTAGTGTAGAAAGAAATTCATATTACCACAAAATCTAATAGGCCTTGGAGAGGGAAAACCTACAAGACAAGAACTAGACAAAGTGCTAACAATGGGGTAGAGTCCTAATGTCACCTCAGCCAAAACCCCCTACTATTTATGGACTTTCACCAATGGGAGGAGTTCTGGTAGGAAGTATATCACTTAAAATACATATGTTGTGTATAAGGCACAAAGTGATCAAGCTAGAGTTCATTCAAGAGAGAGACTCAATAATGGTTCAAGGCTTCAAAGAAGAAAAATGCTTTCAATGAATATCCCTAGTAGATAAGGTTGAAGGCCTAGCGTTTTGAGATTTTAAGAGGGTGATAGGTATTCACAAGGTCAAGGCCATCTTATCGCTCAAACTATCAGGGTTCCTAAGAGGTGTTCCTATAGAGAAACTACTAGATCAAGTGGAAACATTGGAGCAATAGCCCACTGTCACCTCAGCTAAAGCTCCCTCCTCTTTACAAACTTTCACCAATGGCAGGAGTCTCGGTATTAGGTAAATCACTAAAATTATGAGGCCATTAAGGATGCACAATGTGGTTTCTAATGTCCATTCAAAGAGGAGTCTCAAATAATAGGTTTATTTTTTTAGAAGCAAAAGAAGGGCTCTCCAAGAAAGGCTTGAGGGAAGGATGACCTCGGGTTTAAGAATATTAAAAAATGATGAATGCCTATGATCAAAACTTTTAAAATCCCTCACTTTTGATTGATGTGTTTATACTAGGGTTCAAAGTGAGGCAATGACTTTCATTCAATGGAAATATTAAATTAATGTGTGAGATTTGGGAGAAGGTAGGGTAACTTTCCACGAAAAAACCCTTGAGATAAATACTATAAGAGACTAAGGGTTGAGATATATACCATGGTAAAGGCTCATCCAATGATCACTTAGAGTTAAGAGAAAAGGTTTTGAATGATGAACTACAAAGTGTAAACCTTCAAGAAATCCCCAAGTCAAAGGAGCTTCAAGGGTTCCCTCTTGGTGCGATAGCTAGGGAATCAATTTATTTGAAATTCCACCGTTGAAATTTGTTCAAAACTAGAGGATTCCTAGAGGAGACATAAACGAAGAAAATTGTCTAGACAGAATCCTAAAATTCCTCCTCCCTAAAATTTTGCAGCAAGCCCTACAAAATTTCCTTATCCTTATGGGATGAAGAAAGGAGGAAGAAAAGAAGTGAAAGAATGATATTTCATTAAGTTAATGGGATCACCAAGGATCTAGGACCAATGGCTCATCTATTGGAAGAATGGAGTGAAGAATGAGATTGATTTAGGGTTTTTTCTCTCAAGGAGCCTAATTGCAGCTTCACATGCCCTAATAAAGCAGTTACCTAGCTACAACAAGGATTTATACTTTGACGTGTGAAATAATGGAGTTTTTGGGTTATGATTTCAAAGACAACCCCGAGGAACATTCGCTTTTTCTTTCCCAATGGATAACGCATGGAATAGATAAATACTACCAAAGTGATTCAAGAATTTCTCATAATTTGGAGCACAAGAAACATCATGATGCAATATTCCATACATTAAACATATAATGAAAATTTCACATAAAAGAGAAACTTACATGGCAGAAAAAGTATATCCATCCATCACATTTGTAAGAGAGAATCTCCCAAATATAATAAAAATAACCCAAACATCAAAATGCATTAAAGAATCTCCAATTCATCCTTCAATAGCTATAGAAAAAATTCCAGAATAAACAATGATCCAAATACAAGTGATGATAAGTTACAAATGAGGCCTCACTTGTATTTATATGAGCCTCTAATAGTTAAATGGGTCTAATTAGCCTAAAAAACCCCTAAAAGTGCCTCCAATGTGAAAAATAACACCCTAATTGGTGACAATCCCACCAAATAGCAAC
This sequence comes from Pinus albicaulis, assembly GCA_034641835.2. NCBI lineage: Eukaryota > Viridiplantae > Streptophyta > Pinopsida > Pinales > Pinaceae > Pinus > Pinus albicaulis. Next base: position 140,395,089 of record CM076576.1, read on the forward strand.
ATAACATGAAAAATAAGCATCTTAGGAGGGCCAAAATGATAACACAATAGCTAGGAGGCTTGTTAGAAGGCCTAGTAAAGTCCAACATGTGCCAAAATGGATGGAGGAGCTCCAAACATAATGAAAAAGGGGTTGGCCCCTTGATATCCAATAAAATGACCTTTGGTGCCCCCAAGTGGCTATGGGGGCACAAAACATCCTCATTGGTCTCAAAATGGATCGAAGAAGCATGTATCCCATCTGTAAGGGCTATAAGAAAGATGCAAGCCCTCCCTTTGTCTCTTATGGTGATACATATCCTCATCTGGGCCCTGGATTAGCTGCAAAGTGTGTGGTACAAGAATGGAGTTGGTTGGGCAAGGTGGTCCAGGTGCATCATCTTTGTCCAATAGGTGGAACACGAGTGACGAGCAAGCAATAAGTGGAATTGAAGGATCTCGTGAAGTGGAAATATTCTCTCTGCTATGTTGGAGACCTGTGGCTCTCAACGCTCACCCTAAAAATTCCAATATGACCCTCTTGAGGGCTTGGACATTGTATAGGGATACTAAACCCCAGACAAAGACCCACTTGTAATCCTGTATAATATCCAATTTGTCCCCTCACCATCCATTACAACCACAAATGAGTGAAATTGAGTAAATGAGCTTACAAATCATGGAACCAAGTGGACACTTCATAGTGGCATGTCCTTCCATAATGGGCTTCATAACGTACCAGTGTCTCTAAGTTCAAGAAGAAGGTTAACCCAGGACCCTATTAGGTGGTTCTAGCCTCTAAGGGGGTGACATGCCCATGGTACATCTATCAAATGGTAGGTGGTATGCGAAATAATGATGGAAAGGAGTGCGGAATTAGGGGAAGGGTCTAAGCCACATGCCATAGTACAAGGGTAGCTCAAATAATGGAAGCCCACACTTGGGTATATGAATCTAGGAGGGAGAAAATGTGGTACATGAATTACCTCGGCCATTTGTTTTCCACCCTTATTCATGTGCCTTTTGTCTTTAATAGATTTTTATTTTGTTACTTCTCAAGGCTCCAAGGGATAAGAACATGATATGTAAGATATAATAGTGAATACCCCCTTAAGGTGGGGCATTTCATTGCCCACCAGGGGTTGGGGCCAATTTTGTATGAAGTGAGGAAGTTTTTTGGAAGTGGGGACATGGAAGCATCATTTCACAAATTTATAGTAAGCATTATATCTTTTTTCATTTATATTAAAAAAAAAATCCAAAATAGAAAATTAATTGTAGAAGACATGAAAAAATGAATATTTTTACACGATAGATATGGTGTCCATTGTACATAAATGATTAATTATTCCAGAATCAACCATATAGAATATATATTCCTCTTCTCTTGTCTAGCCTTTCCCTCTACATCGATTCTCTAGGGATATTAGTCAACATTGACCAATTTTGATCAACCAGCCTAATCCAAGCCTTATAATATGGTAGAGAAAGCTTAACATGCCTAATCAATGATTTTGACTTGAGTGAAGGGTACGTTTTTGGTAAGGCCGTGACAAAGGAGTTCAACAATCAACAACACCAACACTAGGGTACATATAGGGCTCGGTGCTCTTGATTAAATGCCAATCACATGCCCTCATACATGATATAATCCAATGAAATGCCACAATCCCATTGATCATGAAAATTGTTAAGTCTGCTGAATTTTGAATGGGGTATGAAATTCTATTTTCTCCATATGAAGTCTAATGAGGTTGGAACCATTCTAAAACATCCTAAGTCATTTCATGGTAATGTTAAAAATTTAAGTAACTTTTACTTTAAGAATTTAACACTACCATTGTGAAGCATATAGGAAGTGTCTAGGGAGCATCAAGGGAACCTTGGGAGTATTCAAAAAGTCTAGTTCCTCAAATAACAGTTCCAAATTTCCAAAAAAAATTCAAAAAATGTCTCGTGGAACCGTGTGAACTGTCCACCTTCTCTCAAATCCGCTCATTATCCACGATGGATACATGCTCTAACCTCCATGGATCTACACCTAATTCTTTCTAGATCCATGGATCAGGTCCCTAAGGGTCCAATTTTCGAGGAATCGCCAAAAAAATATGGAACCATAGATCTGAAAATTTGTCGAAGGATCAACGGTAGATTGGTATGGGATGCAATTCCGCCTCTAGATCCTAGGGGGGACAAATCCTGCAACATTGGCTAGGACAATCATGGGTTCCTTAATGATGTAAGGGGCCCATATGAGGGACCCTAGGAACCAGGGTGATGGCCATGATGATAGGGGTAGAGCTCATTTTTGGATTTTTTCCACATGCTAAATTTTTATGTCCCGACCATATTTTTCATTTTATGGTACATTTCCTATTGAGAGTGGCCAAATTATGCTTTTTATTTTCTTTTAGTTGCATCAATCTATGGGGCATCCTTCCAAGACCAACCCAAAGTGTGGACAAGGGGAAGGGGATGCTATCTACTTGTGGACCCAATAGACAAATGTGGACTCGGATGGAAAATATGGTGAATTGGATTAAAATGAGCAGAGGGGAGTGGTGTATATGATGTCGGGAAGCGGGACCACATTGTTGATTTCTGGTAGCATTGGATGTGCTATAAGTTTCAAATTTTGCAGGGAGGCTCAAACACATGTATTTCAAAATACCTAGAAAGTGTTTCGGGAAATTCCACCCGGATGGGGTTTTATTAAAATAATTAATTATTTTTAATGGGATCCTAAGTCTAAACTTAGGGAATTAAAATAATTAGAGTATATTAATAGAACTAGGTGTGAATATTCTAGAAAAAGATGAATATCAAGTCAAGTTAATCTTATCCCTTGATTATTTTTTAATCTGGTCCATTGATTTCTTAACGAGAAGGTTATAAGAGAAGGCTTGACGGGCATTTGGAAGACACATTGGAGAGATTCTATAGATCAATTTCTCAAGTGAGCATCACGGAGAAGACAAAGGATTGATTGAGTTTATTCTTGTAGTGAGGGGCAGTGATAATTCTGGTTGGAAATCTTTCCTGAGCAGGGAATACATCGCAGAGAATAAGACATAGAAGAGGCAACGTAGGGGCTACGTAGGGCAGTGCAGAGCCATGCAGAGGTAGCGCTGAGCCTCTGAAGAAATCAACCATTTTGCTAAGGATTAATCAGATCCAATGCTAGAGTGTAGGGGTGTGATACCAGAGGGGCAAAAGATCACCATCCAACCAGGAGAACGACCAATAGAAGGAGGTGATGCAGTCCCCAGCCAGAGTGATGTAGATCTGCACAAAGGAAAAACAATGGTAGCATGGGGTTTTCCAGCTCATTCTTGGGTCAGTGTCATATCTCCAATGTTAGTGTGAGGTAATCCTCACTAATCCTCTATTAGTAAGATTATTTATGGATAGATAGATTTGGGCATCCAGTTATATTCAAAAAAACTTCTTCTTAATAATACAAACCCTCAATTGTTACATCGGTTTCTTGGGGAAATTTTTCCAAAAATAACAGTGTCATGTGTGTTTAATTTTCTTTCTCAATTCTTGTTTTAGCATTTAATTTCTGCAATTTATTTAGTGAAGGTTGCATTGTATTTTCTTCAGTATTTACTTGTAAAACACAGTAAATGACTTGTATAATTTATCAAGTAAGAGAATTAATATCAGTTTGTTGCAATAGGATTCTAGGAGTAGAAATTTTCACATGGTATAAGAGTTCTCATTGGTTTCAGTGCAGTGTAGGTGAAAAAAACAACAGATCGGAAGATCTCAGCGTTGAAGAGAAAGAGGGAGATCGAATAGAGGTGTAGGTAGCAGATCGAATACCCAAGGGATTGTGCAACCCAGGCCAAGAGGGAAAGATTCACGAGGAAAAACCCTCTCTGAGTGAGTCTATAGAGAGGTAATATTTCCAGTTTGTGATTTTTCAGTGATAGCGGGATAAACGTGGAAGAAGATTCAACGCAAAGTATTCTTCTGGTGGGACGTAGTTTTTCTTCAGCATTTTTGGGGATGGAAAAACGTCAGAAGGAAGAAGAAGACTCTTTTTGAGGGAATTTTCTTCCTCGGTGAATCTTGATCCAAGGAATTCTAATTCTCAGTTATTGAGCAGTAGTAGCAAGCAATCGATCTACTAACCCCTGTTGAAGGTTGCAACAAGAAACAGTGAAATTGGCATTCGGAAACAACATCCTTGATCCTAGTGAAAATTGAGCACCTACACTAGGTGGGGCCCACATAGGATATTTTTAGGTGGATGTCTATTTATAGATGCATGAGAAAATTCTATTTATAGATGCATGTATATATATAGATGTATATGCAAGTTCTATATATAGATTGCATGTCTATTTATAGATGCATGTCAACTATTATTATCCCTTAATATTAGTTGGAAAATAAAAAATAATCTATTCTCATGGAGCACTTGGAACGAGTTAACTCAAGTGGAAAACTAGTTAGCTAAAGGAATTTCAAGTTCAAAGGTTGGTTGGTGGGACATGCAAGTGGACTTAGTTGTAACTGAGTGATTTGAAGTTGTAACAGAATTGGATGTGTAGTTATGCGAGAGTAGTTTAACTCAGTTAAGTGAGTTAAACTCAGTTATGCTAGTTGTAACTAAAGATACACTAGTGAGAGATCAGTGAATTAAATATTAAATTGATTCACATGGAGTGATCTTACATGCAACTGAAGATTTAATACTGTTAACTACATGCATGTCAGATCCAATGGAGACCAAGTTGAGATGTATGTGAAAGGGACAGTTTGACTATCAGTTGTGACATTAGTGGGTGCACTCATGTAACCATACACACATTGGATGTGCCTATGAGTATTTCACAATGGAGGCAGGCTGTCTGGAGGCAGTAAATTGGCGCATGTATTTACCAATTTTTGCAAGATATTGTGAGACGATTGTATATTGTACTGAGAGCTCTTAGATTAGAGTTTTGTATGAGATTTTTTCATGATCCATGATATATACATAATATATGATAGTGGGGTTTTTAGCTTTATGCTTTCTCGGTAAAAACATATGTGTTATGTGTGATTGATCTTTCCTCTTGATATTGCAATTGGCGACTGTGTTTTAAATTCCGGAAGATTTTTTGTAGAAGCGATTCTATATTTAACAGTAGCATATAATTATTAGATCAGAAGAATCCAGGAAATACATAATTGTATTGAAATTTCTACATGGTATCAGAGCACATAAGATTGCACTTTTGAATCAGGAGTTGAGTTTTTTGCAAGAATTTCTTGGTGTGACAGTTGAGTAAACATCGAAATGGCTTTCAATGGCTTGTGGCTAGAGTATGCACTCGAGGGAAGCTTGAACTACATTTCTTGGAAGGACAGGATGGAGGTGGTACTCGAAGATAATGGCTTGAAGGAATTCATCAACAGAGATTTTCCTAAGCCTACTTCGACATATGCTACATTACTTGATGCATGGCAAAAGAATGTAGCAAGGGCGAGGAGGATTCAGTTGGAAGGTGTATGAGACCACATTGTCTCAAGCCTTCATACAAAATCCACTCCATATTCTTATGTGGAAGGCTTTGAAGGATCATTTCCAAAGCAGCAGCGACCATTGGAAATTCGTGCAGAAAGATAAACTCACGAAGTTCAATACTGAAAAGAACGACACTATTCCGATATACTTAAAAAAGTTTTTCCAATGCAGGGATGAGATTGGGAGTGTAGGATTAAGTGTTTTCGATGATTATTTGGTGATTTTGGCTCTCTTTGGACTTCCTAAGAGTTGGCACAGTTATGAAAAATCTATCAACGGATGAGAAAAACTTCCGGATTGGGAACGACTCTGATCGGATCTAGTGCAGGAGGAGTTCAGACGGAACACCAGAGATGGCCCTTCATCAAATCTTGATGATGAAGAGGATTGTGATTTGGTGGCCAAGGGGAATAAAGGGAAGGGGAATAAATTGCATTCTAAATCTAAGTTTGCTGAGGATGGCAACGAGTACAACATGTCCAAAGTGAAGTGTTTACACTATCACGAGTATGAACATATTGCCACAAATTGTCCACAAAGGAAGAAGAACAAGATGGCTGCTAGAGCTGTATCTCGTGAGGCCCTTGACTCACAATTTCAGCTTTACTTCTCATTGATCGCATGCATGGTGTCAAGTGCATTGGGATCGTGGTGGTAATTGGATAGTGGTGCTTCCTTTCACATGATGGGAGATAAGAAAATTTTCAATGAATTGGTGGAGAAAGATCTCCAGATGCATATTGATTTGGGCGACAATGGATGATACAGTATGACTGGAATTGGTACCATTACCTTTCATAGGGCATCAGGTACACTCTTTCATTCAAAATATGTTATGCATGTTCCAGGTTTGAAGAAAACTTTAGTCTTAGTCGCAATGTTAGAGGATAGAGGCTATGATGTTGTCTTTAGTGAAGGAAAGGTTTTCCTATGACACAAAGCAAAAGGGAAAGCCAAGAATGTTGGGATTCGAGTTAATAATCTCTATGGACTTGATGGATGGGATTTCTACTGATATTCCTACTATTGGGAAGTGTGAGAAATCCATGCAATTGATTCTTGAGAGGGAGCAGGATTTGCATGCAGGTAAGAGTCAACCTCGGGATGTGGAGCAGCCACAAGATGAGGATCATGGAGTGGGAGCAACCACTCATGCAGAGAAATTTCGTGCTAGATGGGCAGAGGGAGTGCATGTAGCTATACCACCAGGTGAGAGGTAGGGCGACATGCATGGATAATCCTAAGAAGAAATTTCTAGGAAAAATTCATTGAGATGGTTTGGATCTCATGAATTGAACCTAGCTATGAGGAGCCGATAATACAACAGTAGCAGGATTAGTTGGATTGATGCAGTTAGATGTCATGATGACATGAAATTAAAGTGACAGTGTCGGATACTGGAGTGCGGATCATAGTTGAAAACAAGTGTAGAGTGCATGGATGTAGAGGTCAAAAACTCAGTGGATCCAGAAGACATGTTCAATTGGTAACAATAGAATTCAAAATACTTTGATGATATATGCATTATACTGATTCAATTGTTTGGAGGTTATTCAGTTTCGGAAGTGTTTCATGCAAGAGTTGCATGTGCAAGAAACACTAGAGAAGTGTTGTGTGCAAAGGTTGTAGGGCACATGCATGGAGTTTCATGGTGCATGCAAAGAAATTCCTTTCTTGTTGAGAAGGAGTGTTGAAGGTTGCATCAAGAAATAGTGAAATTGGCATCCAGAAACAACATCCTTGATCCTAGTGAAAATTAAGCACCTACACTAGGTGGGGCCGACACAGGCTATTTTCAAGTGGATGTCTATTTATAGATGCATGAGAAAATTCTATTTATAGATGAATGTCTATATATAGATGTATGTGTCAGTTCAGTTTATAGATTGCATGTCTATTTATAGATGCATGTAGACTATTATTATCCCTTAATATTAGTTGGACAATAAAAAATAATCTATTCACATGGAGCACTTGGAATTAGTTAACTGAAGTGGAAAACCAGTTAGCTAAATGAATCTCGAGTTTAAAGGTTGGTTGGTGGGACATGAAAGTGGACTTAGTTGTAACTAAGTGATTCAAAGTTGTAACAGAGTTGGATGTGTAGTTATGTGAGTTGTAAAGTAGTTTAACTCAGTTAAGTGAGTTAAACTCAGTTGTGCTAGTTGTAACTAGTTGTAACTAAAGTTACACTAGTGAGAGATTAGTGAATTAAATATTAAATTCATCCACATAAAGTGATCTCACATGCAACTAAATATTTACTATTGTTAACTAAATGCACGTCAGATCCAGTGGGGACCCAGTTGAGATGTAGGTGCAAGGGACATTTTGACTATTAGTTGTGACATTAGTGGGTGCACTCATGCAACCACGCACATATTCTATGTGCCTATGAGTATTGCGCAGTAAAGGTAGGCTAGAATGATTCACTCAGAGGTTCTTGAGCATTAGGGATTGCGCAGTGGAGGCAGGCTATCTGGAGGTAGTAAATTGGCGCATGTATTTACCAATTTTTGCAAGACAGTGTGAGACAATTGTATATTGTACTGAGAGCTCTTGGATTAGAGTTTTGTATGATATTTTTTCATGATACATGATATATACATAAGATATCATAGTGGGGTTTTTAGATTTATGCTTTCTCGGTAAAAACATATGTGTTATGTGTGATTGATCTTTCTTCTTGATATTGCAATTGGAAATCGTGTTTTAAGTTCTATAAGAATTTTTGTAGAATATATTATGTATTTAACAATGGCATAGAATTGTTAGATCAGGAGAATCCAGGAAGTACATAATTGTATTAAAATTTCTACAACTCCAGCAGGGAGTGCATAGGACAGCCTAGCAGATGTGCAGAGGAGAGAGATCGAGTAGTTTAAAATTTTTCAGTCAATAAAGATGGAAGAAAATGGGCTGAGAGATCAATATCGATTGGAGGGTGCATCCAAATATGTGATTTCGAAGGCAAGGATCACTTTTATATTAGATGAGCATGATCTCAAGGCCTTTATCAAGAATGTGGTAGTTGTCCTCGTAGATGTAGATTTGTTGAAAGCCTGCAAGAAGAATATGGTGAAGGCTAAGCGTTTGATCCTTGACGGAGTGAGGGATCATGTAATATGTCACATTGTTGGAAAAGGGACTACCAAGGAGGTGTGGGATTCCTTAGCGATGTTGTATCATGGATATTCTATGTAGTAGAATATGTACTTGTGGTAGAAGATGTGATCTATTAGGATGGAGAAGGGAGAATGCATTGATCCATTCCTTTCAAAGCTTTGGAAAACCATCGATCAGTTGGCAGTTTTCATATCAACACCTTAGGCCACAAAGATGTTAATATTGGCCTTGAACTCAATTTAAGATGAATGGAAAGTCTTTGTCCAAAGCATCCTAAGCAGAGAAAGGCTCCATTATTAGGAACAGATGTGGGCCTCTCTTCAACAGGAAAAGATGAGCCGATATATTATCAAGTGCGAGATATGATTAAGCGAAAAATTCATGGCAACAGGATAATTGTGTCAAAGCCCAAGGAGGAGGAAGAGAATGCAACCCTTGCATCCAAGGGGCAGTAGGAGTAGAAGAGGTGGAAAGAGGACATCTCAAAGATCGAGTGTTTTCAGTGTGGTGAGATTGGCCACTATGCTACTTAGTTTCTTCTCAAGAAGAAGGACAAGGACGAGAAATATGATCTGTAGGTTTCAACTGCAAGGATCAAGGAGGAGGATTTCACCATGACTTCCCACATATCTCCATGGGAGAATTGGGGTGATCTAGAACTGTAGTTTTAAATAACTACAGTTGGGAAGGATCCTTGAGCATTCCACCTCTTGGATCAATACCTTGCTACGGGAGCCCATATAAGAAGTAGCATGATGGACCAGTTTTAGTTGGTGCATAGGAGTGCTAGAGTGACGATGCAGTGGCTAGAGAGTGCTAGAGTCTGAGCAGCGGAGAGCATTGTTGGCAGTAGTGCAATAAGGCACAGTGTAGAGTCAGCAGCAGTAGTGACAATTTCAGAGGGTTAGCACATAGAATAGCAGCAGTAAAATCCTCAATATCAGATGCATCATGGTTAACACTTAGTTCAGTATTTTGGATGTGTTTTTGTTACAGTAGCAGAAACAGAGTTGCAGTGCAGATGTAGTTTGCAACAATATGCAGGGTCAAGAGCAACATAGATGCAGCAATGCAGTAGTTGATGGGAAGCAGTTTCAAACATCAACAACGCAAAGGGAGATGTTACGAAGTTAGTGTGATGCTTCGGCAGGATGCATTACTAGAGCACATTCCTCGCTAAGAGGGAGTGTTGATTTCTAGTAACATCGGATGTGATCTAAGTCTCAAATTATGCAAGGAGGCTTAGACACATGTATTCCAAAATACCCAAAAAGTGTTTCGAGAAATTCCACTTAGATGGGGTTTCATTAAAATAATTAATTATTTTTAATAGGATCCTAATTCTAAACTTAGGGAATTAAAATAATTAAATTATATTATTAAAACTGGGTGTGAATCTTCTAGAAAAAGACGAAGATCAAGTCAATTTAATCTTAGCCCTTGATTCTATTTTAATCTAGGTCGTTGATTTGTCAACGAGAAGGTTATAAGATAAGGCTTGATGGGCATCTGGAAGACACATTGGAGAGATTCTAGAGATCGATTTCTCAAGTGAGCAGTGTAGAGCAGCCAGAGGATTGAACGAGTTGATTCTTGCAGTGAGGGAAGTGATAGTTCTGGTTGGAAATATTTCCTAAGACAAGAATACATCACATAGAAGGCATAGAAGCAGACGCAAAAGAGGCAGTGTTGGGGCTATGCTGGGCAGTGCAGAGCCACACAAAGGCAATGTTGAGCCTCTGAAGAGATCCACAATTTTTCCGAGGATCAGTCAGATTCAGTATCGGAGTCCCGAGGGACAGAATATCAGCATCCTGCCAGTCGAACGACCAACAGAAGGAGGTGACACAGCCCCCAGTGAGAGTGACATAGATCTACGCAGAGGCAGCATGGGGTTTTCCAGCTCAGTGTTGGGCCAGTGTCAGATCTCCAATGTTAGTGTGAGGTAATCCTCACTAATTATTTGTCAGTCATATTCTCTGTGGATAGACAGATTGGGGCATCCATTTTTATTCATAAAAACTTCTTCTTAATAATACAAACCCTTAGTTGTTGCACTGGTTTTCCCTAATTGGGTTTTTCCAGGGATATTTGTACAAAAATAACGGTGTGAGTTTAAATTTCTTGCTCAGATCTTGTTTCAACATTTAATTTTCAGAGTTTATCTAGTGAAGGTTGTAGTGTATTCGCTTCAGTATTTACTTGTAGAACATAGTAAATAACTTGTATAATTTATCAAGTAGAAAAATTAAATCAATTTGATGCAATAGGATTCTAGGAGTAGGAATTGTCACACACACAACCAAAATTAGGGTTTCCCATGTAGTGTCACCCCTAAAGTTAGTAGCCAATAAAGGAGATCCCATGAGACTAGGATACAAGTTTTACCATCAAATTGGAAAGAGGAGACAAGAGTACAGACCAAGCCAAATCTTTCCACTGAATCCCCCCAGTAATCCATGCCCAAAAGTGTCCATGATAAGTAAACAAAAATACCCAACTACACATTGAAAGTTCATACCTTCAGGGTTGAAAGGCCCATCTTCAAACATATGATAATGATAGATGGGTGAGGGAGCATATGGTTGGCTTAAGTGGTAGAGATAGTGGAACATCGAGCTATCTGGTGGCTGCAAGGGGTTTTTGGCTGCCTCCTAAGGACCATCTAGGAGAAAACGTTTTTCCTATGGATACTACCCATGGGTGGTGGGTAACATCTGGCTCCAACTGGGACATGATCTCTCTTTAGAGTGCATGAACATACTTGAATGGGGAGGTCATGAGAACACCAGCAATCTATTGGGGCCGCAAACCTTTTACCTACACATATCAAAGACCAAGCACATAGGTAAATATGTTTTTGTTGTGTCTTACGATCACCCATTCTTAAATTAGGCCATAAAATTTAAAAAAAAATTACTCTAAATGAAACTAACATAGCATGATAATATCATATGATGCTAGTTCTAATGCGAAAATCAGCATGCAATGCATCCTAACCTAACATGCATATAATATAAAAATGTTAAGTGTGATCATAGAGCCAATGAAACCAAGACATTATCAAATCAATATAAAAACGTTTTTCCCAATGATTACTTATCCAAAAAATCCAAGGGCGAGGATAGGGACAATCATATGGAGGTGCGAAAATAGAATGCCCACACATGGATGATCGTGGGAGAAGAGGGAAAAAATCAGGTATGTAATATACTCCATGAGATCCTCTATTCTAACCAAAATATAGAGATTTCAACTATCAGGATTATAAAATTTTTAAGGATGGAAACCTTAGACATATCACCTCCATCAAGGTCCTTATCATTTATTTCATGCTTTATGGCCACCATATGGACATTATTAGTGGGAAAGGGAGACTAATGAGATGGAGAAACACAAAAAGCAAGTTTCCCACTATGATCACACTTCAGAGAGATGGAGAATCCCTAATTATTAGTGATAATGTAAGAAGGGTTGAGGAAAGGGTCTAGATGGGGCTCAAATACAACCCCAAGATTGTGAGGAAATAAAAGGGTCCATTCGATATCATTTTCATCGATGTCATAGAAAGGGTCCTTGTCTAAATTATTCCCACATACCTTCCAATTTCCTTCTTCAATATGTAAGTAATCGTTGATATCAATGTTTGAAGGGGCTATGGGATCACCATCTCCAAGGTCTTCAAAGGGTGGATCATCAAGGATAGTATCCTTGGAAAATGTAGGTTTAACCTTAACTTCACTCTCTACAGACTAACCCTCCCTATCACAAGTGCTTTCAGAATTATCATCATCCATTTTTTCGTCATGTGGACCCAGGGAGGATCCTCCTTGCTTATCATCTATATTCCCAAGGTCATTATGATTCTCAATGAAGGCTTCCTCTTGAATGTTTAATGCATGGAATAATTGAAAAGGTATAATAAAGCCATCAAATAACTCCTCAATAGATGATATTCTCCTAGTTTCGTGATTATGTAACCATGACATCATGAACAATAGTATCAAGACATCCTAGTGGACCACTTTATCCTCTGAAGCATGCAAAATAAATCTTCCTACATGATCAATTTGTTGTGAAACCAGCTCCAAAAATAGAAGAAAAAAGATATCAATGCCTTAGAAATAAGCCACTTCAAGGGGGCAACCTCCAATACATTAAATGAATGAACAATTCTTGGATGATACAAATTACAAAACCTTCTTTCTATATATAGGAGTCCATGGGGCCACAATGTAATCCTAGCCGACCTAAAAATAATAATTTAAGGGCACAATAATAACAATATGGGGGTTACAAGGCTACAATAATAACAATAAGGGGGTTACACTAACAACAATAAGGGATTATACTAGTAATATAGGGACCTAACATGCCGCTCTCCTTCAAAAAAGTGTTGTCCTCAACACTTGAGTAGCTCTGGGTGCTTCAGTATAAAATTCTCATCCTCCCATGTAGAATCTTCAATGGCTAAGTTCTCCACTTGATGAGATACTCTGAAATTGATCAATTCCATAGCTGTCGAGTTCTTGTTTCCATGACCGCTTCAGGTTCCAATATGATATTTCCTTCCTCATCAAGTTCTGGCAATATTTTTTGAACTGGAAGATTTTCACCTATAACCTTCTTTAAGCATGAAACATGGAAAATTGGATGCACTCATGAAGAAGCAGGAAGCTCCAATTTGTATGCCATAGTACCAATCTTTTGAAACACCTTGTAAGGACCATAGTACTTTTCCGATAATTTATTAGCCTTCTTAGCTTGCTTGAGAGACATTTGTTTTTATGGTTGTAGCTGTAAAAATACCCAGTCTCCTACATCAAAAATTCTCTCATTGCGATGTTGATCTGCCTATTGTTTCATTTAATTTTGTGCCAAATTCAGGTTGTCCATTAAGAGTTGGAGAACTTCTTGTTAATGCTCGATGTGATCTTCCGCTACTTTAACCTTCAAATTTTCTCTTAAAGCTGATGTGATAGATGGTGGATGATATCCATAAAGTGCCATAAATGGGGTCACTTTTGCTACAGTATGGAAGGAAGTGTTATACCATCATTCAGTGAGAGGTAATCACTTGACCCATTATGTTTTTTTATCAGATACAAAACAACGAAGATATCCTTCCAAACATTTATTTACTATCTCATTTTGACCATCGGATTGAGGATGATAAGATGAGCTATGAGCTAATTGAGTACCCAAACAAGAAAATAACTCCGTCCAAAAATTTCTAGTAAAAATGGGATCTCTGTCGCTCACAATAACCTTTGGGTTTCTATGTAGCATTTGAATTGTGTCCATAAATGTAGTAGCAATTGTACTTGCTTTAAATGGATGAGATAATGCACAAAAGTGTGATGATACTTGGTAAGTCTATCAACTACCACCATGATGAAACTCTTTCCTTCAGACTTAGGTAAACCTATGATAAAATCCATTAAAATCTCCTCCCAACGTTGACTTGGAATGGATAAAGGTTGTAGAAGACCCGGGGTCTTAATTGTCTCAACTTTATTCTGCTGGAAAACCAAACATTCCACCACAAACTTTTGAATATCAGATTTAAGGCCATCCCGAAAAAATTCTTTCTTCACCCTGTGGTAAGTTTTTAAAAATCCTAAGTGTCCTCCTAAAGGAGAAGTGTGCAATTCCAAAAGAATCTTTTGTTTTAGTTGGGAATTCTTACAAAGATATAAGCAATCTTTGTACCATAAGGAATCATTTTCCCAACTAAATGTATCAGATGTACTAGGATCTTGCTGCAACTTTTGAATGAGTGTCCACACTTCTTCGTCCTTCTTCCATTCATCTCTTGCTTCAGTTATCCAATCTGGTTGGATAATAGAAATGGCACAAAGAAATGGTTCCACCTCTTCATTCTTTCTTGAGAGTGCATCTGCAACAACATTTAGCTTCCCTTTTTTATATATTATTTCAAAGTCATAACCCAACATCTTTGTGACCCATTTTTGCTGCTCTTTTGAAGATAGTCTTTGTTCCAAAAAGTGTTTAAGACTATCATGATCATTTTTTACCTTGAAGTGTCTTCCCATTAGGTAAGTTCTTCATTTCTTTAGTGCAAGCAGTATTACTAACATTTCCTTCTCATAAATAGGTTTCTGTAAATACTTTCCTTTGATTGGACGACTTTCAAAAGCAATGGGTCTTCCTTCTTGCATTAAAATAGCACCAATTCCATTTCTTGAGGCATCGCATTCCACAATAAAGGTTTTTGTGAAGTCTAGCATAGCTAAGACCGGTGCTAGGCACATTGCCTCTTTAAGATGTTCAAAGGCCTTAGTTGCTTGAGGAGTCCATGAAAATGTGTCTTTCTTCAATAATGTTGTTAGAGGTTCTGTTATTGTCCCATAATTCTTAACAAACTTGCGATAATACCTTGTTAACTCGAGAAATCCTCGCAACTTCTTTATGGTTGTGGGGACTTTCCATTCCTTAATGTATTTAATTTTGTTAGGGTCTACCTTAACACCCTTGTGAGATACAATATGACCCAGATATTCCACCTCTTGTACTCCAAATAAAAATTTGGATTTTTTTACATATAATTGTTTCTCCTGCAATAGTTTGAGCACCCTGTCAACACGTTGAACATGATCCTTCCAAGACCTGCTGTAGATTAGTATATCATCAAAAAATACTAGCACAAATTTTCTAAGGAAGGGTTTGAAAATGGAATTCATCAGCCCTTGAAATGTAGAAGGTGCATTGGTAAGGCCAAAAGGCATGACCAAAAATTCATAATGACCCTCATGAGTTCGAAATGATGTTTTTGGAATATCTTCAGTCTTCATTCTAATTTGATGATATCCTGAACGAAGATCCAACTTGGTAGAATAAATTGCTCCATGTAATTCATCCAATAATTCATCAATCACAGGAATGGGAAATTTATCTTTAATGGTGAGCTTATTGAGCTCCCTATAATCCGGACACATTCACCATGATTCATCCTTCTTGTGTACCAATACTACGGGAGCAGAGAAAGAACTTTGACTAGGTTGAATTATACCCGCCTCTAACATTTCTGCAATCATACGTTCAATTTCGCTCTTTTGGAAGTAAGGATATCTATAAGGCCTGATGTTTGGAGGAACACTTCCTGGAATCAAATGAATAGCATGATCATGATCATGAATAGGTGGGAGTCTTTTGGGAGTTTCAAACACCTTGGAATGATTGTCCAAGACTTGTTGGAGATCTGCAGAAATAGATGATTTTGATGTCGGAACTTCTAGTGAGCATAATTGTGCAATTACGCCTCGTTGTTCTTTCTTTAGAAGCTTTGTCCTGACATTAGAGCTTATTATCCTTCCCGGCTTCCCTTCAATACCCCGTAATTCGACTTCCTTTCCTTCTGAAAAAAATTTCAAGAAAAGTTCTTGAAAATTAAAAGCTACCATCCCCAGAGATTGTAACCATTGTACTCCTAGTACAACATCAGCACCTCCCATAGGAATGGAAAGCATTGGACTATTCAATACATATTCCCCCATGGTTAGCTTGATATTATGGCATTTTCCAGAGCAATTTATAGTTCCTCCATTTACAACCATCACTTGACATTCTGGTGCTGGGTATAGGAAACAATTCAATTTTTTGGCTACCTTACAATGAATAAAATTATGGGTACTACCCAAATCAATCAACACTATTACCTTTTTCTTCTTGATATGTCCTTCTATCTTGAGAGTTTGAGGAGTGGTAATTCCTGCCAATGCATTACACGATATGGTCAGACTCATTTCTTCCTCTTCTTGGGTTGGTTTCTGGTGTATATCCTCTTCTTGTTCATTTTCTTCTTCCTCTTCACAATCTATGTAAAATAATTTCTTCTCAACACACTTATGACCTTTAGTGTATTTGCTATCACAGCTATAGCAAAGCCCTTTTGCTCTTTTTTCTTCCAATTGTTGTGGTGTCAACCTTGTAGGTTGTGGAAATCTAGGCGTAGCAACACTTCCTTCTTTATAGAATTGAGTGGTAGGCTTCCTTGTCGCCATAATTTTACATTCAACTTTTCTTGCCAACTTGAATGCCTTCTCTAATGAATCATGTTCCAAAACGCGAACTTCATGTTGGATGTTATCCTTTAAAGTGCCTAGGAAGAGATCAATCCTGTGTTCCTCTGTAAGATCAGTTACCCTTATATTCAATTTTTGGAAGTCCTCAATGTGCTGCCCCACTAAACCCTTTTGTTTGAGATTTATCAATTGGGTAAAGAAGGTGTTGCTCTTTGTATCCTCTTAATGTGCTATCATTTCCTCCGTAAAAATTGACCAAGTGACAATTTTTTTACGGGAGCAAAGCCATTGATACCATACAAATGTATTTTGTTCTAAATGTAAAGTTGCAATGCGTACCTTTTGTGTGTTTTGCACGTTATGGAGATCAAAATATTGCTCCATCTGTAGTATCCATGTTACAGGATCCTTTCCATCAAACTTCATCATATCCATTTTTGGAATATGGTGGTTCTTCCCGCCAACATTAGAGTTTATGAAATCATGATTAACATTTATTTTGTTCTCATCATGAGTTTCCTCTACTATCTTTTCACCATTAGGAAACATTTGTTGTATCAACTTTGTCAAACCTTCCATGTCTGCTTTTAGATCATTCTTGATGTTTTCCATTTTTTCATCAATCTTAGCTTCCATGTCATCCATCTTAGATTCCATGTCAACTTCCATGCCATCTATCTTAGCTTCCATGCCATTCTTCAAACCATCCATCTTAGATTCCATGCCTTTCTTCAAACCATCCATCTTAGTTTCCACGCATTTCTTCAAAACTTCCATGTCATCTTTTGTTGCTCTTTGCGAGAGCGAAATTTGTTTCACTTGCTCTTGTAAATTTTTTATGTCATGTTGCCATTCTTCGCCTTCATGAGTCATAGTAGAGCCTTCTAAAGGCTTAATGGGTGTTGAATTATTTTTAGGGGCCATTTTAGAATCTAATACTGATATATATTCTACAATATGCCCTTGGGACAAACCCTAGATCCTTATACACGAGGAAAAAATGGGAACCAACAAGACTTATGCAATTCGGGAAAAAATACACACCTTTTACTTGCTTTTGAGGAGCTCTATATTTAAATTGAATTATATCTATCATTGCCAATCCTCAATATTTGAAATTCACCCTTGTAGTAGCCCTCTGAAGCTTCTTTCAAATGCCACAGGCCTGACCTGATTTGGATTCTTCAAGGCACATTTATGTCCAATCTCCCACAATGACCCAATTATGTATTGGTTCAGTAGAGCGAACCTGTACGACCTACCACGTGTCACTGTTTCCTCATTTGGCTTTGAAATTGATAGAAAAGAGACTACAGTCCATGTACTTGTGGCCACTTTTTATAGCATTCCAATCCGATGCTCAAAGAGAGAGTTATGAATACTTTCCCACGATAACCTCTTTGAGATGAAATTCAGGATCCTGAAAAAGACCTAATTTCCACAGATCATATCTCCGCAAATAATACAAACCAAGCTCTGAAATTTTGTGATGATGTTCCTCAGGATTATGGCTTCTCTCTCTAAAACTTTAAGCTTCTGAAACTTCGTAGAAAAAAAATTTATAGTAAAATTCTGCGATGACCTGTTTAGGTTAAATCCAGGAGCCTGCAAAAAGCCCTAACTTCCACAGATCATATCTCCGAAAATATTGCGAACCAAGATTTGAAATTTTACGATGATGTTCCTCAGGATTGCAGCTTCGCACTCTAAACATTTCAGCTTTTGAACCTTCGTAGAAAATAAATTATAGTGAATAGATTCTTCAAGACAAAGCTATGCCCAATCTCCCACAATGACCTAATTATGGACTGGTTTAGTAGAGTGAACTTGTATGACGTGCCACATGTCCTTGTTTCATCCTACAGCTCTGATATTCATACACAAGAAACTAAATTCTATTTATTTCGGCCACGGTTTACGAAATTCTAATCTGATGCTCATAGAGAGAGTTATGAAGATTTTCCCAAGGTCACCTCTTTTAGATGAAATTTGGGAGCCTGCAAAAACCCTAACTTCCATAAATCCTATCTCCGAAAATTTTGTGAACCAATATCTAAAATCTTTACACGAAGTTCCTCATGATTCATTTGCAAATGGTTTTTTTTTAGTGTCTGAACCTTTGTAAAAAATAAGTTATATCGAAAATTCCATGACAACATGTTTAAAATGCCATGATGACCGGTTTGGAGAAGCGAAAACCCTAGAATCCAAAGCTCTGATACCAAATGTTGTGAAACCAGCTCCAAAAATAGAAGAAAAAATATATCAACGCCTTATAAATAAGCCACTTCGAGGGGGAAACCTCTAATACATTGCATGAATGAAAAATTCTTGGATGATGCAAATTACAGAACCTCCTTTCTATATATAGGAGTCCATGGGACCAAAATGTAATCCTAGTGGGGCCACAATGTAATCCTAGCTGACCTAACTATAATAATTTAAGGGCACAAGAAAAACAATATGGGGGTTACAAGGATACGATAACAACAATAAGGGGGTTACACTAACAAAAATAAGGAACTAGTAATATAGGGAGCTAACACAATTGCAGAGAGTGGATTGATATCCTACAAGGGTACCCCACGTACCATCCTCCCTATGACATGATTAGGGTGCCTCAGAATGCTAGTGATGTCCAAAGTGGGAAAATCATCAAAGAAAGGCATCCTATTGAGATGTCCATGTAAATTACGTAGGATTCACCAGGGTGAATTTAGAGATGCCTAGGGAAATGCTTGCTTCACCCTAAAAGCATTGACTTTAAATTTCAATGAAGAAATAGGGTTTCATTCTTCCAATGGAGTCACCAAGAATGATGTATCAATTTTGTTGTATTGATAATAATACACGTGTCTCATGTCCCTAGAAACGATGCCAAAATGTTATTTCTCAAACTAGCAGGGGTCCTAGGAGCAGTTCCTATAGAGCAACTACTAGGTCAAGTGTGCACATTGGACCAATAGCCCACTGTCACCTCAGCTTAAGCTCCTCGCTCTTTACAAACTTTCACAGGTGGGAGAAGTCTTGGTATTAGGGAAATCACTAGAATGATGAGGTCAATAATGATGCACAATGTGATTTATAGTGCCCATTCAAGGAGGAGACTCAAATAATAGTTTTCTTGTTTTATAAGAAAAATAAGGGCTCTCCAGGAAAGGCTTGAGGGAAGTGTTATCACTCTCCCCAACTTCCCAAGGCTGACAGTAGGATTGGAGAAAGGTAACCACATACCAAACTTTAGGTCAGGTAGCTAGCCCTACCCGAACTAGAAATGGCTCTCTCTTTGTCACTTTAAGCAGTCAAATGAATGGTTGAGTATGTAATGATTTTAGGCTAGGTATGTAAGCTTAAGAGGTAGATTTTTTTTGATGTTTTGAATTTTGGATAGAAAAGTTAGTGAATGAACTGTATATGAGGTTTTTAGGTCTAGACTTGAAGGTGAACCTGGAGAGAACGTGTGAGGAAATATATATAGTTTAAAATCATATTAATAATTCATTGAGTATAGGATGAAAATGGAGGAGAGTTTGAATGAACATTGACTCAGTGAATTCATTCAATTTAGAAAGAAATAAACATAATATGGTGAATCTTGTCTAAAACATAGCATGCATAAACATGAATTCTTGTCTCAAACTTACAAGGTAAACATATATGAAGAAGAATAAATGGTATTAATCATAAAATAATATACATACATGAAAAAATCAGATTCTCCAAAGCATACCACAAGCTGATTACAAGAACTCCACTACAATATGAGACTATTCAACCCCAAAAAAGAAAAAAGAGAGTCTACTTATAGAAAATATAGACTATGACACCACATCATGTTGAAATCCCATCCAAAATGGATCATAAATGCAATATATTAGTCATTTCCTAGTTTCTATGGAGGTTAGAAACCATTCCCTAAATTTAGCTATAAAATAGGAGTGTTTGTCCCTTACATTAATTACAAAGTCCTTCATGATAGGAAGCCAAAAAAAAACCCAATAACTCTAATTAAAACTCATAAGACTGCATTGCCTCGAATTTGTGACCATTTCTGAGCTTGACAAGTATCCTGAGTAATCCAATGTTGATTTGTGACAATTCTAACTGAAGATTTAAAAAAAAATATTTCAAAATCATAACATAACTTTGGACAATAGGAAGGCCTTCAAAACTCCATTCTCCCAGGGTCACTCAAAAGCATAACAAAGGGTCCAAAAAGGAGGTAGAAACATGAAAAATGAGAACTTTTTGAGTCGTTTCTTCCAAATTGCAGCTTTTCATGCCATGAGGGTTCTTGATCTGTGATGTACTCATCAAAATACATCCATCCATGTAAATAAATCACCATTTTTATGCCTCCAAAATAAAATTCAAAAAAGTCTTTTACCCTTATGTAATGAGAAATTTCCAGAAATCTGCAAAAAATCATATAAAATGCAAAAATTGATCAAAATTTCTCAAAATTGGTTCTTTGCCACCTGTAAGAGATATGATACGTATCTAAGGAAGCTTCAGCCAATAATTCCAAGTTATCCTTCTCCTTGAGCTTCATTTGCACCTGTTTAAGCCTCTTCTTCACTTGTTTTAGCCTCATTTGAGAAATGGTGTCATTCGTGCGATAATGGTTTGTCATGTGCCTTTGTATCTTCTTATCCCTTTTAGCTTTATTCAATAGCTTCTCCATATGCTCATTCACTCTTGATAACCAAAGCTCTTTGTCCTCATTGATCTCCATGGCAATGAGATCATCAAATGTCAACTCTTCAGACTGATGAATTAACTGTCTTTCTCGCTCCAGTGCCTTTTTGAGGCCTCTTGTTCTTGGTCTTCTTGTGTGTGTTTCAGCTTCCATCTCCTACATTTTGTCAAAAAAAAAAAATATTCTTGCCTTTACCTCTTTTTTCCTACATGTCTGATTTGTACTTGTTTTGTAGGAGCTGATTAACTTTCAATTGAAAATTTTCCCACTGAAGGAAAGTAATTTGCGATTGGGCAATGGAGAAGGCTTGTTTTAATTCTTCTATCTCTTTATCTTTCTCATTGATGATTTATTCAAATGATATGATCTCCTCATGCTCTGATACCTCAGCCTCCAATGGCACTAACTCATTGTGGTGATGCAAGAGAGGCTTCTCCTCTATCTGACATTGCTCAACATGGGTGCCAAGTATAAGAAAACTCCTAGTAGACTTAGGAAAAAATACTTGTATCTTCCCTCTCTCATATGTGTGATAAAATCCCACAACCCTAGGGACATATGAAGGCTAAATAGGCATGCTTGAAGAGCCAATATCCATTGATTGTGCTGATCATGTAATAGGCAAGACAGAAAGCGTTTCTCACAATCTCTCCAAGAAGTTTTCCTAGGTCATGTTTATGGAGGTCAAGTGATGCAACACAATGAGCTTGATTATTCCATGATGGTGCAGGGGTAATACCCACAGTCCCTGTTTTTCCAAAATTTTCATTCTCAAGCTGTGTATAAATTGCATCCAAAATTTATTGCCCAAGCAAATCCCCATATGGGCAAACTCACGCTATTCTAATTTCTTGAACTAGTTACTTAAATAAAAATAAATCTGGAGCTTTTAATATCTCAAATCAAAGATTTGAGATATTAATTCAACAATTCTCTTATGGTTATAACCCTCTCAATAAGCTAACCCCGATTCTCTTTCCTTAGCTACACATAGCAATGCATCTCCAGAATTAGTGCCGAATAAATTATCAAGCTTACAAATTACATAAGGAGGAAGTTTCACTGTTCTTCAAAGTATAATAAGACCCTCGTTTCATATAACACACCCTTTTATTAAACCCCCAATATCCAAGGTTCATATGCGAAACTTCTTCTCTCAACGGTTTAAACCCATACAATGGAATTCTCACACTACCATTTACTATTTCATTAACATAACTTTTGGCCCCACTTATATGCAATCTAAATATTAAATTCCCTGACCTTTTAATAAAACCCCTGGCCTAACAGAGCACCTTACTAATGCTACCACGCTTGTATATATTATGTGAAAAGGTTAACAGTCTACGCTTCACACCTTTTCAACCGAATATCAAGCCTTGCTTAGGATAATATAAAACACTATCTTTCGACTAAACATTGTGACATTATTTAATAACTCGAACATTTTAAACAACCACGCATGCGCTTTTAACCATGGCTTATAACATTACTACGATGGTTTATATTTCATTTCATTTCACAGACCCGCACATAGCTTACCTCCCAAATCCGAGGATAGATGGAGCATCGCGCCGGTTTGGATGATCCGACGATCCTCGTGAAGCTTCGCATTTTTTTGTGGTCCGAGCGTTAACGCTCAGAAGTTACGTGATGAGAGTTGTTTTTGAAAGTCGCCCACAGCCACGTGTCAGATGAAGACGTAGATCATTTTTTTTTGGACGGTTTCTCTTACCACCTTCCAATAACGTGATACTGCTAGTTTTCCTTCCGAAGACTACCTTTACTGTTCATTCAAGTCAGAGTTATGTTTCCCTTTGGCTCGGGGTTATGCCTTCTTTTCAATGTTGGTTTTTATTATCGGGCCCTTTCGCATGTAGAATTCTGCCTCCTTTAGTCTAATTTCAATTCGCCTCTTCACATGTTAATGCCGTGATATATAAATGCCTCGCTCCAGGTTATGTAGAGTGGGGTTCATTACATAACCCTCTTTGCAACATTCGATCAGTATCGAAAGGACCCTGTGCCTCCATTACAGCTAAGCCTCTATGTGGGAATCAGAACATGAATCGATATTAAAATCGACTCTCCCTTCACAAGTGGAGCCTTATTCATTGTAAGGTCTATCGTATGCTTATTCATCGAACCCAACATTCTTCACACAATTATTCGCATCCAGGAAAACACATATGGTTCACACATATTCACCATTCAATCTTGGACGTAGAACTTCATCATACACGAATTCAAAATAAGTCCCTTCAGAAATAAGCAAGAATTCAGATACAAAACCTTTCTCGATTCTGGGCAGAGCTCGAATGAGATTCAACCCCTATCATATACATGATTTCAACTAAACCCTTACACAAGACATCATTCAACTCAATTACAGAGATTATTCACACAATTAATCACAGAGATTCAAGACATTTCCATGGAGAAATTAAGTCAGTCAAAGCACATGTACTTAAAAAAATTCTTTCATTCATCTGTATAATGAACTACTTACAAACTTCCTGTTATGGCCAAATCTTCGATGCAAATGGCCTCCTACACTACAGCACCATGCAGTCTATGCAGGTCTCTTCAGGTCTCCCTTACTCTACCATGGAGGCTTATTTTTATACAAATAACGGTAATTGTTTCATCTTCCCTTCGCGTTCAACAAAACTCTGCAATTCCAACAGTCCTAATTTTAGCCTAACCCTCTGACAGACTGAAATGGACTATCTCTTCCTATGCCCACTAATCATTCGGGCAGTTACATGTTTCTCCAGATTTAACTAAAACCACTCAAATATGAATAATTACATAGGGAAACAAAAGCATGAGACCCCCCTTATGTTTATTTATGTACAAGGATTGTCTTGAGCCTAATGCCCCTGCATCATACTCCCCAGGTTAAAATAATTCACGATCTCCTAATCATGTGCTTTCATATTTATCTTCCTGGATCCCACACCTTGTTCTACAACTGGTCATCTATTGTAGTGTTATTCCTTTGTATTATTCTTGGCTTCCATACTTTGTGCTGCAGCTTTCCATTGGTTGCACGTTTATATCCTCTTTATGGTTTTCTTTTGCTGCTACTTCTTTGTTTCTTTGTTGCTGTCTTTTTCTCAATCACCTTCATCATCAATCCTCTTATCAATACTATTTCTCTGTCTAATCTTTCCTCTGACTATTGGACTCTTACTTCTGGTTGCTTCATTCTTATTTCTTCAGTTCTTACTCTTGTTGTCAATTGTTGATATCCTGCTGTAGCTCTAGCTTTTATTTGCTGAGCTCTTGCTTGTTGAACTTTTATTTGTTCAGTTTTTACTGTTGCCCTAATCACCACCCAATCATCCATACCCTCTTGCTCTCTGCAATAGTAAAACTTTTCTTGATTTTCACTCATGACAACTTCTCTATTCCATGGCTTAAAATCTCCCATAGAATTCTTCTCCTCTTTCAATTGACTGCCCAATGCTGCCAACCTATCTCCATCACCAATAGGATCTGCATTCATCAAAAAATTGTCAAAACAAAATTCGCAAGGCCTCAAAGCCTTTCTCTCTTCTGCAATTCTTTCCTCTTCAATCAACACATCAGTATCCTGATTCCAAATTTTCAAAAAAATATTGAGACTATCAGCTAGTCTCTCCTCTGCATCATCCTCTTCAAGGATGTCTCCTCACTCTAGTTCATAAAAATGAACTCTATCATCTTCAATCACCTCTACCTTTACCATATGAAAACCTTCTCTCTATGGTTCTGTCCTCTGCTCCAGAACACTTAATTCATGCCACAATATTGGCATTCCATCTGAGGAAACATCTTCACAATATTCACTATCTTCTGCTGTCACTATCTCCTCAGCCTTCACCAGAATAGAATTCTGATTTCCCATCTCTGCAAAAACTTCAGCTATCTGTCCATCACCTTGGCAATAATTAGCTTCATTTGTCACAGTTCCATCATATGAACTGCCTTAATTAACACCTGTATTCATACACTACTTGTTAGATGCAAAAACATAAGACCTCATGGTCTCATTTGAAGATTTGATCATCAACTCTTCTTGTTGTCCCAAGTCTTCTATGCTCTTCAGAGATTCTCCAATGGTCTCTTATTCAATTTCTTCAAGCTTTCCAACTTCCAGCTTCTGACCATCATCATAAGCTAAATATCCTTTGCTTCTAATATGTTGGAAAGCAGAAACTTTCTCTAAATGTGCGTGGACACCTTCAAAACATGTAGCTGCTTCATTTTCTTCCTCAGTGACAACATCAGCAGTTTGTTCATCTCCACATGGCTTTCCTGCAAACATACAAAATATGTCAGATGCAAGGCTCTTCGACCCCTTGGTCCCACTTGAAGCTTCAGTCTCCAAGTCCTTCTGCAGATACTCAATTATCCTGAGTATTTCCTCTTTCTTCTAAGCATTTATCATTTTCTCCTTCTTCCTTTGTGGCCTCTGCCACTTTACCTTCTTCTTCATGAGCCAACCAACTCTCTGGTTTTCCTCTATCATCCTATCCAGTTCATAAATCTGCTTACTGATCTCAGCTATCTCTTTCCAATATTCTTCATCAGTGAGTCTCTTCCTCATGCCAATTGCTTTGGCATCTTCCCTCACTCTTCTGATGTGGGCTCTCTCAGAACCTCTGCAATCTCTGCTATGGTTTTCAGTAGCCATATTCTCCTCCAGGATTTCTTCACTCATAAGCTACACCAAGCCTCTGCAACAGGAAGCTCTCTTGTTGCAACTTACCTCACCAATCCCTTCCTCCAGATCCGGATTTTGGCAAGTACTGGTCCCCTATCTGCTAGAACCTTCTGAGCACTTTCTTTTGCTCCCTCTAGGCTTCACTCTGCAACTTTCTCTCAAGAGCACCTCTATTCTTCTGTCATCCAACCTTAGTTGGGAATCTTCCAGGTTCTGCCACACTTTTTCTTCACTTTGAATCCCTTGCTGGACTCTTCTTATCACTGCTCTCAAAGCTGTGATCTTCTCTTGCTGAGATTCCTTCCTCAATTGCTTGCACTCTATATTCTACAAAAAATATCTTTTAACTAGAGTCAAATAAGGCTCATCAACTCACCTCTCAAGATCCCTGAATGATCTTGCTTCTTTTCTCACCTGCACTGCATCTCTATCTGCTACAATCTTCAACTCCAAATTCTGCTCATCTGGAGACCTTCACTGCATGTCAAATCAAATCTGAAAATTTTCTGTTAAACAGACTTAAACATCAACTTTTCTTTCCTATTCAGTGCATGTGCATTTCAAAAATCAACTTTCAAAGACCTAATTCAATTCTAGCTCTAATACCACTATGGTGCAGGAGTAAAACCCACAGTCCCTGTTTTTCCAAAATTTTCATTCTCAAGTTGTGTATAAATTGCATCCAAAATTTATTGCCCAAGCAAATCCCCAATCTGGGCAAACTCATGCTGTTATGATTTCTTGAAATGGTTACTTAAATAAAAATAAATCTGGAGCTTTTAATATCCCAAATCAGAGATTTGAGATATTAATTCAACAATTCTCTTATGGTTATAACCCTCTCAACAAGCTAACCCTGATTCTCTTTCCTTAGCTGTGCACATAGAAATGCATCTCTAGAATTAGTGCCAAATAAACTCTCAAGCTTCCAAATTACATAAGGAGGAAGTTTCACTGTTCTTCAAAGGTTAATAAGACCCTCGTTTCATATAACACACCCTTTTATTAAACCCCCAATATCCAAGGTTCATATGTGGAACTTCTTCTATTAATGGTTTAAACCCATACAATGGAATTCTCACACTACCATTTACGATTTCATTAACATAACTTTTGGTCCCACTTATATGCAATCCAAATATTAAATTCACCGACCTTTTAATAAAACCCCTGGCCTAACAAAGTGCCTTACTAATGCTACCCCGCCTGTATATATTATGCGAAAACGTTAACAGTCGACGCTTCACACCTTTTCAGCCGAATATCAAGCCTTGTTTAGGATAATATAAAACACTATCTTCCGACTAAACATTGTCACATTATTTAATAACTCGAACCTTTTTAAAAACCACGTAGGCGCTTTTAACCATGGCTTATAACATTACTACGACGGTTTATATTTCATTTCATTTCACAGACCCACACATAGCTTACCTCCCAAATCCGATTGTTGATGAAACATCACGCCGGTTTGGATGATCCGATGATCCTCGTGAAGCTTCACGTTTTTTTGTGGTCCGAGCGTTAACACTCAGAAGTTACGTGATGAGAGTTGTTTTTGAAAGCCGCCCACAGCCACGTGTCAGATGAAGACGTAGATCGCGTTTTTTTTAGACAGTTTCTCTTACCACCTTCCAATAACGTGATACTGCCAGTTTTCCTTCCGAAGAATACCTTTAATGTTCATTCAAGTCAGAGTTCTGTTTCCCTTTGGCTCGGGGTTCTGCCTTCTTTTCAATGTTGGTTTTTATTATCGGGCCCTTTCGCATGTAGAATTATGCCTCCTTTAGTCTAATTCCAATTCGCCTCTTCACATGTTAACGCCGTGATATATAAATGCCTCGCTCCAAGTTCTGTAGAGTGGGGTTCATTACATAACCCTCTTTGCAACATTTGATCAGTATCGAAAGGACCCTGTGCCTCCATTACAGCTAAGTCTCTATGTGGGAATTAGAACACGAATCGATATTAAAATCGACTCTCCCTTCACAAGTGAAGCCTTATTCATTGTAAGGTCTATCGTATGCTTATTCATCAAACCCAACATTCTTCACACAGTCATTCACGTCAAGGAACACACATATGGTTCACACAGATTCAACATTCAATCCTAGACGCAGAACTTCATCATACACGAATTCAAAATAAGTCCCTTCAAAAATAAGCAAGAATTCAGATACAGAACCTTTCTTGATTCTGGGCAGAGCTCGAATGAGATTTGACCCCTATCATATACATGATTTCAACTAAACCCATACACAGGACATCACTCAACTCAATTACAGAGATTCAGGACATTTCCATGGAGAAATTAAGTCAGTCAAAGCACATGTACTTAAAACAATTCTTTCATTCATCTGTATAATGAACTACTTACAAACTTCCTGTTATGGCCAGATCTTCGATGCAAATGGCCTACTACACTACAACACCATGCAGTCTATGCAGGTCTCTTCCGGTTTCCCTTACTCTGCCACAGAGGTTTATTTTTATACAAATAACAATAATTGTTTCATCTTCCCTTAATGTTCAACAAAACTTTGCAATTCCTACAGTCCTAATTTTAGCCTAACCCTCTGACAGACTGAAATAAACTATCTCTTCCTATGCCCCCTAATCATTCGGGCAGTTACATTTTTCTCCAGATTTAACTAAAACCACTCAAATATGAATAATTACATAAGGAAAAAAAAACATGAGACCCCCCTTATGTTTATTTATGTACAAGGATTGTCTTGAGCCTAATTCCCCTGCATCACATGATGAAAGAGACTAGTATGATGATATTCCCTTCTGCTTTGAACCTTCTCATCCATCTTAATCAAACTCCTATATAAATAATGAGGCAAATCAAGTGTTTTGACTGAGGCAAAACGCATCAAAATCCTGATGTGATACCTATATAGCCTAGAGAATCTTCCTTCGCATGTTAAGTACTTCATTATGAACATAATCATAGGAGCATACTTGTTTCTGAGATGTATGAAAGGAAAAAGAAATTGTGGATCCTCTCTAGAATGAGGCTTGAGGAATTTCTTGTAGTTTTCGATGTCTAGGTCCATGCCCTTGAACCATTGCTCTCCATGAGAGGGGATACCTGTAGCTGAAGTAATTAGGTCAGACAATAGGCTGATCTCCATACCTACAAGAGTGACCTTTCCCATATTTTATCTTTTTGCAAATATACTAGACAACTGAAGATGATACCCTCCTTCCATAAGCCTTTCACAAAACGTCAAACATTGAGTTCTTTCAAAGCACCTTCTGGCCAATGGCGAAGCATTAATATCGTGCATGGTGAATGGTTCAAACCTGATATGGAACCCTCCATTAAATATTTTCTTGTCACTTTCCATGGTGTTTATCATTGGAATGATGAAAACTCTAGGGTGTCAATGAAATGATTGAATGAATGGAAATATGGACAAACAGAGTGTAGGAAAGTGTGAATTTGGTGGATGAAATGAAGGGTCTTGAAGCTGAGGAAAATTATAGAAAACTTTGAGTAGGTATTTTTGTGTGTTAGCTTCAATTTTTAGGTGTAATGAGAGAAAATGGATGTGAGTAAGGTGTCAAAATTCCTAAAACACAAGAAATTCCCAATTTTGACTATGAGAATAGTTTGTGCAATAGAAGGGTAAGTTGGTCAGATGAAGTGAAGGTGATGAGGTTGAGTAAAAATTCTGATAAAAATTAGATGGATAGGGTAGTGTCTTGAATCCACAATGAAAGTGGAATGAAGGGAAATGGATAGTTCTAGGATGGAGAAAACCTCAAAACACAATCAACTCCCAATTTTGACTGTGGGAAAAAACTAGTGTAAAACGTTTTTAGTGTTTGAGGGCCATGGAGCTAATTAAAAAGTATAAGAAAATTTAAATTGATAGGGTAGCACCTTAGCTCCATAGTGAAGGTGGAATGAAGGCAAATGAATAGGTGTAGGGCAGTCAAAACTTTAAAACACAGTCACCCTATGTTTTCACTGTGTAAAAGGGCTTAGAATTAGGGTTTTACTGTTTTTTACATGTTATGGATGGTAGTGCGGGTGACGGGAATGTATAGATGGAGCATGGGGGATGTAGGAATCATGGTTTATGTGGTGGGTTAGGGTTTATTTTAATGGGTAGGTTAGGGTTTAACAAAACAAAAAAAAACAAAATTATATGAGGACACTAAAAAGGATGGAGAAGAAAAGTGACATGAAAGGATTATAAAATCTTTCAAAATCAATCCAAACAGAAGCAAGAGATGGTTACTTACCATTTAAGGAGGCCACACCAAATTTTATAGCATGAGCTTGAATGTTTGGAGGGTTTTCCGAGCTTCAAAACACCAAAAATTGCACCTACAGGAGCGTAACAACGCGGCGAGGAGCGTAACAATGGAGTTTTTGCACTCTACATGAGTGTAACAATGGAGTTACAGGAGCGTAAATATGTATGCATAGAACTTGCCCAGCACTCCAGAAGGGTAAAAATATTGTGCAAGATCTGCAGAATCGTAATCAAAGTAATACGTGAGTGAAATGAAAAGCCCATAAGCGTAACACAATTGGATTTTGATGAGTTCCAAATGGTTTTAATGGGATTTGAAGGTTATGGTTTGGAGTTTAGGAGCTACGGAGGACAAATAAATAGAATAATAGCTCTCTCACTCACATGAAATGGTATAATGAACATAATGAGGGTTTCTTTGGCTTTTATAAGCTTGTGAGATGACCTTTGCCACTTTTTCCTTTTGACACTTGACAATGACCCTTTTTAACCTTTTTGCACTTACCAATGAAATGTTTCCTCTTCAAATGACATAAGAAGGAAGATTGAAACTATTTCATTATTTTTTACTCTTGAAGTGACCTTCTTTGGAATTTTAAACGAGACATGAAATAAACTTCTCCCTTTCAAATTTGTGAAATACTCCTTACCCTTTGACATTTGCAAATGACCTTCTTGACCCTTTGTTAAACTTGGAAAGTGACATGTTGATCTTTCAAATGAGATATGAAGGTAGAGTAAAGTTCTTTTGAACCCTTTTACATTTGAAGTGACTTGATTGAATTTTAAATGAAATAATGAGACAAATTTCTCCTTTAAAATAAGATAGTGAGACTGATTTTTTAAACCTTTTGAATCTTTCACACTTCTGGACTTTCACATGGGATATGACCTTTCAAACAAGATGAGATGTCTTTAAACCTGAGGATGACTCCTTTTTTATTTGAATGGAACAATAGGTCAAACTAACCTCTGTTGGAGCTCTGACAGTCAGTGATGACTATTTTGACCTTACATGAGACAGTGAGACATATTTTTTCTTTTTTTTATGAGACAATGAAACATAATAGAGTTATTTGGAAATTTTTGGAACTTGAACCATATGAAACAAGACAGATAGCTTTTATTTCATATTCATAAACTTTCTTTCTCCTTCATTAAGGTTTTATGAATGAAATGGAGGGTTTTTTCCTTGTTTTCAGTGAAAATTTGAAGATTTTTCAAATGCAAAAATGAACCTAGACAATGACCTATATGAGATGGAGTGACCTAACCCTAGACCTTTTTAGTGATGATGATGGAGATGGTGACCTTGAAACTGATGATGGTAATGACCTTGACAATGGTGGCGATGAATGAAATGAAGGAGCAGTAAACATGATTTAGACCTCTTCAGTGATCAAAATTATTTTCTGAGACTGGTTCGAAAAAGTAAAAAAAATTGACCTATGACTTTATGGAAAAAAACTGAAAGAGTCATTTGATCACCGACATGATTGGGATAATAGGAAGGATGACCTCGAGATTAAGAATATTAAAAAATGATGAATGCCTAAGATCGAAACTTCCAAAATCCCTCAATTTTTATTGATGTGTTTATACTAGGGTTCAAGCTGAGGCAAGGATGGCTCATTCAATAAAAAGATTCAATTAGCTTTAGGAGAAGCTAGGGTTCCTTTCCACGAAAAACCCTTGAGAGAAATACTATAAGAAATTAAGGGTTGAGAGACATACCATGGTAAAGGTTCATCTAATAATCACCTATAGTTCAAAGCAAAGGTTTTGAATGATGAACTACAAAGTGAAAACCTTCAAGAAATCCCCAAGTCAAAAAGGCTTCAAGGGTTCCATCTTTGTGCAATAGCTAGGGCATTAATTTATTTGAAATTCCACCATCGGAATTCATTCAAAATTGGACGATGCCTAGAGGAGACATAAACGAAGAAAATTATATGGAAAAAATCCTAAAATTCCATCTCCCTAAAATTTTTCACCAATACCTAGAAAGTATCCTTATCCTTAGGGGACAAACAAAAGAGGAAGAAAAGACATGAAATAATGATATTTCATTAATTTAATGTGATCACCAAGGATCTAGGACTAGTGCCTAGACTATTAGGAGAATGAAGTCAAGAATGAGATTTATTTAGGGTTTTGTTTCTATCAATGAGCCTAATTGCAGCTTCACATGCCCTAATGAAGTAGCTACCTAGCTACAAGAAGGATTTATACTTTTACTTGTCAAATGATGGATTTTTAGGGTTAGGTTTTCAAATACAACCCTTAGGAACATTCACTTTTTCTTTCGCAATGGATAACACAAAAAGAAATGAAAATGATTCAATATTTTTGCATAATTTAGAGCACAAGCAGCATCATGATGCAGTATTCCATGCGTTAAACATATAATGAAAATATCACATAAAAGAGAAACTTACATGGTAGAAAAATATATCCATCCATCACATTTGCAAGAGAGAAGCTCCAAAATAGAATAACCTTAACCCAAACATCAAAATGCATTAAAGAATCTCCAATTCATCCTTCAATAGTTATAGAAAAATTCTAGAAGAAACAATGATCCAAATCCAAGTGATGATGAGTTACAAAGGAGGCCTCACTTGTATTTATATGAGCCTCTAATATTTCAATGGGTCTAATTAGCCTAACAAACCCCTACAAGTGTATGTGCAAAATAACACCTTAATTGGTGACAAACCTACCAAATAGCTACATAACATGAAAAATAATATTCTTAGGAGGGCTTAAATGATAACACAATAGCTAGGAGGGCCATTGGAAGACCTAGTGAAGTCCAACATGTGCGAAAATGGATGGAGGAGCTCCAAACATAGTGATAAAGGGGTTGGCCTATTGATATCCAAGAAAATGACTTGTGGTACCCCCAAGTGGCTACAGGGGCACAAAACATCCTCATAGGTCTCCAAATGGATCAAAGAAGCATGTATCCCATCTATAAGGGCTATAAGAACAATGAAAGCCCTCCCATTGTCTCTTATGGCAAGACATATCCTCATCTGGGCCTTGGATTAGCTGCCAAGTGTGTGGTGCAAGAGTGAAGTCAATTGGGAAAAGTGGTCTACGAGTGTCATAATTGTCCAGTAGATGGAACACAAGCAAGGAATAAGTGGAATTGAAGGATCTCGTGAAGTTGAAATCTACTCTCTTCTATAGTGGAGACCTGTGGCTCTCAACGCTCACCCTAAAAATGCTAATTTGACACTCTGGAGGGCTTGGACACCATATAGGGAGACTAAACCCCAGACGAAGACCCACCTGCAATCATGTATGAGATCCAATGCTTCCCCTAACCTTACAGTACAACCAAACATTAGTGCAAATGGGTAAATGATCTTGAAAATAATTGAACCAAGTGGACACTTCATAATGTCATGCCCTTCCATAATGGCCTTCATAACGTACCACTGTCTCTAAGTTCAAGATACCAAGGCCCCTATTATATTGTTTCAACCTCTAAGGGGGTGACATGCCCATGGTACATTTATGAAATGGCAGGTCGTATGTGAAATAATGATGGAATGGAGTGGGGCATTAGGGGAAGACTCCAAGCCACATGCAACAGTACAAGGTAGCTCAAATAAGAGAAGCCCACACTAGGGTGTATGACTATAGGAGGGAGAAATTGTTGTACAGGAGTTACCCCAACCATTTCTTTTCCACCCTTCTTCCTATGCCTTTTTCCTTTTATATATTTTTGTTTTGTAACTGCTCGAGGCTCCAAGGGATGAGAGCATGATATGTAAGATATAGCAGTGAATACCCCCTTAAGGTGGGGTACTTCATTGCCCACCAACGGTTGGGACAATCATGGGTTCATTATTGATGTAAGGGTCACAGGTGAGGGGCCCTAGGAACTAAGTTAATGGCCATGATGAAACGGGTAGAGATCATGTTTAGATTTTTCCCACGTGCTAAATTTGTATGTCTCGGAAATATTTTTCATTTTGTGGTAAATTTCTTGTTGAGAGTCACCAAATTATGTCATTTCTTTTATTTTATCTACATCAAACTCTAGGGCATCGTTCCAAGCTTGACCCAATGTGTGGAAAAGGGTAAGGGGAGGCTAACTCCTTGTGGACTCGGATGGGAAATATGGTGAATGGAGTTATAATGAGTGAAAGGGAGTGGTGTGTATGGTATCGGGAAGCGGGACCACAAAACCAAAATTGGAGTTTCCCATGTAGTGTCACCTCTAAATCTAGTGTCCAATAAACGAGATCCCATGGGATTAGGATACATGGTTAACCATCAAATTGGACAGAGGAGACATGAGTACAAACCAAGCCAACTTTGTCTGTTGAATCCCCTCACTATTCCATGCCCAAAAGTTTCCATGATAATTAAACAAAAGTACCCAGCTACATAATGAAAGGCCATACCTTCGGGGTCAGAAGGCCCATCTTCAAACATACAATCATGATAGATGGGAAAGGGAGTATATGGCTGGCTCAGGTGGGAAAGTAGTGGCACATCAATTTATCTAGTGACTGCAAGGGTTGTTGGTTACCTATTAAGGACCATCTAGGAGAAAATTTTTCTCCTATGGATACTACCCACGGGTGGTGGGCAACAGGCCCAAGGGAAATGGTTTCTTACGATGATATTCAACTAAGCCAAGGCTCATGAAACCCTGAAGAAAGTCCTTAGGTTGAGGGGAAAAGAAACTAGGGTTTCCCTCTTGGAACAACACCTAGGGAAAGATATTTTATGATTGAAATTTGAGTGGATTCCCACTAAAATTGGAGCTTAGGCATCCTAGAGCCTAAGCCTGATGTTTAGGTTTTCAAATCACCAAAAAAATCATCCCTAAAATTTCGCAGCAAGCCCTATATTATTTCCCTAGCCGTAAATGATCGATTTTAAAGAGAGAAAATTTAAAATTAATCACGAATAACTTGGACTAATTACTTGTACTCTAAGCATATGGTGTCAACGATGTGCTAGATAAGACAAATTTGTTGCTAAGGAGGCCAAAATTTGATTCCCTATGTATCAAATTCCAACATTTACCAATTTAATGATAAATAATTCCATAATTTACCCATTCAACAAAAATTAGAGTTTGATGGAGAGTTATAAGAATTCCTCCACTAGGAACATTCATTATATGTTATACAACGAGTAACATATGCAATTCTCAACTAGATAAACTTCAAAGTTAATTTTCAACAAATTAGGTCCCAAATTGGCATAATCTAGAAGTAGCAATTCCATAGGCACTTACAAGATAACATGTAGTATATCCATCCATTCATCAAATAAATAACTCTAAATAAAATCCAAAATAGCTTCCAGATATCAAAATTCATTCCAAGAATCTCTAATAGCCATGAAGGAACAGGTGTGAGTTTTTCCCAAGAGGTCGAATTCCTAGTGTGATGATGATGAGAGACTCAAATGAGGCCAATTCTATTTATACATAATTCCCCTCTTATTTGTCAAATGTTGGGCAAGAATTAATTGAGGTTACAAGCCAACCTCATAGCAATGTAAAAACATAAGAAAACACCCACAAGAGGGTCGAAATAATCACTTCATCCATGTGTGAGCCTCTTGGAGACATGCGTTGAGCTCTATTAGTGCCAACTGTTGAGTCTCAATTCTGCATCTTTTCCATGCACTTTTCTATACCTTTTTCACTCACCTGAACCTCCCAAGTTGTCAATATCATTGTATGTTAATTGCAAAAGATTATCTAACATGGTTTTTAACTATATTTTTGGGTCTGCTGTTTGATTTAGATTTTGTTCATTTAGCTGCGGAATCTTGCCACTTTCCGCAGCTACTGCAACTTTCCGCAGCTATTTTGTGAAACTCTATGTTACAGGTGTCTACAGGGAAAACGAGCCACATGGGAAAGTCAGGAATGATGTGGACATGGTTCGTGTCCTATTGGTTCGAGCAAACTCATCTAAAGAAGCCGCGGTCAAAGGCGTCCACATGGAAGTCAACCATGGAGTCTCACAGTGACAGGACTCTGTTTCGTGTCACGTGAAGGTTCATATGGCCGTTTCTGAGCTTGTGGAGGACAACTCGACATCTGTACATGTCTTCATAGCCGAATTCAAGCATCCACTCCTCATAGATTTACTTTTCAATACAGCCATGATCCTAGATCCGTGGACGTAATGGTCTGCGTGTTCTCCACCAGCATAAACTTTAGGAGACAGTTATATTTATTTTGTTATATATAATGCGTTTGCATACACATAGGATTTAGTCTCGATTAGTCTCTGTTATCTTTTATTAGTCTGCTCTGTAATGTAATTACGCTGCCTTAGTGCCGTAATACTACCATACTGTTATGACTGCATTTTAATATAAGAAGACTCTGTTTTCAGACTTAATTCGTACTTGAAGATTGTTGCCAAGGCTGGTGTGGAGGGCCCCTGCTCAACTAAGGTTTTGTGCATTAGTGTATAGTTTTTGTTTTATTTCTTTAAAGCTCATTGTGTCATAATCCATTCACATGTTTATACACTGCATCTTTCATGGTATATATGCTTCATTTCTGTTTATAAACTTTCATGCTTTCCATTTCACTTATGTCTTTCATGTTTTATGTTGTTAATCACTGATCAGTGTTCTTGTTTCAGGTTATAGATAGGTAGCCCGGGCATTTTCATAGCTTTTTGACTAATGACATGGGATTAACATTGATCTGCTGCTAATTTGTTTTTCTTAGTTTCTGTTTAATTTCAGTACTGCTTTGTTTAATTCAGTTTTGCTCATTTGCTTCAGTAGTTAAATTTAGATATATTAAAATTCTCATAACATCTTCAGTTGCCTCCGAAAGCCACAGCTGGACTGATGGTGAGGGATTGTATTATGAAATGTGTAGTCTAGTATTAGTTTTCTTTCTGCAAATTTAGATATATTAAACTGCTCATAACATCTTTAGTTGCCTCCGAAAGCCGCAGCTGGACTGATGGTGAGGGATTGTATTATGAAATGTGTAGTTTAGTATTAGTTTTCTTTCTGCAAATTTAGATATATTGAAATGCTCATAACATCTTCAGTTGCCTCCGAAAGCCACAGCTGGACTGATGGTGAGGGATTGTATTATGAAATGTGTAGTTTAGTATTAGTTTTCTTTCTGCAAATTTAGATATATTAAATTGTGCATGACATCTTCAGTTGCCTACGAAAGCCACAGCTGGACTGATGGTGAGGGATTGAATTATGAATGTATGATTTGATATTAGTTTACTTTCTGCAAGTTAGATATCAGTTACTCAAGTTGTTCATGGTTACTTCTGAAAATCATAGCTGGACTAATGATGAGGGATCAGAAGACAAGTTGATGTAAATTGATTTAGATTTAATTTGTTGCAAATTTTGGATTTCTTTCAGCATAATTTATTTTGTGTTTAGACAGCAGCAAGAATAGTTTGGTTTCATGTTCACTAGTTCATTGTTTTGATTCATTAGACTAGCAGCATCTTTTCATTTCAGCAGCACATTTTCATTTCCTTTCAAGTTTTGTCACTGTAATTTTCAAATTCCTTTTTAAGTTTCAAGTTGGTACATCATTATAGAGGATATCATTTCCTTGAACAAAAATAACCATACTTGTTTTCATTTTATAATTTCCATTTCATCTTAGAAAACCAAAAATGACAAAAAGTTAAGAAATAGGTTATCTTGCACATATAGTGCGCCGCACTTCATCAGCTTACGAATCCCGGATTGACAAATTAAATGTAGCAATTTAGGACACACTAAATTGACCAAACATTTTGGCGTCGTTGCCGGGGAAGTGTAACGAGGTAGCCAATTTCTTAAAAAAAAAAACACAAAAAATCATAAAAGAAGGGAAAACTTGATAACTTCTTGAAGTATGCTCTCCTCTTGCACCTAGTGTGATCTGGAGGATCAGAAAAGAGAGTTATTGGTTCAGTACTTTCTTAATTATGCTGACTTCTTGCACCTAGTGTGACCTGGAAGATCAGAAAGAGAATTATTAGCCCAACTTTTTTTTAAAAATAAAAAATGACATGCATAGAGAAAGAGATTCTAGGGGAAGGTTTATAGCTAAAGCCAAGAGTTCGATATTCACAACTCCATCTTCTTCAAGGCATAGACCAGATTCACCACCATCTACCCCTAGCCTTAAGATATTTGGAACTCAAGGAGAAGCTGAATTAGAGGATTCTCCTATACCATCTACTCAATCCCATTTAGAAAACAAAGAGACTCTCATCCTCCCTTGGTAGAAGAACTAGAGGACTTTAAGGACTCTAAAGAAACTATCATGGTAGAGGAAGTAATAGATGGAGGTAGAGGTAGAGGTAGAAGAGGAGGAAACAATGGAGACAACAATGGTGAAGGAAATAATGGTAGAAATAGGGAAGGAAACAATTTGTTTGGATTCCCTATAGTTGATGAGGAAACTCATGCAACGATGAAAAATATCTCACCATCTGTTCTCCCTAACTTTTATGGATTGCGAAGTGAGGATCCTAAAAAATTTCTGTTTGAGTTTGAAGTTGTGTGCCGAACCTATGACTATATGGAAGACTCTCAAAAACTCAAACTGTTTCCTTCAACTTTGAAGGGATCTTCTTTGAAATGGTTCATGGGATTAGCCACTCAATCTATTAGGACTTGGAAAGATATGAAACAAACATTTTTGGATAGATACTTGGACTATTGTATGCCCACCAATCACAAGGATGAGGTATTCAAAATGATGCAAAAAAAAGATGAAAATTTGGAAGACTTACTTGAAAGATTTCAATACAACTTGAAAAGAGCAAAGATGAGCAACTTAGATGATGAAACCTTGAAAGCCCTCATATTAAAATCCATTAGATATGAATGGATAGATATTTTAAACATGATGGGGAAAGGAGACATTTCTCAACTCCCACTTCGTGATATAACAGAACTATGTGTCCATCTCTCAAGAGGAAAATCTAAAACAGGAAAAGGGCCTAGGGATCCTTCTCTTATTAGGGCTAACAAATCTGCGACTGGATCAGTAAGTAGGGCAGAGATTGGTAATATGCTTGATGAGTTCAAAACTGATATCTTAGGGAGCCTTAGTGAATAACTAGACACCCTTAAAATCCAAAACAAGCAGAAAGAAGAAACAGACGCTTTAGCCATCTTTTGTCCAAAATGTAGGAAGAAACATGCTTTGAGGGAATGTCCCTTGGATGCAAAAGTTGTAGAAACATGTATGATTTGCTCAGAGAATCATGAGATCAAGGATTGTCCTTCAATTCATGGACTCAAAGCTGTTTTTCAAGAAGACCCAAATTCAGTAGAATCTCTCTGTTTTGTTGCAAGAAGACCTTGGCAGGGACAACAAACTCAAGGGTTTAACAACCCTATGAATTTTCAAACCCCACCAAGTTGGAATCCTTGGCAACAACCTTGGCCTCAATATCAAAATTCATATCAGCCATGGGTACAAGGGATGCAAAATCCTTATGGGAGATTTACTCAATTTTATCAATATCCTCCATATTTTCAAAATCAACAAGCTCCACAACTTCCAAACCCAAATCCACAACTTTCATTTCCATTTCCACAACAACAACCTTCTCAACAAAATCCAAATCCTCAACTCATGCTCCCATACCAACAAAAGACAAATCAACTTCCAGCTCAGCCATTGCCAAATCCTAACAATAAGAATCCTCAAAATACTTACATGGTAGAAGGACAAAAATTTCCTACCTATATGATTGTTCCTCTCAACGATGTACAACTCAGATCTGGTAGAGTTTTAGAAAAACCTTCTATAGATATTCAAGAGCAAGATACCTCTGAGGAGGACTCTCTTCAAGTTAATAAAGGTTCTGAGGAAGAATCTCTTCAAAAATCAAGCATTCAAAAAGAAAAAGAAAAGACAACAACCACAACTCCTATAGTTGAGCAACCTGCATCTTCATCTACACCTCCTTTTCCTGAAAGACTACAAATTGACAAGGGGGTGGAAAAACAAATCTTGTTGCCTAACTATGACTTTTTAGATGAATTGAAGAATGTTTGTATCAAGATACCCTTGCTACAAGCCATTCGAGAGATTCCTATTCTAGCAAAAACAATAAAGGAGTTGAGTTTCAAAAGACCAGGAAGGAAACTAAAAGACACAAGAAGAATCCACATGGTAGGAAAGATTGCAGATATTATGATGGGAAAAATTACCATGCAGAAGTATGTAGATCCAGGAAGTCCAATTTTCAAGACACATATAAATGGGATAGAAATTCCAAACACATTGATTGACTTAGGGGCTGCTATCAACATTATGAGTAGACAAACTATGGACCAGCTAAAACTTCCTAACCTTCTATTTGCACCTACTTTACTGCAACTTGCAGATCGATCAATTATTAAACCAGATGGTGTATTAGAAGGTATTTCATTCTCCTTATATTCTTGTGAATATCCAGTAGATTTTATGATTTTGACTCCCAAGAGTAATCTAGGAGGGCACCCACTTATTTTAGGAAGACCTTGGCTAGCCACAGCTGATGCTTTTATTAGTTGTAGATCTGGGGACATGTACATTTCTAATGGTAATTCGACAAAGAAATTCAATTTGTATCCTCCAGCAAAAACAATCACAGAAGTAGGAGACAATGAATGGGTTGATGATGAGGACACTATACAAAATGTCTTTACCATTTCTGAGATCAGTGAGGATAGTCAAATTCTGAACACATTAGAAAATTTTGAGACATCTTCAGAATATGACCCCACACAATTTCAGTTGGAATCTGACATAGAATATTTATCATCAAGACAAATGTCTCTTTACTCTATGGAAGAGTTTGGTAGTTCTACTATTGAGATTTTTCCGGGAAAAACATTGAATATCAACAAACATTTGGAAAAGTCACAACAAGAAGAACTAACCAAAATCTTGCAAAAACATTCTACTGCATTTGCATGGGAGTATACTGACATGAAGGGTATTGATCCTAAGACTTGCATCCATCATATCTATATTGAGGAAAATAGTAGACCAATCAGCCAACCTCAAAGAAGGATGAATCCAAATCTTAGGGAGATAGTGAAAGAAGAGCTCCAAAAACTTCTCAATGTAAACTTCATTTATCCAATTTCAGATAGCCGATGGGTTTCTCCTTTGGTTATAGTACCTAAAATAATGGTAAATGGAGGGTATGCATTGATTACAGGGAATTGAATAAAGCAACTTTGAAGGATCACTTTCCTTTGCCTTTTATTGATCAGGTATTAGACACATTAGCAGGTAAAAAGTACTTTTCATTTTTGGATGGTTTTAGTGGCTATAATCAAATTCAGGTAGCACCTGAAGATCAAGATAAGACCACATTTACTTGTCCATGGGGAACTTTTGCCTATCGAGTGCTTTCTTTTGGGTTATGTAATGCACCTGCAACATTCCAAAGAGCAGTACTAGGAATTTTTTCTGATCTAATCCATGATTGTGTAGAGGTTTATATGGATGATTTTACGGTTTATGGTAATTCATTTGAAGAGGCATTAGAAAATTTGGAAAAAGTTCTTATAAGATGTAAAGAAACAAACCTTTCATTAAGCCATGAAAAATGATTTATGATGTTTACTGAAGGGATTGTTTTAGGACATCATATTTCGGGAGATGGGATTAAGGTTGATAGATCAAAAGTTGAAGTCATCTCCAAGTTGCCTATTCCAAATTGTGAAAGAGATGTTAGAAGTTTTCTAGGATTTACTGGTTACTATAGAATATTTATAGAAAACTTCACTAAAATAGCATCTCCACTCTTCAAATTGCTTACAAAAGATTGTGAATTCAAATGGGATCCTGATTGTCAATCAGCTTTTGAAACTTTGAAAACAAGAATATCTGAAGCACCTATCTTGAGAGGACCAAATTGGAAACTCCTTTTCCATATTTCTACAGATGCTTCAGATACAGCTCTAGGAGCTGTGTTGGGTCAAAAAGATTTAGTTCCTTATGCCATTTATTATACCAGTAAAAATTTGACTCCCACAGAGTTGAACTATACTGTGACTGAAAAAGAGTTTTTAGCTGTTGTTCATGCAATTAATAAATTTAGACATTAC
This sequence comes from Pinus albicaulis, assembly GCA_034641835.2. NCBI lineage: Eukaryota > Viridiplantae > Streptophyta > Pinopsida > Pinales > Pinaceae > Pinus > Pinus albicaulis. Next base: position 140,437,536 of record CM076576.1, read on the forward strand.
ATAACAGGCTATGAAACTTTTATTCATACCGACCATTCTGCAATTAGATATTTAATGAACAAACCTGTTACTAATGGCAGAGTGACAAGATGGCTCTTACTTTTGCAAGAATTCAATATTATTGTGTTGGATAGACCAGGAAAAGAGAATACAGTAGCTGATTTCTTGTCTAGGATTCAGAATACTAAAGAAGATTCTCCTGTAGAGGATAAGTTTCCTGATGAATACTTGTTTGCAGTAACTATTAAGACTCCTTGGTATGCAGATATTGCTAACTATTTGGTTACAGGGAAACTGCCTTCACATTTATTTCCAAGTGAAAAACGAAAAATTATTCAGGAGAGTTCAAAATATTCATGGATTTCTAACGAATTGTTTAAAACAGGGCCAGATCTTGTGATCAGAAGATGTGTGAGGGAAGATGAAATGCCTGATATTCTTAAGGCATGTCATGATGAACCATGCGGCAGACACTTTGCAGACAAAAGGACGGCCTATAAAATCCTCTCTTTAGGATATTATTGGCCTTCCCTCTTCAAAGATGCAAAACAATATGTCAAAAGGTGTGACAGCTGCCAAAGAGTAGGGAAACCTACCCTTTCAAGTGAAATGCCATTGCAAACATAGGTACTCATTGAACCCTTTTAAAAATGGGCTTTAGATTTCATTGGACCTATTAATCCACCATCTAAGCAAAAGAAGTATATATTGGTTTGTACTGATTATGTTACTAAATGGGTATAAGCCAAAGCATTAGTATCTGCTACTGAAAATTCAGTTGTTCATTTTCTTTATGAGAATATTTTTACTCGCTTTGGTGTTCCAAGAGAAATTGTGACAGATCAGGGGAGCCAATTCACATCCAATTTGGTGGAGAAATTGATGGAAGAATACAAAATCAAGCACATAATATCTACTCCTTACCATCCACAAGAAAATGGTCAAGTGGAGTCCACAAACAAAGTTCTTGAAAGTATCATCACCAAAACTGTTCATCTACATAGAAGAGATTGGGCAGAAAGGCTTCCAGAAGCCTTGTGGGCCTACAGAACTACATGGAGGAATACAACAGGACATTCTCCCTATGAACTTTTTTATGGGAAAGAAGTCTTGCTCCCCATTGAATTCCAAGTCAAGACCTTCAAGATAGCAGTTCAGTTGGGGATGGACTTATCAGAAGCCCAAAAGCATAGAATGGAGCAGTTGAATGAGCTAGATGAGATCAGACAAGAAGCAATTTTAAGAACTGATCTAGTTCAATATCAAAGAGCTAAATGGCATGACAAGTACATCAAAGAGAATAAGTTTCAAGAAGGAGATTGGGCATTGTTATTTGATTTAAAGTTTAAAGATTTCCAAGGAAAATTTCAGACTCATTGGCTTGGGCCATATGAGATTGACAAGATCTTTAGCAATGGAGCGGTAAGAATCAAGACCATTGATGAGTTTCAAACTCCTCTTATTGTGAATGGCCATAGATTGAAAATTTATCATAAGCCACTCTCAAAAGAGGATTTTGTCAAAATGTTTCAAGAAATTTCTGCAATCAGGCTAGTATAGAAGAATTCTTCTTCTCCACCAGCCTAGCTTTTGTTCTTTTCAGTTAAAAAAATAAATAAATTGTATAAGCCTGAAAACCAATCACTGATTGGCAGTCTTATATAGAAAATATAGGGTGAAAATCAGGAACACCTGACACTCTATGTTTTCCAAAAATAATCTCTCTCTTTCATTTCACAAGTCTTGTGACCATTCATTCCATTCCATTCCACTTCATTCCATTTCATTTCACTCCATTCCATTTCATTTTATCTATTTCATTCCATTTCATCAATAAAAATCTTTTTCATGACCATTTCCATCTGGTCATTTGTCATCTGTTCATCTCCATCCATCCAAATAATAGCTATGTCAATTTCCGCAGCTGACTCCAGTTTCTGCAGCCGGAAGCAGATTCCGCAGCTACAACTCTGTTTTCAAAAGAATGTACAGCCAAATGTTATTTCCATAATCATGAAATAAAATGCAGATGAGAGGATCAAAAATGAAGACCTGGAGCATTCAAGACACAAATGAAGAGCAATTAGTTGAAGACCAAGGGAAAAGGCAAAGATTCCAAAGGTATGAATAAAATTTATTTCAAATAGCATTGAAAAACACATTTTTATATAGTTCTAAACCATGAGCTCTATCCATTATGTGCAATGATTATATTGACAATTCCGTAACCTTTCACGATCTCCATATTATCCTCTCGCATTCATTCTCAAACGGTTCCATCATTAAACCCCTGATCTTCACTCATGTTCCAATATTCCACCGGTGACAATGAGACGTATTTGATTTGACCACAGACTCTTACAGCCACATAAATCGATAACCGTTGTTGAAACGTGCTCATATTTATTGTGCAGCCACCAAAATTCAAAACGCTGCCGGATGAGTTATACTCTGTTAATCTCTCTGTCGTGCTCTCTGTTGTGCTCACGAAAACCCCTCTCTGATTTGTTCACTCCATTCCGCTCTCTATTATGCTATAGTCTGTAAACCCACTTCTCTGATATATTCCCACAGTCATTGTGCTCATCTCCATGTATACAGCCGTTCTATTTCCATTAAACCCTCACGCAGGCAAAAATTGTGAAGAACAGAAAGAAAATGGGTAAATTGTTAAGAGCAGAACCGGAAGGACCTAAGTTTATAGAGGGATATCCGCAAGTAAGGGATATATTGAAGAAAGCAAATTGGTTGTGGTTTATCCAGAAATTCAGAGGTTATCATAAAGAAGTGACGAAGGCATTCGCAAGGTCATTTAATGGCTTGGAAGCAGAGATTGGAGACCTTAAGTTTGCGGTCAATGAAGCATCTATAGCAACATCCACGGAACTTCTTCAGGAGGGTGAGCATTGGTTTAAGAATAAAAGCATCAGTGATGAAGCATGGAGAACAATCTTACGAAATCAAGGTATGGACATAACTGTTTTTAAAAGAGGAATTCTTGTGCATGCATTGAAAGAGGAATGGGCTACTTTGCTGCTAGTTGTTCAGAACTTCATTACATGTGAAGGCCGTTTTGGGTCCATGTATATGTACCATACCAGGTTATTGATGAATTTTCTAGATATTCAAACTCTCAATCTCCCATATTTTCTACTCAATAGTTTGAAGAAAATGTCCGTGACTGTTCAGAAGCATTTAGGAGATGTAGAACCCCATCTATATCACCACGTCCTTGTAAAAATTTTGATTGAAAAGGAGTTAAAGGAAAAGAAAGACACATGGGAACAATTTCTGGTTAGAAATTTCTTTGAGGAACCTCAGGAAATTCCTGAAGGTAGTACAACAAGAAGGAGTAGAAGAAAAAGAATAAATGATGAAACCCAAATTACTCCTACTCAAGAAATTCTTGAAGGTAGCACAACAAGAAGAAGTAGGAGAAAAAGAACAATTGATGAAATCCAAAATACTCCTACTACTACAATTGAAAGAACTGATAGGGAAGAGAGACTGTCAAAGAGGAAGAAGAAAGAAATCAAGGGTAAGAAGCCAATAACACCAAAAGAGAGAAAAACTATTGAGGCTATACATAAAACCCCTTATTCCGAAGAAGAAGATCACCAAGTATTATCTGAAAGATTAATTTATATTCAAAAACAGTCATCTTTGGCCGAGAAGACAGAGAAAAGAAAACAGAAACAAAAGGATAGTGTACCAAAGCGTGTGAGAAGAAGCAGCAGACTTAAGGGGAAATTGAGGAAAACACAAATGAAGGGTCCTCGTTTCATTGATTTGGGAGAGGAGACATCTGAACAGTCCCCATCTGACCATAGTCCATCTCAGTCAGTTCAATGAACACGGTTCTGTTTTCATTCTGGTCAGTTTGACAGAACATACTCCATCTCCACATTCTTCAAAGATGTTGATGTAGGCCACTCACCAAATGATTTGAAAATTAACTCTCCTTCAGCGTTTAGGTGCATTGTCAAAATGGCCCCCAAACTAGACTAGGCATGAGGAAGTATATGACTATATAGAATATTTGGAAAAGGCAGCTACAGGTCCCAGTACTTCGTCCATTCAGCCTCATACAGTACAGGATGATTTAGTCCAATCACTAAAACAGGAAATCTTTGAGCTAGAGCTTTTAAATAGGCACTGTTAGAGTCAGCCTTTGCAGCCTTCCTCCAGTGATCAAACATGCTCTTTCAAAGTGATTTTAAAGTGTCAAGGTCAAATTTTGTCATTTCAATGAGTCTTCAAGCAAAATTTGATCACTAGGCATTAGGTCTAGAGTTGGTCTTCACTCTTTTCAAATTTGTCCAAATGTCAGTCCATGTCACCATTCAGCTGAGTGTATCATCATTCAGAGGGTTTTCATCATCATTTCAAGTTCCATTGAGTCATTTTACACCTCGTTCATGCTTCAGTTGTGCCTTGGTAAGGTCCATTTCCCTCTCCTAGGGTTTTGGAGGTAATTTCTCTTGGATGGTCAAATCATCGGAAAAACTTGTATCCTGATGTTCAAACACCTTCCCCTATCCTTAATATACCTCATTAAACACTTCCCATCACTGAGATCCCTCAATTCCTCATTTTTGCACAAACCCTAGTTTCTTGCCACAACTTGGCAATTTCCTAGGCTAGGCCTGTGTTTTGCCCTTTTGGACCCCTTCCCCTCCCTCAATCTCTGTGATTCCACTTCCCCCTACTTCCTAACATCCCTCCCTACTTCCCAAAATTTCCCCAAGAATTTAGAAGCCCCTTACCCCCTTCGTTTCGCTTCATTTCGACAAAATTCCTTGTTTCACACATCGGGGTAAGTTTCACTCAAAAGATGTTTCAGAGCAATCAAAGATGCATTTTGGAAAACTGAGAGAGGTTTTTGTCCAAAACATCTCAAGGAAGAAACACCTCCTTCACTTTTTACACAGGTATCATGTTTTTAGAGAAATGTCAAAAATTCCGTTGCCTCAGGAGAATTGAATGCACCTCTGAAGTGACCTTGGAAAAAGCAAGTTTTCTCCTAGCATGTTTGGCCAAATGACTTGCTTGATGAGTCAAATGATAACTAGAGAGAACGACCTTTCTAATGAGCTATCATGAGCTCAATTTGGAGTTGAGGACGACCTTCAAACGTTGATTGCAACAGCGCTCTGCCTTGAGGCAGCCTCATTCTGCTCATTTTGACTAGTGTTGGGAGATTTGATTTTTGACAGGGTAAATGGAATCAAAATTGCATAATTCCACTTGTGTTGCAAAGTAGACTCCAATAGATTTCCAACGAGCTATCACACGCCCAATTTGGACACCGGGAAGGCGTCCAAAAGCTTTCTGCAAAATGCACTATGAGGCAAGAGCGACCCACTTGAGGGGAGCGACCCACTTGGGCAATTTTCACAGTGTAAAAATGAATGGGAGCGACCCACCTGGGCAGAGCGACCCACTTAAGCAAAAAAGCCCAGAAAAGTGTGTTTTGCGCCCAGTTTTGATTCAAAACATCTCCAACAACTTGCAAACAAGTTTTTATCATTGCTCAGTGGTTTTTCATGTGTTAATGGTATCTTGAAGTCTTCAAACATTTGAATGGAGGAGTAAAACCCTACATACATGGCTGACTTGTTCCTCAGGGTTTTGAAATATGTATGGATGGTTTTATGAGTGTTTTCTCCACCTTATATCATTGATATATCCACCTTGGCACGTATGTTCAAAGCCCACTGTCTTCACACCTATTATACCACAGTGGTCATCATTATTGTTTTACCACTGTCATGGCTTGTGTTTCATGGTGATCTTGGTCATATTGTGTCTCACTGCCCAATGATAAACACGTTCTTATACTCATTGTTCACTGCCCATTGAAAAACACAGTCTTATGATTCATTTTTCCCTTTGACAAAGTTTATCCAATATTCTAAAGGCTGCCTGCTACCATTTGCCAAATTTCACTTGCAATTAAAACAGAGACTGTGCTTCTATCTCAATCCACCTAAAACAGAGCTGTTATCATTGTTTGTTTCCTTATGGTGCTTTGACAGTGGGGGATATTTATTGGGTGTTGAAACATACATTATAACTCTGTTTTCACTGCATTTATATCAGTATACATAGTGCCAATATCTTGTTCAAAGCCATGTCAGAGACAGAGTCAGGATATGAGCAGGGGTCGGACAGTGACTCAATCGTTGAGGTTGATGCACTGAGATGGAGCATAGCAGTGCACCAGTAGTGGTAACATATCAGAGAAGCCACAGAGCTTTGTTTCAACATCACGACGAGTACTATCTCCACCCGGGGTGGAAGGGGTCTCGTTGACTTCATCAGCAACGCGAGTACTATCTCCACATGGCGTGGAAGGGGTCTCGCCTTCTTCATCAGCGCAGGTACATTCACGGGATAATGATGGAGACAAAGACACCAAGGTCCCATTTTTCATTTTCAACAGGTTGAACATACACATTGCTACATCATGACTGACAACAACACATCATACAACCGAGACAGTGTTTTCATCACAGGAACTGCATGCACCAGGAGAGCACTAAAATGGCGGAAAAGGCCTGATCCACTCCAGATTTTGGCCGAGGCTTCATTGACTGAGCAATATACATGATGGAGGGTCTTCGCTCCGAATTTGAGCAAATTCGGAGAAAATTTTGTCATTTTGAAATTTTTTGGTCTAAAAACAGGGTTTTCAGTTACGTGGGTCGCGCGCTCATGCGCTCACTTTTTTTTGGGACACTTGCTGGAGGAAATTTTTACATTTTTGGATTTTTCATGGTTAATTATGCATCCTCTGAAGTCAACTTAGCATTTCATCGAAATCTGGATGGTCAAAAAGCTCAAAAACACCATGAAAACCACCTTGTTGCCACCTTTTGCACCAGCAGGGAGTACCTCTGGGAGAATGAGGTTTTGGAGGGTCAAATGAGCTCCAAATTCAGAAATTCCACTTGGGTTGGAAAGTAGACATCCAGGGCTTTCCAACGCGCTATCATGAGCTCAATTTGGATGCCGGAAAGTACCTCAAATTCAGCCTGGAACATGAGAGACCCACACGGCTCAGGAGCGACCCACTTGAAATTTTTCCTGAATTTTCAGCTGCCAGCTCAGTTTTTCGCCTAGTATGGACCAGTTTTGCTTATGGATAGAATTTTTGGGTTTTTATGATGTAAATTCATGTTTGGCATGTAAATTTGGCTTATTTTTATCTCTTCTAGAAGATTCACTCTCAAATGAGTAAAAAATCATGTAATGGATCAGTTTCCACTCTTTTAGAGGCAAGTGGTTAGCTGCCTAGATTGTAGTTCCATGATTAGAATTGGTTGAAACTGATCCCTGAAGAGGGAATTCGACTCCTAGAGGTGGGGAAAGGTGTTAGAGTGATCTATATATTGTAATTTCTCAATCATTTTCGGAGGTTGGAGAGGTTGGACTCTTGGGATACTTTTGATACTATTGTACATACTTTTCAGATTTTGGCTAAGGAAAGATCAGGGGTTTTGCGGCACTTGTTGGGATCCTTGTGGTGTTCTGTTCTTGATGATGTTTCTCCTTTGTTTACTGTAAATTTCTTCATGTTTAATGTATGCCATCGTTTCATTATGCTTCTGAACTAAGTTGAATGAGTGATTAAGGTTGAATCCATTGTTTACAGTGCTTAGCCTTTGAGTTCAGTTAGTTCTATATGTTTTCAGCTGTTTGGAGAGGATCCAAGTTCTTCTTTGCCCTCTTCAGCTCCTCGTCGGTCTAATCTATCCATAAATCCAATTTAAAACATCAAGATCATCACCTACCTCGCCCCAGCTTGAACTCTGCAAAGGTCTGACCTTATCCCCGGACCCAAAACTTGTTTTCCCATTACTCCAGCGAAAACCCAAAAAACCAAAAATCAAACATACCTATCTCTTTACTAGCCTAAGATCAGTTCTTATTGTAAGTCATCTCGCATCCTATTGCTTATTTTCTCGAGATTGACGGAGAGAGCCCTCTCCTGTCCTCGTAGGGCTAGCTACGAGGCTGAGTGTGGTTTGATGTAGCCTTGAGTTTTGCTTCATTTCAGCCTGAGGTAGATTTGAGTGCTAACATAGTGGCGACCATACTGGGGAAAAAACTCAATGGTTTGCTTGTTGATGTGTTTGTTCCACGAGTCTTAGACGGAGTCTGAAGTCACGCCAGGTAGCTTTCGAAACGCTTTTGTTATGCATAAGCGGAAGTAGATAAACGCTGCTTCAGTCGATCTCCGGTAAGCTTGTGTGTTCAGTACTTGATTTGTAAATCACCCCAGTGTACTTATTCGTTCTAGACCTTTTGGATGATTGAGTCTAGAAGTCGAAAGGCTGAAAATAATTGATTGTGTTCCTTGAAATTTTTTTTCCGAGAAGATCAATACACTGGCTTCAAGAAGGAATACTAGGGCGAATCCTGACCCTGATCCACCAACAATATTCGAAAATCCGAATCTGATTCCAAGGACCCTTAGAAAACAAGGCAGTCAAGAGAGTTCTGAAAGAGAAAGCCAATTGAGTTTTGAGAGTTCCAGAGTGCTTACCCGATCTGCGTCCTGTCCTGTCAAAATCATATATGTTGATGAAATCCCCTTTGATGCACGGTTTGAAACATCCTTGTTTGTGAATTTTTCCGAAACTGAATTGTCAAGATTAGTCCCAGATCCATTGTTTACTGAAGATTTGCAATATAGATTTGTTTCACGGTACCTGGATAGACAGCTGCAAAGTTCTATTGAGGATACTAACACTTTTGAATTTACTGAATCTGCTTCACAAGTTCTTGACCCATCTGAGATTGCATCAAGCTCACGGATCCCTACTGAGCCTCCCTTTATCCCTACCATTCCGGTTCAGCCTGAGTTTTCTGATCAGCAATCCATAGTAATTTCTCCGTTTCCATTGAATACATCTCGTAGACCTACTGCTCCTACTCCTCCTGTATCTCCTCGACAACAGATTGTCTTCAATCCACCAAGAGCTATGGCTGCTCGTTTTGCACCTCTTGTGTTACCCCAGCAGTTGAATGATATGCCCGCAGACTATCAGAGTAAGATCCCGACATTTGATGGCACTCCACAGAGTCTTCCTGCACAACAGCATGTAGACAATATGACAGATTTCTTTGATCGTTTCGAGATTGATGAAGAAAATGTGACTATGAGGCTTTTTGTGCAAACCTTTGGAGGAGAGGTAAGGAAATGGTTCAGAGCCTTGCCACAAAGAAGCATCGATACATTGGCAGAACTTCAGAGGCAGTTTTTAGACCGATGGGAGATGAAAAAGGATCCGCTGCAGATTACTTTAGAATATACAAACCTCAAACGTAATCCTGGTGAGTCTGTTCAGGATTATATCATTAGATTCAATACGGTGTATAATGCTATTCCAGATGACTTGAGACCGTCTAAAAAGTCTGCTCTCCTTAAATTCCCGGATGGCTTTGATCCGGAGATGGCTTATTCCCTTCGTGAGAGAGATCCACCTACTTTAGAAGATATGCAGAAGGTCGCTGTTAGTGTTGAGGCAAATTTGAATGATAAAAGAGCACGGTTGAAAGCAGAGAAAAGAGTGACAATAAAGGAAGAGCCTTCTACATCTATATCAGAACAGCACTTAGCTCGTGAGTTGGAAAAGGCTTTAAGAAGAATAAATCTTGACAAAGCAGAAACACAGTTTCGAAATCCAAATTTCCGTGGCCAGCAGCAGCCACAATTTAGAATTAAACGGCGTGAACAAAGAGCTCAAGAGCCAGCAGCCCAACAGCAGGTCAAGACTCCTCTTTTGCAGAATTTTGTGAGTCATGATTCCGATGATGATGATGATGTGTCAGGTGAGCAAAATCATTTCTTCACTCCTGATGATTTGCCTATTTATATTACTGAGGATGAGGAGTATGGTGAAAGTTCAGTTGTTCAGAAAGATGAGGATTTTATCCTAACAAATGATGCTGATTTAGAGGAAGAGTCGGATGAATACCAAAGAGGATATTTGAATGCATTGACTGCCCAGCAGAAGCAGTATTCATTGAGAAATCGAGATGTGCCTATAAATCCCATTCAGAAAAGAAAAGAAGCTTCAGCACCGAAGACAGATTCACCGATACCACAGAAAAGAGGAAAAGAGACAATTGACCCCGCAGCAAGTAAAGTATCATCAGCTGAGAAGGTAAATCAGTCAAACATAGTGGCGACCATACTAGGGAGAAACTCAAAACGTTTGCTTGTTATAGACGGAGTCTGAAGACACGCCAGGTAGCCTTCGAAACGCTGTTGCTATGCATCAGCGAAGTAGATAAACGCTGCTTCAGTCGATCTCCGGTATAACTTGTAATCGTAGTATTTAACTTGTAAATTGCCCCAGTACATGTATCAAGTTCAGATCTGATCGTTGATGGTGAACAACGGTCAGACATCGTAAGGCTGAAATCATTCACCGACGACTTCATTCACTGAACAATCCAGAAATCGATGCTTCATGGTGACTTCACTGCAGGGAGATCAGTAGCTGTGAGATTTTCAAGATGGACCGAATCACAAGAAGATACGCTCCCATGAGCCGAGATCACATTCCAGGTTTTCCGAATAAGATGCCCAAGGTAGATTGGTCAAGGAATCTGCCTACGTTTAATGATGATGGTAAGAAATATGCTGCTTTACATCTGGTTAGATTTCATATGCATATTCGCAAGTTGAAAGTGGATTTTCCTGAAGATTGCTTGATGAAGATATTCCTGGCCACTCTGGAAGGTGAAGCCCAATCTTGGTATGAAAATTTGCCGCAGGCCTGTATTTATTGTTTAAAGGATTTTCATGCCCTGTTCATTGAAAGATATCAAGTATCTTATCCATCGTTAAATTTAGTTCATGACTGTTGCAAACATGCTTCTACTTTTATTGAAAGCCTGGAGAAATATTATGAAGATGATAATTTCATGGATGATGAGATCATGGAAGCATTGTATGAAAGTCCCTTTCAGCAGCATAAAGCCAATCATGAAAATTTGCAGCAGGATCAAGATCTTAGTGTGGTGGAAGATGAAGGAGTTTTGAATCTTGATAGTCAACCAGAATTACATGAAATGGATCAGCAGTATGAGGAAAGTTTGTATACTCCTTCACTTGAAATCAATGAAGACAATCACTGTTTGAGCAAAAGAAAACAAAAGCTATTATCTCCTCTATCTGAAGATAAGATAGATCAGCTATTGAAAGGTCATGTTCCAACTCAAGTTAACGCAAATCTGCAGTGTGCACATGGTCAAGAAGGTGATGGTGGAATTTCTTACTTTTCTGAAATGGATGACAGTCCTGTAAGCAGCCTTATAGATCAGCAGGTTGAAGATGTCTATATGGCGGAAAATGATGAAAGAGAAAGTGTCATTTCAGATCTGCCCACAGAAGAAGACAACATGCCGGGAACTCAAGTTTCAGTTTCAGATTGTGATAATGACCAGCCAGCTATTTCAGATCCAGATTCAGATTGTGATGACCAAGCATACCTTGTGCTGAATTTTGAAAAGGAGAGTTTTGCTGTTGAGATCATAGATAGAGTTTTTGATCCAGATGTTCTCATGCCATCAGAACAGAGCCTTCATAAAGAGGTAATCCAGTCAATTGATGTACGACAAGATGGGATCTTCATTCAAGTAAGTGAAACAGTTCCTTTGGATGAATTTATGATAGATGATAGAGATATCATGTTTGAGCATCAAGAATCAGCTGAATTTTCTTTCCTTATGATTGATAATTAAAATCCGGCTGTCCTATCATATGAAGATGACCTATCATATTTTCAGAGTACAAAAGATCAAAACATTCCGGATTGCCTTTCATCTTCTTCATATGTCTCATGTGTTGAAATGTTTTTACAAGAGGAGATCTGCTCATTCACATGTTCAAAATTCTTTGAAGCCCAGGAACATATTTTTACTGAAGTACATGATGAAGGAAGATCAGAAGCAGGAGAAAAAGACACCTTGTTTCTTCAGCAGGAGGTAAATCTTCATGTTTTTCAGGATCCAATGGCATATTTGTTACAGTCAGCAGTGAAGGTGTTTATTGCAGTGTTCAGTGATGAAGGAGATCATGGTCGGCTATGTTTTTGGATGCCCAGTTATCAGTTTGTATTGTTGACCAGGAGATTTGATCGGGAGAATCAGTCAAGAAGCCATCTGCTTGACTGGTTACATTGGAAATCCAATTATACATGATTGTACATATTTCATTAGTATGCAGGTGGTTGTCATCATGATTCCAAATCTTGATGGACTGCTGCCTTTTTTCCAAAAGCTTGGTAAAGTTTTGTTTTAAGTCAGTCATGAGTCATTTGTGTTTGGTCTGTTGAGTCAGTTTTTTCAAGTTATTTCAGTTTTCCATCGAGTCGGTTTGAGTCAAGTTTCAGTCAAGTTTCATTCAGTTTTCAGTCAAGTTTTCATTCAATAAATGTGTCAAAGGTTTTGTGTTATCTGTTCAAATAATGATTCCATCGCCCAATGGATGAAGGCACTGGTCTGCTCTCCCAAAGATCTGTCGTTCTTGGCACCTCCAAGGAGCTACCATCCCCATTGGAGCCAATGTTAGAGTCAGCCTTTGCAGCCTTCCTCCAGTGATCAAACATGCTCTTTCAAAGTGATTTCAAAGTATCAAGGTCAAATTTTGTCATTTCAAAGAATCTTCAAGCAAAATTTGATCACTAGGCATTAGGTCTAGGGTTGGTTTTCACTCTTTTCAAATTTGTCCAAATGTCAGTCCATGTCACCATTCAGCTGAGTGTATCATCATTCAGGGGGTTTCCATCATCATTTCAAGTTCCATTGAGTCATTTTACACCTTGTTCATGCTTCAGTTGTGCCTTGGTAAGGTCCATTTCCCTCTCCTAGGGTTTTGGAGGTAATTTCTCTTGGATGGTCAAATCATCGGAAAAACTTGTATCCTGATGTTCATACACCTTCCCCTATCATTAATGTACCTTATTAAACACTTCCCATCACTGAGATCCCCCAAATTCCTCATTTTTGCACAAACCCTAGTTTCTAGCCACAACTTGGCAATTTTCTAGGCTAGGCCTGTGTTTTGCCCTTTTGGACCCCTTCCCCTCACTCAATCTCTGTGATTCCACTTCCCCCTGCTTCCTAACATCCCTCCCTACTTCCCAAAATTTCCCCAAGAATTTAGAAGCCCCTTACCCCCTTCGTTTTGCTTCATTTCGACAAAATTCCTTGTTTCACACATCGGGGTAAGTTTCACTCAAAAGATGTTTCAGAGCAATAAAAGATGAATTTTGGAAAACTGAGAGAGGTTTTTGTCCAAAACATCCCAAGGAAGAAACACCTCCTTCACTTTTTACACAGGTATCATGGTTTTAGAGAAATGTCAAAAATTCCGTTGCCTCAGGAGAATTGAATGCACCTCTGAAGTGACCTTGGGAAAAGCAAGTTTTCTCCTAGCATGTTTGGCCAAATGACTTGCTTGATGAGTCAAATGATAACTAGAGAGAAATACCTTTCTAATGAGATATCATGAGCTCAATTTGGAGTTGAGGCAGACCTTCAAAAGTTGATTGCAACAGCGCTCTGCCTTGAGGCAGCCTCATTCTGCTCATTTTGACTAGTGTTGGGAGATTTGATTTTTGACAGGGTAAATGGAATCCAAATTGCATAATTCCACTTTTTTTGGAAAGTCGACTCCAATAGCTTTCCAACGCGCTATCACACGCCTGATTTGGACACCGGGAAGGCCTCCAAAAGCTTTCTGCAAAATTCACTATGAGGCAAGAGCGACCCACTTGAGGGGAGCGACCCACTTGGGCAATTTTCACAGTGTAAAAATGAATGGGAGCGACCCACATGGGCAGAGCGACCCACTTAAGCAACAAAGCCCAGAAAAGTGTGTTTTGCGCCCAGTTTTGATTCAAAACATCTCCAACAACTTGCAAACAAGTTTTTATCATTGCTCAGTAGTTTTTCATGTGTTAATGGTATCTTGAAGTCTTCAAACATTTGAATGGAGGAGTAAAACCCTACATACATGGCTGACTTGTTCCTCAGGGTTTTGAAATATGTATGGATGGTTTTATGAGTGTTTTCTCCACCTTATATCATTGGTATATCCACCTTGGCACGTATGTTCAAAGCCCACTGTCTTCACACCTATTATACCACTGTGGTCTTCATTACCATTTTACCACTGTCATGACCTTTGTTCCATAATGTTCATTGACATATTATATCCCATTGCCCATTGATAACACGTTTTCATAACTCTGTTTTATTGCCCATTTGACACCTTTGTTGTTATTACTCATGGACAAACACATTCATATGATGCCATGCTCCCTTTGATGAGATTTGTTCAATATTTTGAAAGTTGCCCGCTCCCTTTGGTCAAAAGTTTCACTTGCATTTAAAACAGAGATTGTGACTCTTTTCCAATCCACCTAAAACAGAGCTATTATCATTGTTTGTTTCCTTATGGTGCTTTGACAGTGGGGGATATTTGTTGGGTGTTTGAAACATACATTATAACTTTGCCTTCACTGCATCTATATCAGTATACATATTGCACATATCTTGTTCGCAGCCATGTCAGAGACAGAGTCAGTGTAGGAGCAGGAGTCGAACAGTGACTCAATCGTTGAGGTTGATGCACTGAGATGGAGCATAGCAGTGCACCAGTAGTGGTAACATATCAGAGAAGCCACAGAGCTTTGTTTCAACATCACGACGAGTACTATCTTCACCCGGGGTGGAAGGGGTCTCGTTGACTTCATCAACAACGCGAGTACTATCTCCACATGGCGTGGAAGGGGTCTCGCCTTCTTCATCAGCGCAGGTACATTCACAGGATAATGATGGAGACAAAGACACCAAGGTCCCATTTTTCATTTTTCAACAGGTTGAACATACACATTTCTACATCATGACTGACAACAACACATCATACAACCGAGACAGTGTTTTCATCACAGGAACTGCATGCACCAGGAGAGCACTAAAATGGCGGAAAAGGCCTGATCCACTCCGGATTCTAGCCGAGGCTTCATTGACTGAGCAAGATACATGATGGAGGGTCTTCGCTCCGAATTTGAGCAAATTCGGAGAAAATTTTGTCATTTTGAAATTTTTTGGTCTAAAAACAGGGTTTTCAGTTACATGGGTCGCGCGCTCATGCGCTCACTTTTTTTTGGGACACTTGCTGGAGGAAATTTTTACATTTTTGGATTTTTCATGGTTAATTATGCATCCTCTGAAGTCAACTTAGCATTTCATCGAAATCTGGATGGTCAAAAAGCTCAAAAACACCATGAAAACCACCTTGCTGCCACCTTTTGCACCAGCAGGGAGTACCTCTGGGAGAATGAGGTTTTGGAGGGTCAAATGAGCTCCAAATTCAGAAATTCCACTTGGGTTGGAAAGTAGACATCCAGGGCTTTCCAACGAGCTATCATGAGCTCAATTTGGATACCGGGAAGTACCTCAAAATCAGCCTGGAACATGAGCGACCCACACGGCTCAGGAGCGACCCACTTGAAATTTTTCCTGAATTTTCAGCTGCCAGCTCAGTTTTTCGCCTAGTATGGACCAGTTTTGCTTATGGATAGAATTTTTGGGTTTTTATGATGTAAATTCATGTCTTGCATGTAACTTTGGCTTATTTTTATCTCTTCTAGAAGATTCACTCTCAAATGAGTAAAAAATCATGTAATGGATCAGTTTCCACTCTTTTAGAGGCAAGTTGTTAGCTGCCTAGATTGTAGTTCCATGATTAGAATTGGTTGAAACTGATCCCCGAAGAGGGAATTCGACCCCTAGAGGTGGGGAAAGGTGTTAGAGTGATCTATATATTGTAATTTCTGAGGCATTCTACAGGTTGGACTCTTGGGAGACTTTTGATATCATTGTACATATTTTTCATATTTTGGCTAAGGAAAGATCAGGGGTTTTGTGGCACTTGTTGGGATCCTTGTGGTGTTCTGTTCTTGATGGTGTTTCCTCTTTGTTTACTGTAAGTTTCTTCATGTTTAAATGTATGCCATCCTTTCATATGCTTCTGAACTAAATTGAATGAGTGAATAAGGTTGAATCCATTGCTTACAGTGCTTGGCCTTTGAATTCAGTTAGTTCTATATGTTTTCAGCTGTTTGGAGAGGATCCAAGTTCTTCTTTGCCCTCTTCAGCTCCTCGTCGGTCTAATCTATCCATAAATACAATTTAAAGCATCAAGATCGTCACCTACCTCGCCCCAGCTTGAACTCTGCAAAGGTCTGACCTTATCCCCGGACCCAAAACTTGTTTTCCCATTACTCCAGCGAAAACCCAAAAAACCAAAAAATCAAACATACCTATCTCTTTACTAGCCTAAAATCAGTTCTTATTGTAAGTCATCTCGCATCCTATTGCTCATTTTCTCGAGATTGACGGAGAGAGCCCTCTCCTGTCCTCGTAGGGCTAGCTACGAGGCTGAGCGTGGTTTGATGTAGCCTTGAGTTTTACTTCATTTCAGCCTGAGGTAGATTTGAGTGCTAACAGGCACATCAAAAATGAAAATGAGACATTGAAAGAACAAGGTAAATTGGACAAAATCATCCATGATAATACCATGCTACATCTGGGAATATGGCAGAAGAAGAACAAGAAATTGAAAAGGAAATGCCAGAAGTTGAGCAGAGCACTGGTTAATATCAAATTTAGGTGCTTAATGAAGAAACCCAGAATTTTGGCAGCACCAAGGAAGAGAAGGAGAGGATTGGATGTGCTGGCTGAAGTGTCAAGGCACATGAACTAAGGAAGGAATATCAAAATTTTGGTTGCATGAGGACATGCAACACCTTCACAGTGGGGGTATGTTGAGTCTCAATTCTGCATCTTTTCCATACACTTTTCTATACATTTTTCACTCACCTGAACCTCCCAAGTTGTCAATATCATTGTATGTTAATTGTAAAAGAGCATCTAACATGGTTTTTAACTATATTTTTGTGTCTGCTGTTTGATTTAGATTTTGTTCATTTAGCTGCGGAATCTTGCCACTTTCCGCAGCTGCTGCAACTTTCCGCAGCTATTTTGTGAAACTCTATGTTACAGGTGTCTACAGGAAAAACGAGCCTCATGGGCAAGTCAGAAATGATGTGGACATGGTTCGTGTCCTATTGGTTTGAGCAAACTCATCTAAAGAAGCCGCGGTCAAAGGCGGCCACATGGAAGTCAACCATGGAATCTCACGGTGACAGGACTCTGTTTCGTGTCACGTGAAGGTTCATATGGCCGTTTCTGAGCTTGCGGAGGACAAGTCGACATCTGTACATGGCTCCATAGCCGAATTCAAGCATCCACTCCTCATAGATTTACTTTGCAATACGGCCATGATCCTAGATCCGTGGACGTAATGGTCTACGTCTTCTCCACCAGCATAAACTTTAGGAGACAGTTATATTTCTTTTGTTATATATAATGCATTTGCATACGCATAGGAGTTAGTCTCGATTAGTCTCTGTTATCTTTTATTAGTCTGCTCTGTAATGTAATTACGCTGCCTTAGTGCCGTAATACTACCATACTGTTATGACTGCATTTTAATATAAGAAGACTCTGTTTTCAGACTTAATTCGTACTTGAAGATTGTTGCCAAGGCTGGTGTAGAGGGCCCCTGCTCAGCTAAGGTTTTGTGCATTAGTGTATAGTTTTTGTTTTATTTCTTTAAAGCTCATTGTGTCATAATCCATTCACATGTTTATACACTATATCTTTCATGGTATATATGTTTCATTTCTGTTTATAAACTTTCATGCTTTCCATTTCACTTCTGTCTTTCATGTTTTATGTTGTTAATCACTGATCAGTGTTCTTGTTTTAGGTTATAGATAGGCAGCCCGGGCATTTTCATAGCTTTTTGACTAATGACATGGGATTAACATTGTTCTGCTACTAATTTGTTTTTCTTAGTTTCTGTTTAATTTCAGTACTGCTTTGTTTAATTCAGTTTTTCTCATTTGCTTCAGTAGTTAAATTTAGATATATTAAACTGCTCATAACATCTTCAATTGCCTCCGAAAGCCACAGCTGGACTGATGGTGAGGGATTGTATTATGAAATGTGTAGTTTAGTATTAGTTTTCTTTCTACAAATTTAGATATATTGAACTGCTCATAACATCTTCAGTTGCCTCCGAAAGCCACAGCTGGACTGATGGTGAGGGATTGTATTATGAAATGTGTAGTTTGGTATTAGTTTCCTTTCTGCAAATTTAGATATATTAAACTGCTCATAACATCTTCAGTTGCCTCCGAAAGCCACAGCTGGACCGATGGTGAGGGATTGTATTATGAAATGTGTAGTTTGGTATTAGTTTCCTTTCTGCAAATTTAGATATATTAAATTGTGCATGACATCTTCAGTTACCTCCGAAAGCCACAGCTGGATTGATGGTGAGGGATTGAATTATGAATGTATGATTTGATATTAGTTTACTTTCTGCAAGTTAGATATCAGTTACTCAAGTTGTTTATGGTTACTTCCGAAAATCATAGCTAGACTAATGATGAGGGATCAGAAGACAAGTTGATGTAAATTGATTTAAATTTACTTTATTGCAACTTTTGGATTTCTTTCAGCATAATTTATTTTGTGTTTAGACAGCAGCAAGAATAGTTTGGTTTCATGTTCACTAGTTCATTGTTTTGATTCATTAGACTAGCAGCATCTTTTCATTTCAGCAGCACATTTTCATTTCCTTTCAAGTTTTGTCATTGTAATTTTCAAATTCCTTTTTTTCAAGTTGGTAAATCATTATAGAGGATATCATTTCCTTGAACAAACATAACCATACTTGTTTTCATTTTAGAATTTCCATTTCATCTTAGAAAACCAAAAACGATAAAAAGTTAAGAAATAGGTTATCTTGCACATATAGTGCGCCGCACTTCATCAGCTTACGAATCCCGGATTGACAAATTAAATGCAGCAATTTAGGACACACTAAATTGACCAAACACCAAGTTGAGTGAAGAGGGCTCCAAAAGTCATCCTCTGGGGGTTGGCCACTAGATCTCCATGCAACTCATCATGTGGTCCCCAGTTTTGTGTTTGAGGCACAAAATTGGTCTCATGGGTCTCCTGGCAATAGAATAAGCTGGTTCCCCTCCAACATTGAGGGCTCAAAGAATGGTGCTAGTCCTCCCATGTCTCAAAGGGTGAAAAAAACCTTCATTGGGCCTAAGATGAGCTACCAAACCACGTTTACATTGTTAAGCCAGATGGGGCATGTTGGTCCAAGTGCATCATCTCATGAATAATACGTGGGGGGAAAGACATGTCCCTGGTACTTCCTTCAATTAATAAGTTCCATATGAATAATGATGAAATGGATGGGGGAAAATGGGTCTCAAGGCCAAATGCCATGGGTACAAGGATTAAATAATGAGTAAGTCCACATATTGGGTGTACACATGTGCAAAGAGAGTGATCATGGTTACATGAGGTAACCCAACCTTTGTTTTTCCACCACTCTTTATTTTCCTTTTGCTTTTTTCTTGAATTTTTCATTGTATTATTTGTTTAAGCTCTAGGAAATGATAGTATGTTGTGAATGATGTAAAGCAGTGATTACTCCCTTAAAGGTGGGGAATTTCACCGCCCACCAAGGTTTAGGATGTGCATGGGTTCCATTAATGATGTGAGGGGTATTCTAAGCCGTAGGAACCAAAGTGATGGCCATAATGATAAGGGGTAGAGCTCATGTTTAGCTTTTTCCCATGTGCTATATTAAATTTCCCCACCATATTTTTTATTTTATAATTTTATTTTCTTTTGTTTCTTGCTTGTAGCCATGATATGATTTTAAATTTCTTTTAGCTACATCAACCTCTGGAAAAATGTTTCCAGGCCCGACCCATATATGTCAAAAAGGGGAGGAGATGTGTCAATGCCCTTTGGTCCCAGTGGTCATGTGGACCCATAGAAAGGAAATGGTCGAATAGGGCTTGTAATGTATAGAGGGGAGTGAAAAATGTGGAACGGGAAAATGGAGCCATGCTACTAAAATTCAAGTTTCCCAAGTAGTGCCATTCCTAAAGCCATAGGATAATAGGGGAAATCACATGGGACTAATATTGAAGATTAACCACCCATTTAAAGTGAAGGAACAAAACCATGGTCAAAACCCTTCCTTCTTCCAAGTCACCGAATAATATGTGCCCAAAATTTCCAAATGAAAAAAAAGCATAAGCACCCAATTGCACAATGAAAAATATACCTTTTGGATTGGATTTCCCACCTTATAACATATGATCTTGACAAATGGACAAGGAAACATAAAACTGATGCAAGGAGCGAAGATAAAGTGGAAAATCATATTGGCTACAAGGTGGTTTCCAGGGGCTACTAGCTATCAGCTGGAAGAAGATGAATATGAGAAAAAATCTCCTAGAGGTCCCCACTTTTGGTGGATAACATTTGGCTCAAACTAGGACATGATCTCTCCTAGAGGTCCCACATGATCCATGTACTTGAATGGGGAAGTCATGAGAACTCCAGCAAGATCCTAGGACGTAGACTTGTATCCTGCACATCACAAAACAACTATTGGAAGTATGTGCACTGGATGTACTTGTATCGCCCATGTTTTTCATCAAATAATAAATCCATAAAAGTAAATATATTCTACAATGAAATCTAATCTAGCATTAGAACATGATCTGATGATGTTAGCTATGTAAAAGAAATATTAAATACACCTATGCTACCATGCAATGATAGCACACTATGCATGCATACAACCAATGCAACTATCATATCATTAGGTCAATATAACATCTTTTTTTTATACGAGTTATATAACACTATGATTCACCTAAGACATTTTCAACGAATTCCACCCTAGCTTTGGGGTTAATATGGAAGAAAAACTCTGTCAATTATGCATGTTTACAAACACACATAATTTGGGGAAGTTAATAAACTTCCTAGGATGAAATCCTTTGCCAAAATCAGAGGCTTGCATAGGTGTTGTTGCATAATTAAATGGTCATACTAGCATCATTTATAATAAAACTTGAAGAAATTGGGTTTACAATGATATAATCATGTTGGCTAATGAATTTGATCTTTGAAAAAAATTCTTCACTTCTTTGTACCCTGTTGTTATTAGCCTATTTTTCTACCCCTGGATCACTAACCCTTAGCCCTCATGATTAGACGATTTTTTCCTAAAATGAGGACCCTTTTTGAGTGAGTTTGACCCTTAGCCACAGGCAGGTAGGCTTGTGCCTACGGCTAAGACCCTATAGCTGCTACCAGGCCTTCCTATTCCTACGGATAGGGCCATTTTTATTTTTTTATGTGCCTGCGACCAGCGAAATGTTCTAAAGTGAACTATTCCCTAATAGAGCAGTTCAATATCTCATCTATTCGAGCTGGCCAGGACTTAAAAATTAGAATCTTATGTAACTTCTCGTCATCCTGGGCATCCATTTCATCCTCTCGGGACCTCTCTTCTACCTATTTATACTAGACCATTTGAGAGGGTCAGGCTAGTTTTGGAGAGCCTACCTTTGAGAGAGCTGAGATCTTGATCCTATGCTACCATTTTGCTTCTAGAGAGAACTTGTGAGGTCTTGTTCATTTGTGTGTGCTCTTCATGCTCATTTCTTTAGTATAGTGGGGAAACTCTGTCAGATTGCGGAGAGGAAACATGGAAGCAAAGTTATAAAGCATTAGTTTTGTTGCATCAAAAATTGCAAGGGGTTGTTGATCTGTGATCTAGTGTTTGATTAGATCACCAAACAGAGAAAGAAAAGGCTAATGAGACAAAAGAGATCCCAATCTCATATGATCATCAAGGAGCATGCAACCAATTTCTTACTATGAGGAAGACAAATGGCACCTTACCTCCTCGCAGATTGGGGAAGGATCTTGAGTTCGTAGCAGAATCCTCCCGCTCCACTCAAGCGATCTACTCCATATGCATTCAATCTAAACACCTACACACAACCACAAACACTCAAGGATGGAAAGTCATCTTTTTTGGAAGATTGTTAGATCAACAACAAAGTAAATTGATTACAAGATCTGCAAAAAACATAATTGTGTAAGGGAGAGAACATAAATATTCATTAAGAATATAAAATGATACAATGCTTTATACCTTCTCTTCTAAGTTTCCTCTCTGCAGTCTGGTAGAGTTTCCCCACTATAGTCAAAAAATGAGCATGAATAGTACACACATATGAAAAAGACCTCACAAATTCTCTCTAGCAGCAAAATGGCAGCATAAGACAAAGTGTGGTCAACATTTGGCTCTATTTGGGGACACGTTGCTTCGTTGAAGGAATGTGAGAATCCAGAATCCTATATCCAAGAAAAAAAAAGTCCATCAAATAGTTATCTGCTCAAAATCAAGATCATCATGTATACGTGAAATATTTGCTGGAATAGAAAAAAAATATTCTAACATATTAAAACATAAAGACATAAAATGTAAATGCATGAAAACGAAACTAACTAATGACATAAATAAAATCCTAACTAAGAGTGTAGGGTTAGAAATACAATACAAAGTATGCCCTATGGCATCATATGTCATCCTTGTGGCACAATCTGGAACACTTGTCTGCTTGTCTGATGTCCCTTGTTGAATTTTAACCCTTTTAGGTTTATGAAGACCCTCATCACTGCACTGCATAACTCTTCCAAATTAGAGCCTTTTCTTTTCTTATTTGGAAGATGAGAAGAAGAAAAATGATGGGTAGGCTCGAAGAATTTAGTCACAACTGCATTATATTTTGAAGGATGACCTTGTGGTTCAATTTCGTCATCATCGTCTGGCCTCTTTGGATTTTGAACATGGTACCTTCTTTCTACCTCTCTATACAACCTGACCATACCACCTACTACTGCAGGAATAGTAGCATATGATAGATAAAAATGAACACATCCTCCTAGATCAGTTGCAAATTACCTTGATAGGAACAGTCCCCATATATCAGGCACATCAATGATTTCTATGCCCATGGTGATTATTTTGTATGGGTAATTAGCCAAGGCTACTTGCAAGTCTTTAAATACACCGAGGAGTTCAATTTTATTTGAATCAATAGAGAAAATATTGTGATAAGGCCTTGAAATTCTTAAGTTTAACTAGTCCATAAGCTTCTTAGTCATAACGTTAGTCGAGGCCCCTGAAGCAAGCAATCATTAACCTATAAAGTCAGGAAGAAAGGCTAAGGATATTCATTTCTCATATAAAAATTTAAATCCTTTAACTTAAATTATTCATCCTTTTGGTGCACATCAATCTTATCCTATTGAGCCATGCCTAAAGCCTTGAACAATGAAGCTCTTTGGGATGGAATATTTAGGAGATCTAGTACTGGGACACACATCATGACACTGTTTATCCATGCAACCCAATCAATTTTTAATCCCAATTGATAACTCTTAGATGCAACTTGTTGCTTATTTTTATTCTGATCTTTTCTTTTCTTTTGATAAGTATACCATTTACTTCTATAAATTTCCAGAACCTGCTCTTGGGATGACATTTCACCATATATCTGTGTGATAGGATCCTTCTCATCACTCAAATCATTGATGGTGAAATATTAGGGGATCATATCCATGTAGCGACTTTCCTTCAAGGAATTATGATAGACCTTATTTATCTATTCATTTTTCCCTTCATCTAGAAGTCTTCTAGTGATGTCACATGAAATCTCTTCATGGAATCCTTCACAAGGTCTGCAAAATGGAATAGGTTGATCGATGACATTGGTGAATTCAAGTAGAGTACGAGGCCTTTGATCATTGGGAGGATTCCTTCTTGGTCATGGATTATTGTTACATATATATTATTATTATTATTTCTAGGTTTAATATTCTGAGCTTGATTTTGTTCTATTTGAATCGACCTAGATTGCAAGACGCTCATTTCTTTAGCATGCTCAATTCTCATTTTTTAATCATATGATTTAATTATTTGATTAGGTCATGCTATTATAGGTCAATTTGGGCATCATCCCCCATGACCTGGTCAAACTAGACATCATCCCCAGGACCAATGAAATAGGGTATATCATCCACTTATATTTCAGTTTCTATATGCCCGAAGTGAAGACATTTCATTCATGGCTTCTATTATGAGATTTACAAGGTTTGAAGTATATGTTATGTCACTTATTGACTCACCAACATAGACTCTAAAGGGACTAACTGCATTTCAGTGTCAAATCCTCCATTCAAGGGTGCATTGCAGTGCACTTCCTGACACTCAAGAGAACGTTGGTCACCTGGGAGCATAATTCTCATTGTTTTAGGAATTTCCACATGGACAGTGCCTTCTAGAACATTATATATGTGTCAAACTTCAAATCCAAGTGTCCATCTAACACCTATGAACTTGGAAACATGTATTTCCTATCATTATAAAGTCATTCATTGAGAAACTACCATCAATTTCCCTATAAATTGAGCACTCATTCTAGTGCTAGGGGAGGAAGAAATTTGGTGAAGTTATGCTATTGGATTCTCATTTGAGAGAGTGAAAGTACTGATATTTTGCTGGTATGATGTTGGATGTGATGAGGTTGGAATGAAGCTAGAGTTGGTTTGCAACAAATCGATCATTGGTTGTAACCTCCCCCTTCTACTATTTAATAAATATTGTTGTTCATTTTCCTATATATATGTCTCTATTTATTGTGAAATGTATTCTTGAATGATATATGTATTTCATATCTAATCGATTTGATTGAGTAAGATAAATATATATCTGTATATTTCATGTTTTTTGTTGTTCTTTTTTTGTGTTTGCAAGAATCGATCTGGCGATTTGAGTTGGATTGAGAGCAACGGCAACAGCGATAGAAGGAGAAGGAGAAGTTATTGAATCACAAGTAGGCTCTTTCACCATTCTGTATATCTACTTTTTTTAGAGAAAGTGATAGTAATTCTTTCCTCTATTGTTCTAAGTGACTAGCACCACACTTAGGGAATTTGGTTTATTCAAAGATTAGAATTCTGCATAACAAATTGGTGACTCCGATGGGGAGTATCCTATCATTCCTGGTGCTTTTGCCTCTACTTATCCTCATTAGTAGCATATAATTTTAGTCACTAGACATTTCAATGAAATAATTGCACTAGAAGTGTGTTCTTCTGCTTGGTTTTTCAATCCCTGTTGCGTCCAACACACTCTTGGTCAAGACACAGTGCATTGCAGTGCACTTTCTCCCACTTAGGGGTGCTTTGCAACGCAATGTCTCCCCTTAGAGACTGCATTGGCCCCTCAACCAACAAAATTCCATCTAAATTTTTCATTGCTATCATTCTAATCCATTTTTTTTCTCTATTCTTAGATGTTTGATTCCTCTTAGAGACTGCTAAACTTTCCTGATTATTCCTCCTTTGAAAAGTAAGTTTGTTCAATGTCTCTTTAGTGTTTTTCTTTATCATTAGAAAATAAAATTCAAAGTATTTATTTCTACATTAGATCAATTTGTTTTCAAAAAGGAAATTATTGTTTCATTCCTCGTTTCCTATAGAAAAAATTGTAGTTCCATTATTTATTTTTCCTAAAAGAGAAATTATTGTTTCATTCGTCGTTTCTCAAAGAACAAAACACTTGTTTTATATATTGATGCATATAGTTTCCTTTCTTGCATTCACATTAAGGGAATTGAAAGAAAAATCATGCATGTGCATATAGTGAATTGTGTGTGTTGCATAGGAACAAGTTAGGAAACCTGCATTTTAGTTTGTGCTCTTTGTTCTTTGCTCTAAAACTTATTGCTCTTTCCCTTAGTAGCTAGGATTTTAAATGAAAAAGCTAAATTGAAAAGTTTTCTTATCATTTAGTTTCATTTTTAGGAATTTCGATTACATCACCCGGTGAAACTAAAAGACAAACTTTTAAACAAGATCAACATAAAATTTACATCAATCTACCTAAGAAATAATTGGAACATTAACGAAGACATTT
Source organism: Pinus albicaulis (assembly GCA_034641835.2). Taxonomy (NCBI): domain Eukaryota; kingdom Viridiplantae; phylum Streptophyta; class Pinopsida; order Pinales; family Pinaceae; genus Pinus; species Pinus albicaulis. The sequence goes on from CM076576.1 coordinate 140,463,514, forward strand.
AGAAGGTCTAGGTTAAAGACGTGTTCTGGTGTCGTTAAACATAGCAATTATTGCTAACTTGTCTGCGATACATTCCGAGTGAGATACCTCACTCCACATATGTAAGTATATCGGAGCTCGTCCACATACCTTCGGTTATATAGGGTGGTGTTCTAGTACGAAAAGTATAAGGGGGTGCTCTCACTGTGCGGTTTCACATTAAACAACGCTAATATGAACTTGGGCCTCCACGTACCTTTAGGTATATTTTGGAGGGAAACTTTAGGTTTCTATCAATCCATAGGTAACTGAGTCGACCACCTTGTAACTTTTGATACACCGAACACAACATTCGGGGAGATGTCCTTCCCATACTTCTTGGTTCGCCAGGAGGTATTATGCAGTTCACAATTACTTGGTAAAACTTTTGCCTAGTATTAACTTTTTTTTTGTTTATTTATTTTTGTTCATAAAGTAAATTAGTCATCGTGGAATAATAACATCCCTTTCCCCTTCATTCGTGTAGAATAGCACTTAAACCACCTTTACCACTGGAAGCCATTTATGGTCTGCGAAGTTGACATCGTTCTACCGAAACTAGTACTTTCAGTACCGCTGGTGTGACATCATATTCACATATACCAAAGTCATCTCGAGTTGTTTCTACAAATCCTAGTTCATCTACTGTTGTCGAGATGGAGTCCTCTCAGCTACCTGTGGTCACAATCCATCCAATCCGTGAGACCATACCTCCCGAACCCAATGTTGTTCAACTGGAAGTTGATCCGGATCCTATAGTTATTTTACCACAACATCTAGGTCCTGAAGTCGATCCTATATTGATTTCCCCACAATATATTGTAGCCATTTATTCTCCCATATCGCATATTCAACCACCTAAAATATACTCCGGGCCTGACGGAAAAATTCTTCCACTTGGTTTGATTTCGATTGAAGAAATACCAGCAGACTAAACACCTTCAACTCCAACTCATTTTGGGGAGGAGATTTATCTTTACGATTCTTTTCCTCAATCACCTAACACTTATTTCTTTTATCATGTTTCAATTCAAGTTCCCATAGATTCTATAGGGTATACATTGGGTCGTATGACCATAGCTGAGTCGAAATCTCCGGTTGTACCATCTGTTACAGTTGGGACAACATCTACTATTGTTACTCCCTCGATGTTTACCATGTCACATTCCAAATTACCCTATGAAATTTCAAAATTCAATGAAAACAATGGAGAATACTCGTCAATGTGTGTTATAACTTATCATTTGTGGTGCTCATAAAACTCCTTAAATGATGACTCCGTTAGAATACATCTTTTCCACTACACGCTTACTGGTCCAACTGCACAATGAGGATGGTTCTTTTACTATGTCAACATCGTTAAAAAATGAAACAGATTGATGAGGATGGTTCTTTTACTATGTCAACCTCGTTAAAAAATGAATCAGGTGATGAGGATAATTATTTTCTTGTGTCAACCTTGATAAATGAAACAGGTTCCCATGAGAATAGTTCTTTTACTCTATCAACCTCGTTAAAAAATGAATCAGGTGATGAGGATAGTTCCTTTCCTATGTCAACCTAGATAAATGAAACAGTTTCCCTTGAGGATAGTTCCTTTACTATGTCAACCTCGATAAATAAAAAAACTTCTTGAGGATAGTTCTTTTACTGTGTCGACCTCGTTAAAAAAATAAAATAGACCATGAGCATAGTTCTTTTCCTGTGTCAATCTCGTTAAAAAATGAAAGAAATCCTCTCCTAATTAAGACGAGTCTTCCATTTGATCTCACAAATGAACCTTCATTCCATCTACCTATTAGTAACCAATAGTCTACTTAAGTGAATGAAATGAAGCTTGTAGGGCATGTGCTCTTGCAGGGGGCATTCAAAAATATTTCGAATCCATTTCGATTATTATTTTCAAGACTCGTTAAATTCATGAAAAGCTCGAGCTTCTTTTGTTATTTTTCACGCTCGTAAAACACATGAAAATGTCGAGTTCTTTTTGTCTTTTCCTACTCGTAAATTAAATTGAAAGTCGACCAAAGCATACATTTATCCTTATTTTTCTAGCTTTGATAAAAATAAAAAATGACTTGAAGCGCACTCTTGTCTCTTTTTTGAGCTTCGATAATGGTGAAAAAGGAACCCTTGGAGTCTTCTTTTAGCTCTTTTCAGACTCCGATAATGTGAAAATATTGTCGAGCACTTGTCTTTTTGAGCTTGTAAAAGTAAATGAAACGACATCTACTCAGTATAAGTTTAACCCTTTTTCAGACTAAGATAGATTATTTACGAAAAAGGAAAACCTTATTCGAACATGGCTAGGAGGTTCTCTCAGATATCATTTTACACTTTTTCGGATCTGAGTGAAAAATTTATGAAAAAGGACCCATGGAGGTTTCTTTTTTCCTCTTTTTCAAACTCTCTAAATATGAAAAAGGATCAGGATTTCACTGTCGTTAGGCTCGTTAAAACATAACAAGCGATGGCCTTGTCGATCATGGCAAGAATCGAGTTTCATTTATCGCTAGACTCGTTAAATTATTAAATAGCGATGCATTCGCCTGAAGGGTTGAATTATAGATCAATCATATGTTATCCTCCTCAAGCTTGTTAAAAAATAAAGAGGTACTGGTCAACAAATGACAGGGGAAAATTTTGGAAAGTGAACTGAACACTTTATGGTAGTAGGTCGCTCTTGAACATGACACTTTCACTCCATCATTGTGACTTTTGGGTTGGGTAATCTTCTTGACAGTTCATTCATACCTATGGTTCAACACACCTTCACTTTGGTTTTGGGTCAATGCTGCCAACTCATCTCAGTGTTGCCGATATATTCAAGAGAATTCATCCAATGAATACTCATCCTTCTGTAATACTCATAAACCTTCATTTTCATTATACTCATCCGTGAACATGGCTATATCAAGTCACATTTTGTCTCTAAAATCAATAACTCCCATTTCATGATAAAGTGGCTTCTCGTCGACATCAACTCATCATCCAGGAATTTAACTTAGAAACATCATCTTCCAATACCCTAAGGCTTGTTACATAATTGACAAGTTTCACGCTTCCAGACCTTTAACCAAAAGATTTTGTTTGACATTCGACATCAAATCATCTATTCACGCCTTACAAACTATACAACAGTACCTTGAGAGCCATTAACATCAATGGTGTTTCTCTCGTGTTTGTTAATAGCTCACACCATTGGCTTGTAATCAAACAATGTCTTACCATGTTCGACTAAAAATCATATATTCGCCCCTGGATCTAGTTTCATCCATCCAGGCTGCGATTTCAGGATTGTTGTACACATTCTATGTACGATGGCTTTACATACAAATCATCATCCGAACATGGGCCTATATCTATCGGCATGTATGTATTGGGCAACATTCCAATCTAGATGACTTTTTGAACTATGTACATGTTATTAGATAGTGTTACATCAATTTTTGGTCATCTAACCTGTTACTATTAGATGGACCAAAGTACACCATGTAAGACCAATTTTACCCTAAGTAAAATTCCTTTCACTATGAAAAGCAACTTAGTAATCCTTCATTTATTAAGTTGATTATGGTTTAAACAGGAAACCCCATGAGGAAATATTGAATAAATCCATATTTGTATGATTTTCCTCAAGGGATAATTAGTTAAACAATAGTTTAATTAATATTCTTGGTCATATTTAACCCAAAATAGGGAAATTAATTAGATAAATCATTATTTATCTTATTATTTTCTAGGAATAATTATTTAAAACATTATTTAAATAATATTCCTTGTTAAATTTGACTAAATAATTTAATAAATCACTATTTATTCAATTATTACTCAACCACATCCTTAAAATAATAAATAAAGCATTTATTTATTTATTATTTACAAATAAATGGATTTGACCAAATTCAAATTATTTTTCCCTCCAACAAATATAATAAAATATTCCATAAAAGTTGGATCTAGATTTGATTAATAATATTTTAATTATGCACCAATATCTAGATTAACTCAATATTTTGTTATAAATAGAAGGGTTTTTCCATTCACTCGCTACCTTTTGTTGCCTAAATATCACTATGGATCTATACTTTCGGTCTGACTTTGATCCTCCATCATTGTCATATTTTGCTACCATTTTTCTTGTGAGCTCCCTTTGAGTTCCATTTTTGTCTGGGTTTTCTACACCATCAAGAGAGAGAGATCTTAGATCTGAAGCGTTGAGGACATATAAGAACCCATCCCATTGAGGGGGACTGGTAACATCTTTCTATGTTATGTTCCCAGGTGTCATAAATACAAAAAATTCTTTAAAAATATTTTTGTCTTGTTCATTGGATGCATGGTGCAACTCTTATTATTTGTTGTTTAATATCTTTAACTGCATATATCTGGATTTCTGTAGCATTTGTCTTGGTCAACTAACTGTAGATCTAAATAAATTAATAACCATCTTTGATCTTAGGGTTGTTTTTTATGCACAACTAAAGTGAGTTTTTTTTGTACGCTTGCGATTAGAATTCACACTAACAACTGGCGACTCCACTAGGGATGATGATTACGACCGTTGTCGTTTTTTAGATCCTTGTATGACCAACTACTACAAACCCTAGGGTTTTTTTCCAACTTCTTATTTTTCTTTTATTTATGTTTTTTTTAACCTTTAAAACCCTAAAACAGTAAAAATTATAACTTTTGTGTGTTTCCGGGCCTATTACACAAGTGATAGGTATCAGCCACAGCTGAGATGACACTTTTTTTTTAAACCTACTCCTAAGAGTGCCATAAGTGCAAGTCGCACTTTTTGGACCAAAACCTGTGACCTCAACCTTCAGGGTGCAAAAAACTACCTAAAACCTGTGACCTCTGTTGAAAATAGGTCAGAAACTGTGATCTATACTTTTTGCAGGAATTTTTCTATGATTTTCCGGGGTTTGTCTGGGCTACTGTTTAGGGTTTTCTGACTTCTGTATCCACCCATCTTGGACCTGTACTTGATCTATTTTACTCATCGAATTAGGAACCTAGCCCCCTAGGGTTCAATATGCTTCCACCTTTCTAGGAGGAGTTTTCATTACGCTTCCACCTTTATAAGAGGAGTTTAGCTGAAGCGGGTTGTCTGAGATTTCAGTGTGTTAGTCCATTTTTTAGATCTAATACTATACTTTCATATCCATTTCATATTGGTTATTCATCCATCCAAAACACCTCTTTTCAGTTTTTTTTGGCCCTCCTCTAGGGTCCCCTCCATTTCCCTTCAGGTTGTAGCCTTTCGCCACCTCATTTGCAACACTTTTCCCTCTGGTTTTTTGCTGTTTTCTGCACCTATTTCCAGTAGATCTGACCTTTAGATCATTTTCCCTCCTAAATTTAGATCCATTGGCTATTTTTGTGTGTTTTTCCTACATTTTTCCCACCCATAGACTAGTTGTTGGGAAGCCCACCTCCTTGGGTTGAAATTGATGCATATTTAGTTGTTTATTTTCTGTTAGATTCAGTTTACTTTACTGTTATTTGTAGATTTATTTACAATTATACAACACACTTTTTATTTTTTATCTACACACTTCTGGGTTTAAAAATTAAAATTAACACACTTAATACACACACTCTAAGTGAAGAGCATCTGGTTTACACCGCTAGTCCAAGACTATAACATTGTAATCAATTGGTTCCGCACCTCCCTGCCCTTGTTTTGACATTGTAATCATTTGATCTTGCACCTCCTTGCCCTTGTTGATCTCTCTTCCTTCTGTGATTCATATTCTTTCTTCCATCATTGCGCCCCCAAGGTGTTTATCCCAGAGACTTCTTGGCCTTCATCCTCAGTTTCTGTTAGGAAAACTTACTCCTCCACGTAGGATTCGAGTTAGTCCTCTGCCAAGTCCCCATTCTGACTCTGCTTCTCGTTCATCGGGTTCCCCTTATATTTCTATCCTCGGTTCTCCCCCTTTCACCTTCACCATGTATGGTTCAGGACCTAATGCTGGTGGTAGCCCTGGCCCTAATGCTGGAAATACTACTAGTGGGACTGCAACAGGAACTATCACGGTTGCTCCCTTTCTCCCTTATATGGTAGGCCTCAATCTTCCCGATTTTAACTAGTTGATTAATGACCCCATACACCATGATCCTGGTTGGCCTACTATTCCAACCAAGCTCCCTTCCGACATTCCCAAATTTGAAGGTATTTCTAGAGAGGATCCTACAAACCATGTTCGATCTTTCCACATGTGGTGTTCGTCTAACTCCATCACCAATGACTTTTTCCGTCTTCGGTTGTTCCAGCGTACGCTTACTGGAGAAGCTTCTAAGTGGTATGTTAACCAGGCCTCCTCCTCTCATACTAATTTTGTGACACTTTCCCAGGATTTTTTTTTTCTTCCAGCTTCCCCTTCGTTATGACACTGGTACCGAACTCTTGACCTCTTTCCTTCAATCGTCTGTGACTTGCCTATCCAATCATGTCCAGGAATGGTGGAGAAGAAAGAGCTTATTTCGAGCCCCTACGTTCGAATACCGTGTCTACATAGACTAGTTTCTTAGATCCCTTTTCTTTTATTGGAAAATATGTCGCATTTCATTTCCCTCAGACCGAAGAAGCCGCCCTCCAGATTGCATTGAAATATGACCTGCTCTTGCATAGTTTGGTTATGTTTATACCATCTTACCTGATATCCCTAGACGTGGTGATGCCAATGCACCGGGGGCATCCCATGCCACCGAAGGTATCGTTGGAGCCCTTTCTCATCCATACGCTCATCCTCCCATGGGTTATGGTTTCCCTCAAGGAGGGGCTAGCTCCTCCAGCACCTTTCCCCCTCCCAGTAGCATGTATCCAAGATATGGCATGCCTCCTCCTTTTACCAAACTATTTACCACAATTTTTCCCAATCTCCTTATTATCCGTATCTGCATCCTGGTGCTCTAGCTCCTCCGGCATTAGCACCCCTGCCTCCCTTGCCTTCTCAACCCCTGCAACAGCAGCCACCACCCCCCCAGGGGTAGGTGTACGCACAACAGGGCATGAATAATCCTCCTACTTCCAAAAAGAATAGGAAAGGAAACCAAAATCAATCTACCCAAGGTAATCCAGGGAAAAAATCCAAAGGGAATGCACCTAGCACTGCTAACCGGCAACAGGGAACACAGCCCAAGCAGGACAGGCCTATTCACACGAATAAGCCTTATTCTTGTTGCAGTGTTTATGGTCACTACACCCATGATTGTCCTATTTTACCTCAGATGCATCGGATGTGGGAGACTCAAGTAGCATCCCAACGACCGCAAGCCTCCCCTTTGGTTCCTCCCAATGCTGCACCTATCCAACCAGCTATGTTTACCAATCCTTTCCCACAACAAGGATTCATGGCTACCCAACCCCCTGAAGGTTAGGCGGCCACTCAACCTCCTCCATCTGGTACCTCGGATTACCAGATTCTCATGATGAACTCTGACCAACCCATTACCATTGACCTCAACCTTCAGACTTTATCCCATCAATACAACAAGCCTCCCGCTACATCTTCCCCTGAGCAACCTTCTTCAAATCCCACAGAGCCTCTTTCGAAAACCAATGGTCCTTTATAGATCCCTCAACCTAAGGCATAGGTTCATACCAAGATCCCCAAGGGACCATTATGTCGAAGCGCTACTTCTGGAAAAGTTGCCCATTCGTATAGTAGAGTAGATGATTTGGCACAATCGCATGCTGCCATCTCAATGCTGAAACTCCTCTAGTCATTCCCTTCACAACAAAAAGATTTACTAATTGCCATGGGCACTATGGATCCTTCAGATGATCATTTTATTATCTTCTATGTTGACCGGTCAGAACATCCCCCCCTTCCTACTTCTATCGCCTTCCAAATCCCTCTCAAGATTCAGAATGACAACATCTCCTGTTGTATCATTGAAGAGGGGGCATCCACCTGTGTGATGTTCACTTCGGTTTGGAAGCAACTCAGATCTCCTTAGTTAGCCCCTTCCACTATCACCCTTCGTGCATGGGATGGCCACGTTTCCCAGCCCATAGGCTTATTCTACAACTGTCCTATTACTCTTGCAGGCAAGGTTGTTTGTGTTGACGTAGAATTCATTGATGCCCCCTTCGATTACAACATTCTATTGGGTCGTAGCTACACTTATGCGATGTATTCTATCCCATCTACGGTTCACCATAAGATGTGCTTTCCTCACAATAGAAATATTATCACCATCGACGAGTTGAAATATTACGAACTGAAGTCTCAGAACTCCCCTGAGTCCATCATCTCTTCAGTGGCCAATAAAAAAATAGTCGAACCTTTGACTAGTGTTTCACTTCAAGTCTACAAAGACTCCTCTTTTCTTGGTTCATTCCCTAGTCTTTCTCCTCTTGTCTCTGATCCCAACTTGTTGAATGTTTGCATGATGCAATCGTCCTAGTCTACCCTCAAGCGGCCCGCTTTGACTAGTCAGCAGCCCTGCCCTCCACAACCTGCTCCTAGCACCTTGACTCAGCCTTCAAGACCCCCTCCTCTAGACCTTGCATCTACAAATGGCACCCATGAGCCTCTCTACCCTCCTGGCATAGCTCCTCCTAGCCTTAACCATCTCGGAGCTCTCCCGCCTAGTCATTACCCCTCCAGTCAGATACCTTTTCTAGCTCCCCTTCGTGGAGTATTTTTGGTACCTGTTATGGCTAATTTATACCTTCCTAACATGACCCTAGGGATCCTAATCTGGTACACTGATCCTCCAGCCACTATTCCGCTTGGTCACCCCAAACCTTATCTTTCTTTGACCCCAGTCCAACCGGTCACCATGACTCCTCCCTTTGCTACCATGCCTCAACCACCTCAACGGGAACCTACTCCTATTGTGAAAGCTTCAGGTGAGGGGGGCAAAGCTTGAAAGAAGGCACCAAAAGACAAGGCTGCTCCAACAAACCCTGCTCCTCCTCAGCCTCCAAATCATACCAACCCATGTGCTTTGTGTGATGTTGTTAGACATGCCACCCACACCTGTCTTGAATTTCCTCGCCTCAAGCCCATGGTCAAAAAAATGTTTCCAGAGTCTGATATCCCTAAGGCCTATGTCACTATACTCGATTCAGTCCCGAAACTCAAGTCTTTGCACACAAATCATCCTTATGCTTTGTGTGATTTCCATGGCCACTATACTCACCTATGCCCCCGCCTCAAAGAGTACTGCTCCTCTTTGGCAGCGGTTTTCCAATTCAAGGCCCTGCACAATGAGTCCACCGCTCCCTTGTTTGCGAGTTCTACTTCAGTAGAACCATAGGACCTGCCTACTCGCATTGACATTCCCCCTCCCGATGTCAAGATGATGGAGCCTTCAACCACTATTTTCTACCTATCATCATCCATGAGACCCACGTTGGAAGAACCTTCTAGGACTTCCCCTCCTGTTTTTCCTAACCTCCCTTCAGTGATCACCCTAGGCTCAACATCAGTAGATCCCTTATCTACTTACTCTTCTGTAACCCTCCATGATGTTGTGCATGTGAGCCTTTATTCACATTATGATGAGTCAAGTAGCTCTACCGCGTCAGGTGGTCCCCCTTCCTCTAGTCACCCCATATTTCATTTCGATGAAGACATTATGGAAGCGATGTCTGACACTGACTTTCTGTGCAATGATATGCACAATCGTGCATACTTCCTCCCACAGCAGTCCCATAACCAATATGTTGTGAAAACAAAAGACTTCATTCCGGATGAATTCAATTGGTTTAGAAATCCCATACCTACACCCGATGCTTTCGAAGAAGGAAATATAGCGAATATCTCTCCTACCATTAAAATCAACATTTCTGACAAACTAGGAGTAGAAGAAAACATTACCTTCGGCACCCAATGCACCCCGGAAGAGATTGAGGCTTACACCAAGCTATACAAGGAATTTCATGATGTTGTCGCCTGGTCCTATTCAGAAATTCCCGAACTTGATCCCACTGTTGAACACCGTATCAATACATGACCCGATGCCAACCCTATCCGTCAGAAGTTGAGACCCATTAATCCTTCCAAACAAGAGGTTATCAAAGCCAAAATCGATAAGCTCAAGCAAGCTATTTTTATCTATCTCATTGAATACACACTTGGGTTTCCAATCCAGTTCCTGTTCTCAAGAAATAAGGCACCATCCATGTCTGCACTAACATTTCATGACCTAAACAAATTTTGTCCCAAAGACAACTTCCCCACACCATTCATTGACTAAATCATTGACGAGTATGTGGGGCATGAGGTTCTATCCTTCATGGATGGTTTCTCCAGATACAACCAGATTGTTATCCATCGTGCTGATCAGCTTAATACTGCATTCATTAGTCCATGGGGAACCTTCACCTATAAGGTAATGTTGTTCAGCCTTAAGAATTCCGAAGAACTTTTCAGCAAGCCATGTCTTACTATTTCCATGACCTGGCCCATATTATCCTTGCTTATTTATACAACCTCACTACGCTTTCTAAACATCGAGCGCGACACCTCCATGATCTGTGTACCGTCTTCCTCCGATGCCGCAAGTATAATATCTTCCTCAACCCACTGAAGTGTGTCTTTTGTGTTCCCGCGGGCCGTCTTTTAGGCTTCATTATGTCTAAAGAGGGTATAACACTTGATCCCTTGAAAGTTCAAGCCATCCTTGAGCTTCTTATTTCTCGTACATTACACCAATTACAAAGCCTCTAAGGAAAAGATAATTTATTTTTTCAGTTCGTCCCTGACTATGACACCACTGCGCATGGGTTCCTTAGACTCCTCATATCTAACATTACATTTTTTTGGGATGACTATGCTCAAGAGTCTTTTGATTCCCTAAAACATGCTCTCACATCCACTCCCTTAATTCGTCCCCCTGACTTTGATAGGGATTTCATCCTGTACATCTCAGCTTCCACCCATTTGGTCGTTGGAGTCCTTATTCAATAATATGACAATGGAATAAAGCATGTTATCTGTAATATCCCAAAATTGGGACTGCTAGCAAGGCATGCCTGAAAAACGCATTTTTCAAGAATGGCTACTACAAATCTTGAAATTAGGAGTTGGATCCCTTGGATCTAAGTATATAAGTCCTAAATCAAATAAGATATCAGAAATAAATCTTTCTAGGTGGGTTATACAAGTCTCCCACACCTAGTTGCCTTGAGAAAGTGCCCAATGAGGGACTGCAACAATATATAAGTACAATAATGGATATGTAGCATCAAATAATCTCGTATGATGTGTTAAAACACATATCCTTCAATCATAATTACAGCAGCAACTTATATTCTGATTCATGATCCAAAATATGGGGAAAAGCAGTTATTTATGCCCTAAAAAGCTTACTTTCATAGATGTGCATAAAAATAAGGGCAAGTGACGGTGGGATCTCATAGCTTAGATCATAAGAGACTTACATACCAAATTTCAGAAAAAAAATATGACTCTAGCTATGTTAAACAGGTCTCCCACTCCCGATATGGCTTAAAAACACCCAATCCCCATGACTTGTGGTATGCAGAAACTAATGAAGCTTATGCAGCATGATTTTCTAAATATCTATGAATAAAATAATGATAAAAAACATACATGGATTTTATTACATCAGATCATGGAGAAAAATAGAGGAAAGCCTCATTTACACATTATTGGAATGACCTGGCAAGGGTTTCATGGAAACACAATATACAAAGTAGAAGATCTGCAGTTCTAGATCTGGAAAAAATAGCTTACTGTAGATCTGAATACATGTAGCTGAAAAATACAAGAATCAAGAGAAGAATGAAATACAAAACTTTTCGGGAGAAGGGTTGGCCCTTCCTCCAAGGAACAAGTTTAAAAGAAAGGGCATAAACCCTGCTACTGCAACACTGAATAGAATAACACAGTCTCTGCAAATAACTACACTGGGAGAGGTAGAGAATATATTGGCCACATGCCAAGATCTAAAATCTGAAGCTCAACAGCTAATACACTCTTCCAGGAGGTTAAAAGACACACTCACTGAGAAGAGGCACTAGTACAATTTAGATCTGAGCAGATCTAGTCTCCACTTACTGCAGCTCAATAAAAAAAGTATATCCCAATAGGATTTATGCTGTTTAAGGGATATGGATCTTGACCATATGCCTGATATTGGGAAAGGAGCACAATGCCCTCCAAGAGCTACTCAATGGAAGGAGAGAGAATCCCTCAACAGGAAATCCTCACAATTCTCTGCTAATAGCCAAGAGAATGGGATATGTCTAAACATACAATATACTCTGAAAATATAATCTCATCAACAACCTTCTCTTGAGCCTTCCCCTTCCTTTTATAAGATGAGAGCTTTGGAAAACGTTAAACCACCTTGATGAATTATCCTTTTTCACATGAGGGCCTCCTTCTAGAACTGTGTTGTCCCTCCATGAGGCACATTGTATCTAGATAGTGTTGTGATTTGGTCAAGTTTTACCCAGTCTCATAGCTCAAACCCATTCACACCTACAAGTGCAATCAATCCAACTCACAAATGTCTACCTATGCTAATCCTTGTTCACACTGAACTAGTTTTATTGATGTTCTCTTCTTCTCCATGCATGCATGTTGACTTAGTCAAACTTGACTATGTCCACATCCCTTTTCACACTCAAGGGTATTTTATTGAAATAGCCCTAATTTTCCTCTATTCACATTGGGCATTTGATTTATTTTGATGTTTTTAGGAGTTTACATGTTCTCCTTCACATTTTATTCATTAATTAAGAAAATCAACACAAAATTAAATATTCCTATTAGCTTGGGCTAATTATGAATATTGCAGTCCCCCCCTTCAAAAAATTTTCTTTTCCTCAAGCAACTGCAAGGACGGAACTGAAATGGATTGGGAAAGCATATTTTCCCAAGCAATCACCCATACAAAATGAGTCACCTCTGAACATGGAAACTCATGAAAGATCTCCTCCACCTTAGGCTTCTGCAAATAAGGTGGGTTGAATAACTGAACATGATAGGCAAGATGGCCTACCCCATGTTGTCTTTCTCTCCACTTAAGATAAGTGTAGATCTCTTGCTGATCTTGGGCTGCAATGATATTTCCCTCAAGTGGCAACATGAAGATTAGATTTGTAAATATCCTTCCTCCAACACTGTAAAACCAGTTGGCCCAAAAAATTCCACATGTGATGGATAGGAGAGCATCATCATATGGCATCCCATCACACATATGGCCCACCTCCAAGAGAAACAAATATTTGGCTATGGTGGCCATAACTCCTCTCGTGTTCCCATTAGAACATGTACTGCAGAAAATGTGGGAATTTCCTTCCCAAAAGGACACATTCGAACCGTGTGCCTTACTCAACATCATGTCTCCCATCAAGATAAAAACAACATCAGCAAGTGGGATCATGATTGGCATCATAACAATGAAATTATTGATGGTTTCATAAGGTGTTGGAAGGTACCAATAGTCTCCCGAGTGGTAAGAGCGCAGTCTTTCAAACTGTTGCTTTAGAAAAATACATCGAAAATTATTTCTTGATACATGTTTAACCATATGCATCAACTAAACATACATGTAATCACAAAACCTCTGCCCAAGGCCACATAAGATATGGCTGTCTCCATCATATAGTTTGGCCCAACATTGGTCATGGAGAAAAATCAAAATCTTGCTTACTTTTGGAGCAATGCACTACCAAGAGATGGTAAGAGCATGCAAATATTGTGTTACACAAACAAAGCTCTCACCATTATTTGGAAGTAAGAAAACACATCGATCCATGAATAGATCCTCCATAGTAGTTTGGCACACTTTCATGAAGAGAAGCGAACCAAGTGCTGCCTGTAGATCCCCTCCCTCATGCTTGGAAATCCAAGACAAGAAGGGTTCATCATAGTAATAGATGTCCTCATCTACTACCTAATCTTCCATACCTCCTCTTTGCCCATCAAGTGCATCAAGTGGAAATGTACTCCATCAATAAACCCCAGCTCCAAAGTGGCAACGTTGTTGGCCTATGGAAATAGGCTCCCTCCAACTCATGGCTCCAATCTTTGACATGTAGAATGTCAAAGGCATCTCCCATAATGCTGCTACACATAAGAGGTCTCTCCCATGGGGAAAGTGCCTCTTGAACATCTAAGGCTAAGGAGTAGCCCCTTTTCACTGTGATAGTGTCATCTTCTACTCCTGCAACATCATGAAAATTGTGAGAGCAAATCTGCCCTTGCTCTCCCGAGAACATCCCAAGCAACAAAATCTTTTGCTGCCTCTTTATACTCCCATCATCAAGATCATGTAGTGAAAACATGGTGATTGACATGAAGAATTTTATGTCAACATAATGTTTCCACACTCCTTGCTGCTCCATGATGCAAGTATCCTGCCACATACCCTTGGAAAGAGGATGATGACCAAACTCCTTCAAGAGTAACCAACGCAGCCATGCCTCCTACTGCCCAGTATCATAGATCTACAAGTAGCTCACCAGCTTCTTGCTCTCAATCCACATCCACTAAACCCATTGTGGTTGCCTTCCATCTTGTCCTTCCTTAGCACTCTCCCAAGGAAGACTATCATTCTCCCAAATCAGATTCCTACTCTTGAATTTCATGGGATGTTGAAATGCAATCTTCTCCAGGATCAATTTTACCCCATAACTATCCAAATAGGTGGTAGGAAAAAACCTCCCATCATGATGTGTATGGCTCAAGTAGTGTCCAACACAAACATGAGAGATGTTATCCATCCAAAGATTTCCTCCATCATCTATCTGCTCCTCCTTGAATCTATGAAGATCCAAGTGTGAGAAGGGAAGATCCTCCTCAAACTGTTGAAGAAATTTGCACTCCATGATGTGTTGAAGTGCACCTCCAATGAATTCTTCCCATGAGGTCTTCTCCTCATGTATGGCCTTCCAAAACCAAAGGGGCCTTGGATTTGTTGCAAGTAGAAGTTCCTCTTTGAGTAGGGGTGTGCTCATTGAGAAAGGGTCATCTATAAAAGAAAGGGTTTCTCACTTCAAGATGTCTACCCTCCATCATTCCATCCTCTATTACTTCATGAATGAAGCTTCCATGTGAATGCTCCAATGAGGAATGGTTCCACTCTTCTTCCTTACTGCATTTTCACAA
Source organism: Pinus albicaulis (assembly GCA_034641835.2). NCBI lineage: Eukaryota > Viridiplantae > Streptophyta > Pinopsida > Pinales > Pinaceae > Pinus > Pinus albicaulis. The sequence goes on from CM076576.1 coordinate 140,478,642, forward strand.
TGCAGTGCAGCTCTTTTGCTCTAAATCAACAGCATGCCAAGATGTACATCCCTTCATACAATGTGTTGAAATGACAATAGATGGATTTTTAATCATACCTTGGTGAGATGTAGAAGCAAGAGCTTCTTCCTCGACTGTGTTGTCCTCGTCCATTGAACATGAAGTCTGCTCCTCCAAGGCTGTGCCAGCGCTGGTACAAGTCTCCTCCCATTCAAACTCCTTGAGGTCTTCTTTAATACCTCTGATAGTTCGGAAATGAAGTAGGGACATCTCCTCTTCCGTCATTCTTCCAAGTGGTGGAGTCATGATTTTTTTTTATATGTACAATCCCTCTTCTTTGTGAGGGTAGGAAGTGCATGGGTCTTCCTCTCCTTCTTGAAACCTTCTATAGGTCTCACTGTAGCTTCCTTCTTCTTGAAACCCTCTTAGAGTTTCCTTGTCTTCTTCGTCCTTAGTCTGTCTAACATCTTTGGAGAGGCTCTTCTTAGATATGAAAATAGATGAGAGGAAACTCATCCTCTCAATCATTCTGATCTCTAATTCTTCTCTTTATTCTTCTGATAGCTGGATCTCACAGGCTGAGCGAGAGATCATGCTCCAATACCACTGTAATATCCAAAAATCGGGACTGCTAACAAGGCATGCCTGAAAAACGCATTTTTTAGGAATGGCTGCTACAAATCTTGAAATCAGCACTTAGATCCCTTATATCTGGGTTTCTAAGTCCTAAATCCAAGAGGATAGGATATCAGAAAGAAATATTTCTAGGTGGGTTACATCGGTCTCCCACACCTAGTTGCCTTGAGAAAGTGCCCAATGAGGGACTGCAGCAATATATAAGTACAATAATGGATATTTAGCATCAAATAAGCTCATATGATGTGTTAAAACACATATCCTTCAATCAAAATTATAGCAGCAACTTATATTCCGATTCATGATCCAAAATATGGGGAAAAGCAGTTATTTATTCCCTAAGCTTACTTTCAGAGATGTGCGTAAAAATAAGGGCAAGGAATGGTGCGATCTCATAGCTTAGGTCATAAGAGACTTACATACCAAATTTCAGCAAAAACAAATGACTCTAGCTATGTTAAACAGATCTCCCACTCCCGATATGGCTTAAAAACACCCAATCCCCATGACTTGTGGTATGCAGAAATTACTGAAGCTTATGTAGCGTGATTTTCTAAATATTTATGCAGAAAATAATGAGAAAAAACATGCATGGAGTGTATTACATCAGATCATGGAGAAAAATAGAGGAAAGCCTCTTTTACACTTTATTGGAATGACCCCACAAGGGTTTCATGGAAGCACAATATACAAAATAGCAGATCTGCAGATCTAGATCTGGAAAATAGAGTTTACTGTAGCTATGAATACATGTAGCTGAAAAATACAAGAATCAAGAGAAGAATTAAATACAAAACTTTCCGGGAGAAGGGTTGGCCCTTCCTCCAAGGAACAAGCTCAAAAGCAAGGGGATAACCCCTGCTATTGCAACACTTAATAGAATAACGCAATCTCTGAAAATAACTATGCTAGGAGAGGTAGTGAATATATTGGCCACATGCCAAGATCTGAAATCTAAAGCTCAACATCTAATACACTCTTCCAGGAGGTTAAAAGACACACTCACTGAGAAGAGGCACTAGTACAATCTAGATCTGAGCAGATCTAGTCTCCACTTGTTGCAGCTCACTAAAATAAGTAAACCCCAATAGGATTTATGCTATCTAAGGGATATGGAGCTTGACCATATGCCTGATAGTGGGAAATGAGCACAATTCCCTCCAAGAGCTACTCAATGGAAGGAGAGAGAATCCCTAAACAGGAAATCCTCACAATTCTCTGCTAAACAGCCAAGAGAATGAGATATGTCTAAATAGAAAATATACTCTGAAAATATAATCTCATCAACAACTTTCTCTTGAGCCTTCCCCTTCCTTTTATAAGATGAGAGCTTTGGAAAACCCTAAACCACCTTGATGAATTATCCCTTTTCACATGAGGACCTCCTTCTAGAAATGTGTTATCCCTCCATGAGGTACATTATATCTAGACAGTGTTGTGATTTGGTCAAGGTTGACCCAGTCTCATAGCTCAAACCCATTCACACCTGCAAGTGAAATCAATACAGCTCACAAATGTCTGCCTATGTTGATCCCTGTTCACATTGAACTGGTTTTATTGATTTTCTCTTCTTCTCCATGCATGCATGTTGACTTACTCAAACTTGACTATGTCCTCATCCGTTTTCACACTCAAGGGTATTTTATTGAAACAACCCTGATTTTCTTCTGTTCACATTGGGAATTTGATTTATTTTGATGTTTTTAGGATTCCTTCACATTTTATTCATTAATTAAGAAAATCAACACAAAATGAAATATTCGTATTAGCTTGGGCTAATTAGGAATATTACATTATCTATTATGTCAATAAGAACCTTGTAGGCCCCCCCATATCCTACTCACATGAAGAGAAATCAACACTGGACGTCGTGTTCTCAGTCCAAAAACTTCGTCATTAGAGCCTCATGCATTCCACCAAGGTCGTGACTAATTCCAACCCTATGGCCTTCCTATTGAGCCTTCAGATCATCAATGGGAAGTATGCCCATTGGATCGTTATCCTCCAGGAATTTGATCTTGAATTTGTCACACCAAAAAGTAAGAAAGTTTTAGCCCTTGATGAATTCATTTCTGAATTACCTACCGGTATGCAGGATCCTCCAATTAATGATGATTTTCACGATGAAAATTTGTTTTCCATTACCATAGATGATCCTTGGTATGGTGACCTCCTCACTTCTTTGTGAACCCAAAATTTCACCCTCCATCTTGATCGTGATGCTCGACAACGTATCCGACACCCAGGCCCCCTGCTACCTTCTCATCAGTGACAACCTTTATCGTCGCGGTGTAGATACCGTCCTTTGTCGTTGTCTCATGCACGTTGAAGCTGAGAAATTCCTCAATGCCTACCATAGCAGCGCTTGTGGTGGCCACCTCTCCAGTCTTTCCACTGCCCAAACAATCATGCGCGAAGGGTATTTTTCACCTTCTCTCTTAGGTGATTGCATTGAAGCAGTCAAACATTGTTCCAATTGCCAACATTTCGCCCCTAAGGCGCGAACGCCTCCGACTCATATCCATCCTGTCATCTCAGCTGGTCCCTTTTGCAAGTGGGCTATAGACTTTATGGAGTGTCGACCTCCATCTGCTGGTAACCACAAGTATATCATCGTGGCGATTGACTATTTCACAAAATGGGTTGAGGCCATGCCCATGTTCAACAACAAGGTAGCTACCGCAACCCTCTTTTTCTTTAACCATGTTATCGCTCGATTCGGAGTTTCAAAAAAAATGGTCTCTAACAATGGCCAGCATTTTGAAGATGAGATATGGCATGAGAAATCCTCTATGTTGGGCTTTGAGCACCAATATTCATCCTCCTATTACCCCCAAGGTAATGGCCAAGTTGAAGCGGTCAATAAAATCCTTAAAACCATGCTTCAACAGATAGTGGATAAGCACAAAACTAACTGGCACCTTATGCTCTTCCCTACTTTGTGGGCCTATAGAACTTCTGTTAAAACCGCCACCGAGTTTACTCCTTTCCACCTTGTTTTTGGCGAGGAGGAAGTATTACCGATCGAGTGTGAAATCCCTTCCCTTCATCTAGCCATCGAACTTCTCCCTGACACCCAACCTTTATAACAACGACTTATCATGATTGAGCACGCTTTTGAAGACTGTCATTTTGCATTACAAACCACCGAAGCGGCTAAGAAACACACCAAAGCTCAATATGACCGAAAATTCCACCCTGATACTTTTTACGAAGGTGATCTTGTTCTGGTATATGACCAAGCCCATCATGTCCTTGGTCATGGAAAGTTTGACTCATTATGGCTAGGACCTTACATCATCAGTAAGGATTTATGTAAAGGGGCATACCTCCTAGACAATTTTGAAGGCCACCCCTTTCCTAATCCTCGTAAGGCACTCTATCTTAAGAAATATTACCCTTAACATTTCCTTCCTGAAATGCATGTTCTATTTCTTTTAGGTAGCCAGCTTGTGATTTTTTTTTGATTTGATACCCACTCCTCAAAATCGAATTTCGTCACTTGCAACACTTGTACTTGGGGCACCACCTTGCCTTCATACTTGTCCACACTTGTGTCAATTTTTTTTGTGAGTACCCACCTTGTAGTCATGGTTTTATGGTCCCCACTGTTGGAGTTATAGTGTTTTGGCCAGATTGGCAAGACCAAAAAACTGGAAAACATCAAAACCACTTTTGGGCCCTAGGATCTAGCCCTCCTGGACCTGGAGAGGGATCTCTCCAATAAAGCAAAGAATGATATGTCTTTGAAGCTCAAAATGAGGTATTAGGCTAGGTATGAAGCATAAAGGGGGGTTTTAAATGATTTGGTTGGTTGTTGGGCTGAGTCGGAGACCATTAAATGAGAATGTTAAATGGAATAGAAAAGAGCAAAGCAGTAGGATGTTTCTGCAAAAGATAATAGGCTGAGAAAGTGTTATCCATTGGGCTATGGAGTCATGAAAGGGAATTACTTGCAAAGCAACTAGCCAAGGCTTTCATAGGGAAAGTCATCTATACTAAAGGATCTTTTAGTTAGATGGTGAAATGGGACATTAAGGAGTGGAAAGGAAAGACACAAAGTGTAGCTTAAGATCAGGCCAGAGGTCATCTAACTCCAGGTCTGCTTCAACATGCTATCAAAGAGAAAACATTTAAGATTTAAACACAAAACTAGGCCTAAGATCAGAGAAGGATTTTTAACCTTCAATGCTTTGACACTAGCTCAAGAGATATTTGAAAGGCCAATCTGTTGGAAAAGGATCCCAAAGGGACAGGCTTACACTAAATCCCCGTATCCCAATTCTGGTATCCCAATTCTTCAACTCAAACCCAACAAGAACATCCAAGCAGCAAAACCTGAATTCACACATCAGTAAGCATGGGCCAGACCAAAATATTTAACTAGTTAAATTACATAAATTTGCTCTTAGATTCACTATCAGCAGAAAACATCAAAGATAAGAAGAGCAGTGGGAATTTAAGGTACCATGTAGGGGTATATCTTAAGCTTGGTTTACTAATTCTTATCGGAGAATAAATGGACAGCATGAATAATGTAAATAGACAATGCAATAAGAGAAACATCACCCGTAATATAGACCAGGATCCTATGAAATTTGCTTGATTAATTGTTGTGCAAAACCAGTCACATACACTGAGTTCAATGGCTTGATTACAATCCAAACTTCTCCTCCCAACCTACTACCTTACAAACTACTCAGCTACTCTCCCCAAAACTGTTTTAACATTCAAACAAAACCCTATAACTGCAACTACAACAACAAAAACAACCTTTACAATATGTTCTTCAGGGGTTCTTATAGGATAATGAATAATAGAAGGAGTAGATATGAATTAAATCGACTCATTAAGATAGAGTGGAGGCAGAATTGAGCCCACTTTGCTTAATGGCAATTGACATCGCTGTATGTACTATGTGGTATGGTCTGGGAGTCTTTGTCAAGTCGATATTGACCTCAGATGTTCCTTTGGAGTCCTCTTTGGCTGTAAGGCACTCTGTTCTGTCTTCTGAAGCAAGTAAGGTGACTGAAGGTCTTCTGGGTTTCCATGCTTACATAATTTTGGTCCTAACAGTCCTTAAGAAGCTTCTGTCAGTGAAATGGCTTTTTGGAGCTCGAGGAGGCATGGAGACTTCTGTAGTAAGGTGTGCTCTCTGAGAAATGTACTGTTGAAGCTGAAACGCAAATATGGCTTGTTTCATGTGCTCTTTAGTCTTCAAACTATGTCTCCTTCCTTTGATCATGGGATTAGGTACTAAATATCCAATTAACGGGGCCAAATCCCGTAAATCTGTTTCTACTATTTCACTTGGCCACTGTTGTAATGGCCTCTTTGTGTTCTGAACCACATTGGCTGTGATTATGGAAAACAGAGTGAATTTTCAACTCCGTATACCCTGCACAATGCAATAAACCTATTAAGAAATCCAGGGGAGGTGGCGGAAGATTTGCTGTGGAGGCCTGGAGGAATGGTAGCGCAACTGTGGAAACAGTGGTTGTAGTGGAGGAAATGGTGAAAAACATTGCAGGTGGCGAAAGAATGAGTTGATGAAAATATGGTATGATAAGGGTCGCAGACCGTCCGATCATATGCTAAAACAGTGATCAACGGTCAAGATAAATGAACGGAGGGTTAGGAATAAATCGGGCAGAAGAAATAATATTTAAAGTAAACCCAAAGTTTTAAGGTTCGGGCGATTTACAAAGAAAATCATGGGAAATGAATGAAGTGGAGCATGTGATGTGGGACCCGGCATGAGCGAAGGGCGATTAAATAGGAACCATTGGATCTTAGGAGAATATCAATGGTGGGAACCTTCCGATGAAACACTATGGAAGCTCGATGAAGGAATATGGGTAACACGAGATGATATAGACCGTAGATCTGGGTCAACGGACGGTTGTGATTGAATACATAGGTTTCGGGGGCAAGGAGAGGAAGGTGGTTTTAACATAGAAAACAGCTGGTATCGCGTGGCTTTAAGGCGTTTTAGAAAATGGCCCAAAATTACGCGATATGCCTCGCCGCATGACACGTGGCCCTTCAAAACCACTTTTATTGCGTGATTTCTGATCGATAAAGGCTGGATGCCAAAATAATGTGATATAATCGTTGGTCATTGGATCTGGAGCGGGAAGATTGGATGGTTGAGGATGTAGCACGATGAGGGGAGATGCGTAGTCAGTAACTGAGGGAAAAGTCAAAAGTGGGTTTGATATCAGTCGTCGAATCTATAGGATGGATGGCTGAGATCTTCAGATGGAACACAAAGGCAACAGGTCAGGTTAGTGTGCGGGATGAATTGGATCTAACAAGATGAACGGTGGAGATCCAATCGAAAGGGAAGACAGGAGAGGAAATGAGCGGGGAGCGATGAAATATGGACCTTTGGATCCGGAAGGATGAACGGCTCAGATCAAATCAGGGCTTGCCAATCGAGAGGTGTCAGATGCGATGCAATTGGCGTGACTAGCAGTGAGCGATTGCGCGATAGTCATTGGATCTGGGGGCAGATCGACGACTCACATGTAATCAGAGGGGTGAACGCAGAGCGACGATGGGGCACACAAGATTAGCGCTGACCATCCGATCTTTAAAAGATCAACGGTCGAGAATGCGCCCGCGATCTATAGTGTAAAATACCTCGCATCAGGGAAAATCAAGTTTACAAAGGCATGCACCCACATTGAATGCTCTGATTGCGATAAGTGCCCAAGACTTGGGCACTTGGTCTCGGTGCTTGGTCGCATGGTGGGGAAGTGGTTAAGGGGCTGGCCGAAAGGGGCTAAAGCCTATATGGAGAAATAAGTGCTTTTAAGTCAAAAAACAAGATTTTTAAGGCTAAAATAGGGATTTGGTAGAGGAAAAAAGGTGTTTTAAAACCAAATAAAGGATATTATAAGGCTCAAACAAGGTTTTCGGGAGATTTAGAAGGTTAATGAGGGAAAATGAGAAGGGAAAAATGTGATAAAGGCAGAGGCCTTGAGGGGACAAAATGAGCAAATGGAGGCCTTCTTGGGCATTCTTCTTCATAAACAGAGAGGCTTTTTAACTGGGATCAGTAGTGAGGATTCTTCAAAGGACAAAAGACACAAGGAGGCTTCAAGGATGATATTTTTTCAGAGGAAATGTATTCCTTGAAGGCTCAAGAAAAATTTAGCCACCTATTTGCTTGTCAAAAAATTCATAGGGGGCTAACAGTGGCTCCACATGGGGATGTCATCTTCTTGAAGGGGTCAAGAATTCAAATAATTATCTTTGGAGTAGGCTAGATGCTTGGTACTTGACACATCCATTTTCTTTCTTAGATCAGCTACCACAAATCATGAAGACATCATATCAACAGAAATGCTCTCCCAAACAACTACCTACCCATACTATTGTCCTAACATTTTTTCTTCTGGGTGCATTTGGACTAGCAAACCCTTTACATCATCAATTTTTACAAAAAGAAAAATAAACCTATTCTATTTCTACCCTTATTACTCCATGAGACTAGATTAAACTGTTGGTCTCATAGTTTCTCTACCTATACTATTATCTGCTAGGATTAAACTATCTAGCAGATTTCTTTCTCTATATTCTAAGACAGAAATTGAAAAATAGTCAAGCCAGGATTAGACTGTCTGGCTTGCTGTGGACCATGGCATAAATACAAAACTGCTCATGGACTGAGCTTTATTGAGCTTTTCCTACCTACCCTACTCTAACTTGAAATATTTACAATTCTAGCCTATAAACCTTCTTTTCCAATACATACAGTCCATCAAATGATCCCATGGCTGGTCTGTTCTGCTCACTTCTTTGAGCATGCTGGATAGGCAGGGCCACTCCCATTCTCTTTGTTTCCTAGTAGCAGCTTTAAAAAAATTTCTTGTTTTCTGCAACATGCTGCTCAAAAAGACCTTTGATCCTTCTTCAAATGTTTGTAGGAAATAAACATAAGGATCATAAAATGATACCTAGTTATGAATATTTTCCAGGCAGGCTTCAACTAAAATTTCTTCTTCTACTACTGGATTAAGAACAAGACTCTCTTGAGAAAGAGAATCTCCCTCATCTTCTTCATTTTCTGAATTGGAGGACTCATCATATACTGCAACTGTGTCCTCTTGGAGCTCTGACATATTATGCTCTGATGGGATGAGCTCTGTGAAAAGATCCATGTACTATTGAGCAGTGGTATGTTCCTTTGCTTGCTCCTTTCCAAGAGAAAACCCCTTAATTTCAATCTGCTCAAAAAAATCTTCTTTGCTTTCTTCCTCATCCTCTGAAAAGGAGGACTGCTGGTCTCCAATCACTTGAAAATAATCACTGATGATCTAAGGTGTAACAGAGTGAAAATTCCATGAATCTTCATCTATTACTAGGCTTTCATAACTTTCTTCATCAGTGTCATAGATAGGCTGACTTGGTTCATTGCTTCTCTGAAGTTGTTGGCCCTGATCTTCCTCCCATGAATCTACTAATGATGGTCCTACAAGCTCAGCTTCCCTTTGGAAACAATCATCATCAAACAGATCATAACTTGGAAAATCATAATCGTAAACAATGTCACCAATCAAACCTGTCATATTCTCAGGAGGTATTTCTTCATTTAGATCTGCAGAGGAGTTTTCGGGATCTATATCATCAAGCTCAATAGATGAATGAGCAATAATATCTATTCTATAAAATATTTCAAAGGTGGACTGCGTGTTTAATATTCGATCCATCTCTTCTTCTGTCAATGGAGAGATTTTTCTTTTAACATAGACAGAAGAACACCAGTCCTCTGTTTCTTGTACTAATTGATATGGAGGCTGGATATCTTCTTTGGCCTCTTCTGTGGAGTCTTCACTTGTGCTAGCAGGGAAAACTTGAGGGATTTATGATGTTTCCTGATCTCTTTCTGATTCAAGTGATTCCCTATGATCAGGGTGCCACTCTTTTAGTGGAATCTGAGATGAATTATCAGCCATAGGGTGGGCCTCTATGCGTGCTGGTTCTTTTTCTGCCTCAGATTCTACATCTTCCATGTGGTCACTTGTCTCCTCAATGCATCACTCCCTATTAGCTTTTTTCATTAAGACCTGATTTTTTCTAATCAGCATAGTACAAGACATGGGAAAGAAATCAGGCAGTTCCTGATCACTTTCCTCCTCATCTTCTATATACTCTTGAGCATCATACATGGCTTGCTCATTGTCTAGGTCTGGAGTTTGCTCTTGCTCTGGAAAATGCATGGGCCATTCTAGATAATCAACATTTGCATTCAAATTAGCTGCATACATCTTCACCACCTCATCAAATATGTTCACCAGCTTTATCAATTTATCCTCTAGAGAATCTAGCTTTGCTTCTTGGTCCATATTTGGATCCATGTTTCTACAAAGAAGGTCACTACATCCTCTCAACTAGTTCAGAGTCTTCTACCAGTGGAGTCATTAGGTCTATTAGGAATTATAGACTGTGGAGTCGCCAGGTGGATGAATTTGGATGTTTGAAACAGGCTGTTGTCCACCATCAGCCATGATATACCAATCTAAAGGCATTGGTCTGAGTTGTTCCCTAGTGGAGTCGCCATTATGTTGCAGTTCCAGTGTTTTGGTCAGATTGGCAAGACCAAAAGACCAGACAACATCAAAACCACTTTGGGGCCCTAGGATCTAGCCCTCCTAGACTCGGAGAGGAATATCTCCAATAAAGTAAAGAATGATATGTCTTTGAAGCTCAAAATGAGGTATTAGGCTAGGTATGAAGCACAAAGGGGGGTTTTAAATGATTTGGTTGGTTGTTGGGCTGAGTCGGAGACCATTAAATGAGAAGGTTAAATGGAATAGAAAAGAGAAAAGCAATAGGATGTTTTAGCAAAAGAGAATAGGCCGAGAAAGTGTTATCCATTGGGCTATGGAGTCATGAAAGGGAATTACTTGCAAAGCAACTAGCCAAGGCTTTCATAGGGCAAGTCATTTATACTAAAGGATGTTTTAGATAGATGGTGAAATGGGACAGTAAGAAGTGGAAAGGAAAGACACAAAGGGTAGCTTAAGATCAGACCAGAGGTCATCTAACTCCAAGGCTGCTTCAACATGCTCTCAAAGAGAAAACACTTAAGATTTAAACACAGAACTAGGCCTAAGATCAGAGAAGGACTTCAAACCTTCAATGCTTTGACACTAGCTCAAGAGATCTTTGAAAGGCCAATCTGTTGGAAAAGGATCCCAGTGGACAGGGCTCACAATAAATCCCCGGTATCCCAATTCTTCAGCTCAAACCCAACAAGAACATCCAAGCAGCAAAACCTGAATTCACACATCAGTAAGCATGGGCCAGACCAACATCTTTAACTGGTTAAATTACATAAATTTTCTCTTAGATTCACTATTAGCAGAAAACATCAAAGATAAGAAGAGCATTGGGCATTTAAGGTACCATGCAGGGGTATATCTTAAGCCTGGTTTACTGATTCTTATCGGAGAATAAATGGACAACATGAATAATGTAAATAGACAATGCAATAAGAGAAACATAACCCGTAATACAGACCAGGATCCTGTGAAATTTGCTTGATTAATTGATGTGCAAAACCAGTCACATACACTGAGCTTAATGGCTTGATTACAGTCCAAACTTCTCCTCCCAGCCTACTACCTTACAAACTACTCAGCTACTCTCCCCAAAACTGTTATAACAGTCAAAAGAATCCCTACAACTGTAACTACAACAACAACAACAACCTTTACAATATGTTCTTCAAGGGTTCTTATAGGTGAATTAATAATAGCAGGAGTAGATATGAATTAAATCAACTCATTAAGATAGAGTGGATGTAGAATTGAGCCCACTCTGCTTAATGGAAATCTTCATCACTGTATGTACTCTATGGTATGGTCTGGGAGTCTTTGTCAGGTCGATATTGACCTCAGATGTTCCTTTGGAGTCCTCTTTGGCTATAAGGCACTCTGTTCTGTCTTCTGAAGCAAGTAAGGTGATTGAAGATCTTCTGGGTTTCCATGCTTACATAATTGTGGTCCTGGCAGTCCTTAAGAAGCTTCTGTGAATGAAATGGCTTTTCAGAGCTCGAGGAGGCATGGAGACTTATGTAGAAAGGTGTACTCTCTGATAAATGTACTGTTGATGCTGAAATGCAGATATGGCTTGTTTCATGTGCTCTTTAGTCTTCAAACTGCGTCTCCTTCCTTTGATCACAGGATTCGGTGCTAAATATCCAATTAACCGGGCAAAATCCCATAAATCTGTTTTTGTTGTTTCACTTGGCCATTGCTGTAATGGCCTCTCTGCATTCTGAACCACATTGGCTGTGATTATGGAAAACAGACTAAATTTTCCACTCCGTATACCCTACACAATGCAATAAACTTGTTAAGAAATCCAAGGGAGGTGATGGAAGATTTGCTGTGGAGGCCTGCAGGAATGGTGGTGCAACTATGGAAATAGTGGCTGTAGTGGAGGAAATGGTGAAAAACACTACAGGTGGCGAAAGAATGAGCTGATGAAAATCTGGTAAGGTAAGGGTCACAGACCGTCCGATCATATGCTGAAACGGTGATCAACGGTCAGGATCAATGGACGGAGGGTTAGGAATAAATTGGGCAAAAGAAATAATATTTAAAGTAAACCCAAAGTTTTAAGGTTTGAGCGTTTTACAAATAAAATCATGGGAAATGAATGAAGTAGAGCCTGTGATGTGGGACCCAGCATGGGCGAAGGGCGATTAAATAAGAACCATTGGATCTCAGGAAGAGATCAACGATGGGAATCTTTCGATGAAACACTATGGAAGCTCGATGAAGGAATATGAGTAAAAAAGCACGAGATGATATAGACTGTAGATCTAGGTCAACGAATGGTTGTGATTGAATACGGAGGTTTTTGGGGGCGAGGAGAGGAAGGTGGTTTTAACATAGAAAACAGCTGGTATCGCGTGGCTTTAAGGCGGTTTAGAAAATGGCCCAAAATTATGCGATATGCCTCGCCACGTGACACGTGGCCCTTCAAAACCACTTTTATCACGTGATTTCTGATCAATAAAGGTCAGATGCCAAAATAACGTGATATAATCGTTGGCCGTTGGATCTGGAGCGGGAAGATCAGACGGCTGAGGATGGAGCGCGACGAGGGGAGATGTGCAGTCAGTAACTGAGGGAAAAGTCAAAATCAGGTTTGATATCATTTGTCGGATCTATAGGATGGACGACTGAGATCTTCAGATGGAACACAAAGGCAATAGGTCAGGTTAGTGTGCGGGATGAATAAGGGTTGTTGGATCTAACAGGATGAACGGTGGAGATCTAATCAGAAGTGAAGACAGGCGGGGCAATGAGCGGGGAGCGATGAAATTTGGACCGTTGGATCTGGATGGATGAACGACTCAGATCAAATCGGGGCTCGCCAATCAGAAGGGGTTGGATGCGATGCGATTGGCGCGACTAGCGGCGAGCGATTGTGTGATAGTCGTTGGATCTGGGGGCAGATCGACGGCTCACGTGCAATCAGAGGGGTGAATGTAGAGCGGTGATGGGGCGCGCAATATTAACGCTGACCGTCCAATATTTAAAATATCAACGGTCGAGAATGCTTCCGCGGTCTATAGTGTAAAAGACCTTGCATCAGGGAAAATCAAGTTTACAAAGGAATGCACCCACATTGAATGCTTCGATTGCGATAAGCACCCGGGACTTGAGCGCTTGGTCTCGATGCTCGATCGCATGGTGCAGAATTGGTTAAGGGGCTGGCCGAAAGGGGCTAAAGCCTATATGGAGAAATAAGTGCTTTTAAGCCAAAAAAGAGGATTTTTAAGGCTAAAAGAGGGATTTCGTAGAGGAAAAAAGGTGTTTTAAAACCAAATAAACGATATTATAAGGCTCAAAGAGGGTTTTCAGGAGATTTAGAAGTTTAATGAGGGAAAATCAGAAGGGAAAAAGGTGATGAAGGAAGAGGGCTTGAAGGGACAAAATGAGCAAATGGAGGCCTTCTTAGGCATTCTTCTTCACAAACAGAGAGGCTTTTTAACTGGGAACAGCAGTGAAAATACTTCAAAGGAAAAAAGACACAAGGAGGCTTCAAGGATGATATTTTTTCAGAGGAAATGTATTCCTTGAAGGCTCAAGAAAAATTTAGCCACCTATTTTCTTGTCAAAAAATTCATAGGGGGCTAACACCCACTGGGCCTATTCTCTGTGGTAGCATCATCGATTTGCCCTTGTTTAGAGAATCCGAGTTGAGTCATCATCGCATTCATGGAGTCTATCTTGACTCCATTTGTATCCTTCCATAGTCCTCCATCCCTCATTTCTTTGTCCCTCTCTCGTGTCGCACATTTTGGCCTTCAGTCATATTGTCCCCTATCCCCTTTGATATTGTGTCACTTGCTGCCAGGTCATCCATGCCCTTTATGCTCTAACAAGGGAAGTCATCAACCCACTACTCAGTACCCCAATTTCACCATCATCCCTGGTGTCAGTATTTCAGTCGTTTTACTATTATCATCTATGGATCCCTTATTGCCTCACTTATGGCAGACCTCCTTCTACCGACATTACCTCATTCATTCCAAAAGACAGGTCTAGAGGGTAGTATACCTTGTTTTCAGCTTCCACTCTTGTTCAGTGCCTCAGATCAGGCAAAGGGACTCTTTATTTCCCTTTGACTTGATTGTTTCTCAGCTCCAACTCCTTACAGCATGATCAAGATCCGTATAGTTGATGGTTCAATGATCCAGCAGATTGTACCAGTGATTTCCTGGGTGTGTGTGAGATGTTTCAGACCTCATGAGAGGGTGGCCCTTCAGGTATCCCCCCACATGCCTGGGTGACCTCTCTATTCCAGCCTTGGATGAAGCTCTATATATTTGATGGTTTCGGCCTCAGCCGCTTGTAGCACCTCTTCAATTTTCATGTATCATTCAGATTTTCAGAGTCCTTTCCTATTTTACAGGGCCTCTTTGGTTATACTTATATCTCATGTACTCAGATATTATTGTATAAGTCCTGGCTGTTATCCCAGGCACAATATGTATGTGAGATCCATTATCATGTTTTTATCTAGCCCATGTTTATGCCAACATGTACTATATAGTTCAGTCCCTTTTTTACTGGATGCATTATTCTTTGTACTTTGTTATCTCGGCGGGCATAGGTATGCCTCCCCCCACCTCTTGTAGAACATGTACTCACTCATAAAAGAGACTTGTCACATATGTAAGTCTCTCCTCCTTAGGGTCTTGTCCTCTAGCACTTTAGTCTACCTTATAATTCTCTCTCTCTGACTTCCCCTTCAGTGTCTGGTGATTGAGTTCTTACAACGTACTTTATTCATATGATTAGCTCCTAATGCTCGCACGCTGCGGAGAAATATGTTACACCAATTTTTGGTCATCTAACCTATTACTATTAGATGGACCAAAGTACACCATGTAAGACCAATTTTACCCTAAGTAAAATTTCTTTCACGATGAAAAATAACTTAAAAATCCTTAATTTATTAAGTTGTTTATGGTCTAAACATGAAACCCCATGAGGAAATATTGAATAAATCCATATTTTTTTTATTTTCCTCAAGCGATAATTAGTTAAACAACAGTTTAATTAATATTCCTGGTCATATTTAACCCAAAATAGGGAAATTAATTAGATAAATCATTATCTATCTTATTATTTTCTAGGAAAAATTATTTAAAACATTATCTAAATAATATTCCTTGTTAAATTTGACTAAATCATTTATAAATAATTGGATAAATCTCTATATATTTAATTATTACTCAACCACATCCTTAAAATAATAAATAAATATTTTATTCATTTATTATTTACAGTTAAATGGATTTGACCAAATTCAAATTATTTTTCCCTCCAACAAATATAATAAAATATTCCATAAAAGTTGGATCTATATTTGGTTAATAATATTTTAATTATGACCCAATATCTAGACTAACTCAATATTTTTTTATAAATAGAGAGGTTTTTCCATTCACTCACTACCTTTTGTTGCCTAAATATCACTCTGGATCTATACTTTTGGTCTGACTTTGATCCTCCATCATTGTCATATTTTGCTACCGCTTTTCTTGTGAGCTCCCATTGAGTTCCATTTTTTTTTGCGTTTTCTACACCATCAAGAGAGGGAGATCTCAGCTCTGGAGTGCTAAGGACATACAAGAGCCCATACCATTGAGGGCGACTGGTAACATCTTTCTATGTTCCCTTCCCAGGTGTCATAAATGCAAAAAATTATTTAAAAATATTCGTGTCTTGTTCATTGGATGCATGGTGAAACTCTTATTATTTGTTGTTTAATATCTTTAACTACATAGATCTGGATTTCCATATCATTTTTCTTGGTCAACTAACTGCAAATCTAAAGAAATTGATAGCCATCTTTGATGTTAGGATTGTTTTTTATGCACAGCTAAAGTGAGTTTTTTTCTTATTCTTGCAATCAGAATTCACACTAACAGATAGTTTATGTGCTGAGCATGGGAATTCCTCCCTCAGCAATTCGTGATCAAGATGAAAATATCATGATGTAATGTATTGTAAGATTGATGCAGGTCATTGCTCCACTTCAGTTCTATCTCGTCGCATAGTAAATCATCTCATCCAAATACTATTCTTATTCTTTTGAGTTCATGCTTTAGGGGGCAGCTGTTATAGGTCAATTTGGGCATCATCCCCCATGACCTGGTCAAACTGGAAATCATCCCCAGGACCAATGAAATAGGGTCTATCATCCCCTTATATTTCAGTTTCTATATGCCCTAAGTGAAGAAATTTCATTCATGGCTTCTATTGTGAGATTTCCAAGGTCTGAAGTATATGTTATATCACCTATTGACTCACCAATGCAATCTCTAAAGGGACTAATTGTGTTGTAGTGCCAAATCCTCCATTCAAGGGTGCACTGCAGTGCACTTCTCGACATTCAAGAGTGTGTTGGTCACCTAGGAGTAGAATACTCATTGTTCTGGGAATCTCCACATGGCCAGTGCCTTCTAGAAGAGCCCATATGTGCCAAACTTTGAATCCAATTGTCCATATAAAACGTGTTAACTTGGAAACATGTCTTGCCCATTATTAGAAAGTCATTCATTGAGAAACTACTATCAGTTTCCCTATAAATTGAGCACTCATTCTAGTGCTAGGGGAGGAAGAAATTTGGTAAAGTTATGCTGTTGGATCTCATTGGAGAGAGTGAAATTACTAATATGATGTTGGTATGATGTTGGATGTGATGAGGCTAGAATGAAACTGGAGTTGGTTGGAAACACATCGATCATTGGTTGTAACCTCCCCCTTCTACTCTTTAACAAAGATTGTTGTTCTTTTTCCCATATATATGTCTCTATTTCTTGTGCAATGGATTCTTGAATGATATATGTATTTCATATCTAATCGATTTGATTGAGTAAGATAAGTAGATATCTGTATATTGCATGTTGTTTGATATTCTTTGTTTGTGTTTGCAGGAATCAATCTGGCGATTTGAGTTGGATTGAGAGCGACGGAAACAATGACAGAAGGAGAAGGAGAAGTGATTGAATCACAAGTAGGCTCTTTCACCATTTTGTATATCTTCTTGTTTTAGATAAAGTGATAGTAATTCTTTCCTATGTTTTTCTAAGTGACTAGCACCACGCTTAGGGAATTTGGTTTATCTATAGATCACAATTCCACATAACACAAGCTATTTCCGTTTTATCTCTTTCCCTTTAGATTTGAATATCCCTATTTCAAAACCATAAATTTTTGATTTACTAGACGCTTTATTATCATTTTCTAACTCTTCAGTTATACCTTGAGCATAAGATAAATTGGTTGGTTTAGCACGTCTTCTTTCATAATATGTATCAACAACAAATGCTTCAAGGTACTGCTCTAATAATGATTTGTTAAGGGGCTTATAGTCTTGAGTCATCTCTTTGACAATTCCATTGAACCTTTGGTTAAATTCTTCAACTGTTTCATTTTAATTCTTCTTAATACTGTTGATGGATTTGAAAAAATATCTTCCTTCTTTCTTGTCCCCATATTTACCCTTAAATGCATTGATGATAGCTTGCAAAGAATCAAAATAATTATCAGGTTTTTCTAAGTACCATTACAAAGCTTCATCTTCTAATGAAAGGAAAAAGAGCTTCATCTTAACATAATCAAGCTTATAGGCAGTTGCATGAGCATATCTTAGCAGGAAGGACGTGAAATTCCTGAGATGACCGTCAGCAGTGATTGCATTATTCCCCTAAAACATAGGAATCTTATCCAAACTAGCGTTTGGAAGAGCATGAGGATATCCTTGGATATTGGCAAAGTGGCAAGGCATGTAAAAATCCATGATAGCATGACTGATGAGATCATGGAAAAGCAAGTGGATATTAGCGAGGGCTTCTTGTCCGAGAAATATTAAATGCTTACTGAAAAGTAATTTTTTTAACTGAGCTCTTAGAGCCTTTTCAAGATCGAAAGCAGGGTTAACCATCTTGAGAAATCCAAGGAGGTGGAAGTTAAACAATTTCTCTTATTATGACATTATATTGTGATGTTTTCATTATTATCATTTTTTCTTTTGATTTATATTTTATTATCATCAAGACTAATGCCAAGCAACAAATAGAAGAGGACACAAGATGTAGGCATGCTACCAGGGAAAAACCCCACTTTTTGGGGAAAACCCAGTCAAAATTCTTCCTTTAGTAGATTCAAGATGAGAGAACCAAGACCCATATAACCTATACTAGAGACTTCCTCCATCAAGTCATCCTTATTTGTTCTTCTTTTCACTGTGTCAACATACCAATATTTATGTCACTATGTTTGCATCAAGACATTATCACTGTAATGTCACTGAGACCTCATATTTTCTATAGTACCAAGAACTCATCTCTGCAATAGCACTGATTTATCCTCTCTGCAATAACACTGATATCTTATCACTGCAATAGAAATGAATCTAAGTTCTAAGGTAGCATCGAGTCCAAGCCGTTGTCACTATGGAGGCATTGAAACCTTGTTGTTGAAGTAGTACTGAACCATTATTCCCATGGTAGCTTCGAACTGTAATGGTACTGAAATTATGAAACCTTTTTGATGTGATGACACAAAACCCATATCATTGTAATGGTACCAAATCCATATATTTGTGATAACAATTAATTGTGGTAGCCTAAGATCATTTTTGTACTGTATCCGAACTCCTGTAATGACACCGAAATATTCTCTTTGAAATCCTTTTTCGAACCTTTGTTTTGAGCGAGGACCTTAGGCTTGTATTTATAGTTGTTTCCAAGTGAAATAAGCCAACATGACTTTTTTTAAGGTTGGTGTCTCCATATAAGTTTAGGCATACTTGAATTCAGTTATATGTAGCCAACTTGATGATGATCTATTTGAAGTCGATAGAAGGACACTTGATGGAGGAGTATTTGACCAACAAATTTGACCCAAATAAACAATCATAAAGCCTACAATGGAGGCTTTACCTATGATAATTTACCCAAGCATGAAACCCATGCTTTAAAAATCCAATTAAATAATAATAAAATTTATTTTTGTCAAATATATTAATAATGAATACTGGACCTAGTTACATTCTTCAACGCTCCCTCTTAACTAGGGAGGTATTAATTTTTACATACAATCAAAAAGGTAGATATAAGAACTAAATTTATCTATGAATAATGTTAGGCATCGCAATGCCATGGACTAGATTCCTGACCACAACAATCTATCCATTTGGTCTCTCAAAATTTTAGGCACCGCAATGCCACGAACTAGATTCCTGACCAGTGCAATATATCTGAGTGGGACTAAGATGGACTAAATATTTCAGCCTCTCTAGGTACCATCAAGCTTACTTACTAATCTTCAACCTAGGGATCTAGGTGCGCATCCACCCGATGCCACCCTCCCTACCAGACATGAATACAAAGTGTCGGCCCAATGTCCTTCCAAGCAATGCTTCACTCACAAAGCCTCAACAACGTATCTTTCCCGATCAAACTGATTGGAAACCAGTATGCCATCAAACCTTTGAGAGATTCACCTATACAAACACAACCCCAATCAATAATACACTTTCAAATATACATTATCAAAAACAAACCTTCGGGGTCTTGATGTTGCTTTTCAATGTATCTCAGTAGGGCTACCAATCGAATCTTTGATAGAAGAGACCTTAATCGTATACTTTTATTTTCCTATTACCCATGTAGCAACATATTCTTCATTCTCCAATAAAAATTATGTTATTCCCTCCCTCTTGAAAAAAGAGATTTCTTCTATACTTGCTCCCTTTTAATCTAGGGAGATCAACTTTTCCTTCCGTACTGGATAATATTTCATGGCTTCCATCCTTCTCATCATGTTTATTGTATCGACTTCTCTTACGGACTTCTTCACCAACTTGTATATGATGTACGTGCACACTTTATATAGAAAATACAACCAAATCTATAGAAGAATGAAGTTATTCATAATGAAATATTATAGTAGCGAAAACATTAGAAATAATCAGTAAGAGACTATACTTCAATACTTCAACTTATAGCCTAGGTTTTGTTACAAACCATTAATCACATCAACAAATCAATCAAGATGTCATAAGGCAAGTCCTGTCATATATCGATCCCTAGAAATAATTCAAAAGAAAATAAAAGTATCTAATATCTTTCAGAATTCACATGTTATACTTCCCACTAGGATTTCATGTAAATCCTAGATTTCATACAAGAGCCTTAACAACCAAAAAAAATCACAGCATCATTAACATGAATAACTTTTAATAGTGTTCGATGTAAACTCTAGATTTTCCATCTACAACTTCTCAAAAATCATTATATAGATTTTATACTAGAGAATTTAACTACTACAAGGGTTTAGCTACAAAACCCTAGATTTCCCAAATAACATCATCTTTAGAATTTCAAACTTTGACTAGGTCTTGTTTCCAAACCCTAGGACTTATGACCATTAGTAATTAGGTCAACACACATATCTACGAAATCATTATCAATCATAGGCACACCAACTATGAGACAAAATTAATACATTATACATATACCAACCTAGACCAAGCTAGGGTTTCAACAGAATGGACACATACCAAGGGATCCATTCCTAGGACTATAAGTACATAACAAGGATTTTTATTGTAGACCCAACTAGAACATAGAGCTTTGGTTCATAACAAAGAAAACCTTATCATACCAAAATTAAAAGGTTCAGGATTTCAAACAACATCATTTCAACCCTTTACAAGTTAGGGTCTCCATGATCTTACCAAAACAGTATATATGACATCATCAACATAATAGAAATTTATTCATTAATAAACCTAAGTAGGTTTAGGGTTTCACACATTTATTAGCATACCATTAGGTTATGGTTTTTCAAATAACCTTTCCAGGGTTCTTACACAAACAAACAAATAATAAGGAGGGTATATTTATCAAATGATGAATCTCCTGAAACAAGAATCTTCATGATTCAAGAGAGCTAGACAAAACAATGTTAGTAAATATAACACAAATTTTAAAATAAGATGAAGATAATTTTATACGATGTATAGTGTAAGACATACCTGGAAATGTTTCTTGGAAAACCTTGTAGGAATTCCTTGAAGTGTAAGCCATGATATTATATACCTGTATTGTATACTTTCAAGCAAACATGTGATACCAAGAACATGATTTAATTTCTCAAGTTACATATACTATGTAACCATGGAAGATGGAATCTTATGATATCGAAGATCATGTTATTATTTCAATTGACAATATGACATTTACTTGACATCCTAGATTGCTTGTAAATCCTAGAGGACAAGTATTAAGGTTCTAACATGTATGTTATCTAAAGATCTTAATTTTATTCTAGACTAGTTATGAAACATTTGAAGTTAGATATATTTGAAAATATTAAAAGTTTATGATTATACTTACCTTGTATTTACATACCTATGATTTTTTATAGTTCATTGGACCTGTTGTAGTAACAATACTTACTTCGTTCCTTATACTCAGATCCTCCAAGAGTTCTTCCTTACAGTTGGTTCCTTGTGCTAGTATTATCATCTTAGGTCCTTGATATATCTCTACAGGCAATTATGCCAAGTTCTCTTTCTTCAACGAATGGAAGACAAAATATAATTCATCATTTCGATCTTACATATATCAATAACCATAGCAATGCTTCAACTCTTATTTACATTAGTACTTCGACCATATATTACTGAGCCCGAATTCTTCTTTATGACCATGATTGTGATGAACTTCACACTAAACTTGCTACACAAATTCATTGATCTGAGTTTGTCTCTTTGTAGTCTGTCACTTGATTTTACCAAAAAATTCAAGTTATATCTCTTCTAGACTTTGAATACATTGATCCTTATTGTCTGAAAGTTTATCCAAATTCCTTTACTGTGGTATACCAAAATCCTACTTCACTAAGGCGTACTGAGATTTTTCATCACTATAATATGTCGAAGTTTTTTTTATGCTGAGACTGTGGTAGACTAAACAATTAACTCTTCTTGACTGTGATTTTTGCTAAACGCTTAAGCTGAACCTTGCTCTCTGAAAGGTGTCTTGATATGGTGAATAAGGACTGAACTAGCTCACTATAATTTGCTAAGATACCTTAGAATATTAATTCCATAAATATTTTACTTGATATTTAATGCAAACACACTCAATTGATCTTCAATACAAATGCACCCAAGTGATCTTCAAACTTCCTTTGATCATGACCTTAGCTCTTATACCATGTTGATAAATCCAAGGAGGTCGCAGTTAAACAATTTCTCTTATTATGAAATTATCTTGTGATGTTTTCATTATTATTATGTGTTATTTTGATTTATCTTTTCTTATCATCAAGACTAATGCCAAGAAACAAATACAAGAGGACACAAGATGTAGGCACGCTGCCAGGGAAAAACCCCAATCTTTAGGGAAAACCCGATCAAAATTATTCCTTCAGTGGATTCAAGATGAGATGACCAAGACGCATGTAACCCATACTAGATACGTCCTCCATCAAGTCATCCTTAGTTGTTCTTCCTTTCACTGTGTCAACATACCAAGATCTATGCCATTGTGTTTTCACTGAGAAATTATCATTGTGATGCATAGTATTGAAAACCAGTACCGATGATTGGACTGGTGGACCTAATGAACCGGGTTTCTGACGGGAACTGGTCTAACTGATACTGATCAGATCTCAATGAATCATTTTTTTAAAAAATACATTAAATAATTAATTTTTAATAAAAAAATACTATTTTTAATATTTGCAACCATGATTCCAAGCCAATAGAGACAAAATATGCATTTTTTTCTCATTTATATACCATATAAAGGTGAATATATCAAAATGGAATCGAGTGCAATACATATCATCAAAAAAATACATAAGCAATGAGGCTCCAATGGCCTATAAAGTCAAAAAACAATGCTACAAGCTATGAGGCCATTGGCCTAGTACAAGAATACAAGTCTAGAGTCTAGACACTATAGTGTGCACATGATCAATCATCAAATTCATCACCACTACTAAACACTGGATCAACATCGGGAGCTTCATAGACATCATCTGGATCAGAGTCTGAGAATGCCTCAACCTCATATGCAACCTCAATACCACTGCCACCAATAACAATAGAAGTGGACCTAATGTAAGCATGAGTTACTCGAGTTGCATGAGTAGTGCCTTCCATTGGTTGTTTGCCTTTCCTTGATGCAGCTAAAAATCGTGGGTATGATGGCGCCACCAAATCTTCTTCATCCCCCGCTAATGCTACACCAATATCAAAATCTACCTCAAACACTGGATCTTTAGTCTCCTCCACCCATTCTGATGTCGGATCAATATCGTCCAACACAATGGGATCTAGTTCATGTGTTTTGTTCATCATTTGGTTCCACCTCAAGCAAAGGTTGTATTACATGAACACAAGATCATTTAACCATTTATATTCCAAATAGTTTCTCTTATTTGTGTGTATGCACTCAAAAAAAAGCAATTTCGTTGACAACCTGAAGCACTGCAAGTTTGGCTGAGGACTCTAATTGCAAGCTTTTGCAATTGAGGACATTGGCTGCCAAATGACTCCCACCAATGTGCTACAAATAAAAGGAAATTAATTAGTAACATAGTTCATTTCATTACTTATTTACAAACAATTTAACTTGAAAGGAAAAACAAATTGGAATTTCTTACCTGGTTGATCCACATCTCTTGCCATTTTTTCCAAGTTTTTTCCAAAGGTACCAGCTTCCATACTGAAAAGAGTAAGTTGTTTATGTATTTCCAACTCGTCTACATGTATAGGGACCATGAGCTCCAAGAAATCAATCAATTTAGCTTTTACCTCCCCATCCTACAGGTCTCCTAACCAAGCTTTGTAATGATACTTTGGGTTCAAAAAATACCCATATGCATGTATAGGATGATGGAGTTGATTGTTCCATCTGTTATCAATGATCTCCCATATACGGCCAGATTTAGTTAACATGTCATTGTCAACTGCTTATATATGCTCCTTTGCCTAATCCATAGCCTCATAAATGTATCCCTTTTCCAACTTTTCCCCAGCCACCGTCCTTAGCACCTTAACAAGGGGCTCAGTAATTTTTACAAGCTCTTGAGACCTTTTCCAAAAATAATTGTCAAAGACTTTATTTTTGGTGTCTTTGTCATCTTATCTACGAGCCCACCGAGATTCATTCCAATCATCAGAAGAAAACATTTTATGCAAGTTTTTTTGTTGAGCATTGAGACATTTCAACGTGAGGAAGTGAGTTGAAAATCTCACAATTGCAGGCCTAACAAGCTCTTTTCCCTCAATGTTTTTCGTCATTAATCTCAATACCCATTAGTGGTTGTAAATTTAATTTTTAATGCACTTGGCATGCTCTACAATTTTTTTTACCCACTCCACTTTGCCTATGTCCTCAAGCATGAGGTCTATGCAATGTGAAACACATGGAGTCCAAAATATGGTCCTATATTTTGACTCAAGCATATTTCCAGCAAGAACATATTTTGAGGCATTATCTATAATGACTTGCACAACATTCTTCTCCCCCACTTCCTGAATAATCTCATACAAAAGCTCAAATAGAAGGGTTGCATCCTTCACCTTATCAGATGCATAAACTAACCTCAATAACATTTTTCCTCGAGGGAAAGAAATGAGGGAATTAATCATAGTGTGGTTATTTCCATCAATCCATCCATCTAACATGATGGAACAACCTGTTTTGAGCCATGACTCTCTATACTCAGCCAAATACTCATCCATGGAAGAAATCTCTTTTTGCAAAAGAGATCCCCTCAATTCATGCACACTAGGGCCTTTGAAGCCCTTTCCTGCAGCTATAACAAGGTCCCACATAGCTTGGTAATAAGTTGAGCGACAAAATTAAATCGGATATCTGCATCATACCACCATCTAGCAATGTATTGATAAGAAGTTTCTTTGAATTTTTTCTTCCAATGTTGATCCAAAGCGGGTTGACGACTTGGCTAGGAGGAAGTGGTTGTGGGATTTGCAGTGGATGAGAAATAACTTTGGATTTTGGGTCTCTTCGTTGGTTTTTATTTTTTTCCAAGAGGAGGAACATAGTGAAAGGGTTCATTGGTGGAAGGGATAGAATTGAAGTCTTGAATCTCATAATCATAATACCCACTCTTTTTCATGGCTTCTATTAATTCCCTCTTCCTTGAAATTTCATCTTCGATGGACTTCTCCCTAGCCTTAGTCTCCTCAAACTTTTAAAAATTGGCAAGGTATTCTTCCCTAACAAGACCTATCACTTCATTAGATGCATCACATGACATTACTTGGTCTCTTATCCCTGCCAAGTGTTGTTTCAATCTAAGAATACCCCCACCTCCAACATTCTTTTAACAAAATTTGCATATCATTTTTCCATCAACTAGATCACAATGGGCCTATGCACTGTCCTTGACTTTTGGAGCCATCTTGACTTGAAATAATTAAAAATTTCAAAGAAATATGCCATTTAAAAAAAATTGCAGCTAAGATAAATGGAAAACCAAGGCTAAAGTTAGGGGTAAAAATGCACATTGAAACCTACAAAATTTGATAGCATAGGAATGGATATTTGATAGAAATATCATAGCTGAACACATTAAAAAAATTAATACATGGACAACAACTAAATGAGGGATTTTTCAAGTGAAAATCCTTACCTGGAAATGCAAACTAGCTTCCTTAGCCTCCTCTTGAAGATGCCAACTCTACTGATAGCTCCAAACTGTCTCCAAAATAGTTCCAACTCCAACTCCAACCCTCCAAGATCACTTCTCCAGCAAAAACTCAACACTCTCCAAGCTCTCAATCAAACTCACAAAAGATCCAAATGAGATGCATAGGACAAATGAGCAGTTACCCTTGCTTACAATGAATTGGGGAGGGCATTTTTGGAGGGAAACAACCCTCCTCTTCTCTCCAAAACAACCCTAAACAACTGAAAATGGTGTGCATGTGTCTCAGTTGTGACCTGGTAGCTAACCAGATGGTTAGCACTAGTCGGACCGGAAAATTTGGCGAAGAGGGGCATCAAACCCGTTTTTTTGGCCGGTTTAGCCTGGTTGGCCTTCTAACCGACCGGTTTGACCGGTTACCAGTTCGAACTGGCCGGTTTTGAATACTATGATGTAATGTCACCGAGACCTCATCTTTGTTATAGTATTAAGACCTCATCTCTACAATAACATCGAGTCCTCATCTCTGCAATAACACCGAGATCTTATCGTTGCAATAGCATCGAGTCTGAGTTCTAAGGTAGCACCGTGTCCAAGTTCTTGTCACTATGGAGGCATTGAAACCTTATTGCTGAACTAGTATCGAACCTTTCTTCCTATGGTATCTCTGACCTATAATGGCACTGAATCCATATAGCTTGTCTTTGAAATCCTTTTCCGAACTTTTGTTTTGAGCAAGGACCTTAGGCTTGTATTTATAGTTGCTTCGAAGTGAAATAAGTCGATATAAATTCCTTGAAGGGTGGTGTTTCAATATAAGTTGAGGCCGACTTGAATTCAATTATATGTAACCTACTTGATGATGATATATTTGAAGTCGATAGAAAGAGACTTGATGGAGGAGTCTTTGACCAATGACTTTGACCCAAATAAAAAATCCTAAAGCCTATAATAGAGGATTGGCCTATGACAATTGACCCAAGCATGAAACCCGTGCTTTAACAAGTCAATTCAATAATAATAAAAATTATTTTTGTCAAATATACTAATAATGAAGACAGGAGCTAGTTACATTCTTCAAAAAACCAAGCTACAAGGTTTCTTCTAGTATAAGCTCTTATGAATGGATAACCCAAATGTCCAAGTGCTAAAGATGCAAATAGAAAGTTGAAGGTAATGAGAATATGAAGAATGAGAGAATGAGAATATGAGGAGATGAAGAGAATGTCATGAAAACTGGGGAAAGAAAAAATCTATCCCCGAAAACGGCACCAGAAAATGTGGCATTGGCAGTTCAAATGAAAAGATGAAAAATTGATGAGAATGTCGTGAATGCCAAGGACCAAAATATTAGCCCTTGGCAATGGTGCCAAAAAATCTTGTCACTCAAATTGTACAGGAAAGATGCGATAATGCTCAGGATTGGGGTTGTCACTCTAATCCCTGCCCTCTCCATTCTAGATGTCTCCCTATAATAGGCTATGGGGTGGAGTCTCTATCAAATGTGAAGATGGAAAGACCTGTCGGCCACTAAAAAGTCCAAGAGACACAACTGAATCGCCTAGAAACTAGGTTAATTTATCAAGTGTATAGATCATATTGGATTATCGTGAAAGACTAGTGCCTTAATGGAGTCAAATATTTTATTTATTTTAATTATATACCAAGTAACCAGTTGAACAATTTCTGCCCTAGAATGTTTTACTATCAGATATGGAATGCAACACCTAAAATACAAGTGAGATGCAGAATCTTGGTTTATTTTAAATTATCTGCATTCCTAGGTGAATCCTTCCTCTCAATTGTTTTGAATCTAGTCTCTAGAGTAGGTTGTGAGAGAGAAACCAAGGGGAAGCAAGTTATGGCATGATTAAAAATCCATCCCCTTGAGTTCTAACCACCTGATGCCTTTGGCGTTGTAGAGACTATAGCTCTGATGACTGCAAGGTCATCATGTTATCCACAAAATAGGGCCTAGGCTTCACAATTTGGGTGAGAAAGGTGGTCATATCTCTCTATCGACCAAGCTTATTATTTTAAGTAAGTTAATTAATGCAAAACTAGGCCTAAAATGAAAGTGCACAATATGAGTGATTATTCTTAAGGTGAGACTGTTTAAAGGTTCTTAAGTACTTAGTGATATCTCTATTTAGGACAATGAAGTACTTAATGTTAGGATATTTCGACACATAGGAAATATTTAAGAATAAATTAGTCTAGTGTAGAGTTAGGTAAAGTGTGTTTCTTTACGATGTACATTTATAACTTATAATCCGACGGTCACGATTTGTAGTGATCTGACGGTTATCTCTCACCTTGGTATTAATGACACTTGATCCGTGGCTTAACACCCGATTATTCCATGATCTATATTTAAAGAGCATGGAGGGTCATTTTTCCGGTAACCGTTTATGAGAGACACATATGTAACTTTTCTTTTTATTTTAATAAATTGCTTGAAGTGGCTACGTTGGCTAAGGCCGTGGACTATTTACCTCTTTGAGGGTTTTAACCACGTGATTATACTGGTGTACTGATTTCTGATCTATTTGTGAGCGGTGACCTTTGGTTCTTAATCTACGGAACTTACCCTGTAAATTCCTACATGGTATCTGAGCTATTTTGAGGGTCGCGTCCGTTGTTGATCAAAATCCGAAACCGGTTTGACTACATGCGAATGTCGTTTTGTAGATCTACTATTTCTGAAAAAATTTGGGCTTGGAGAACTGATATGTCGTGTCTGAAGCATCTGTTACAGTGAGGAATGACTTTCATTTCATCTGAAAAGGTTTTCGGCTGCCCAAGTTATGACAGTTTAGATCTAGAGGTATAAAGCATCTTTATTGCAGTTACATTTGTTAAGACTTCTACTTATTTCAGTTTATTCTGTTTATCCTCGGCAAATCAAAAATATGAAAAGGGATTTTTTTTGCTACATATGAAAAGGGAAATTAGAAATAGAAAAAAAATTGATAGTTGCCGGTAAGGGTAGCCAAAAATCTAACATTCTGCCGTAATACTTTGCTTTTCATTTTTTGTTTGCTCGGTTTTTGTGTTTTTTTGTGCAGTGTTGGGGTTCCCATGTTTTGGCCGGGTTGATGGAGACCAAAAGATGAGACAACATAGAACCACTTTCATACCTTAGGATCTAGCCCCCTAGGTCCAGAGAGGGATCTCTCTATGGTAGTCAAAGGTTTAACTTTGAAGTTCTAAGTTGTGATTTTAGGCTAGTTGTAGGCTCATGGTTGTTTGTTTGATTGTTTGTGTTTGGTTCGAGGGATTCAGGAAAAGAAGGACCAATATGTGACAAGGATGAGCAAAGAGGAAGCTTAGGCAGAGACAGATAACTCAGAGAACATCAAAGCCATTGGGCTATGGAGTCAAGAAAGGATTTATTTGTAATCAATGTGCAAGATTTCATTTGGGCTAGTCATCTAGAGCATTTGGATCTTAAAGGATGATTGGTGGAATGGGACATTAAGGACAGAAAATGACAGAAGAAGAACCAACCAACTCTGTCTATAGATTAGGTCAGAGGTCATTTAACTCCAGACTTGCTTGGATAAAATTAGAGGCAAGACAAGGGATCTTGGAAAGGTTAACTGGTCGTGCAAGGATCCTAGTAGACAGGGCTAACACTAATCCCCAGTGTTCCCAAACCTTCCAGCTAAATCCTACCAAGAACATATAAACATGGACTTCATCAATTCATACATCAGAGAGCAGGCAATATCATCCACTACACTGGTTAAATCAATTGAAATCAGCATTCAGATACACATATAAGCAGAAAATATTGAGGTAGGGAGAGCAGGAAACATAGGGCACCTGACAAGGGTGAATCCTATGTTATACTTCTGTTGCCTACCAGCAAAAATGAAATGAAATGGGACATAACATAAGAGCAAGTCAATCACAAATACAGAGAAAGAGGAAACATCACCAGCTGCTTTAGATCAGGATCCAAAGAAACGTGCTTGTCATATTAAAAACAACACCAATCAGGTACATCATAGCCCATAGCTTGAACATTCAGCCTGAATACATCTAGTCTCAGTCTATCTTACAATATTACACAGAGAACTTGTCTCAAGAAGAACAATGCTTGCGTTTCACTGATATCTCATCAACAACCCTTACAATGTTTCCTTCTGTGCTTTATAGCACAGGGTGAGCCTAAGATCGACTGAAGGAGTAGGTGAAAATTAAATGTATCTCTAAACACAACAATGAATGCAGGGCCGAAACCCATTCTGCTTGACATGCTATATATTTAATCTCTTTCACCTTCTTTGTGAGAGAATGATCTGCTCCAGATTTGATCTTGACATCTTTTGGCTGAAGTACTCCTGGTGTCTTGAAAGAATAAAATAAACTACTGAAAGGCCTGTCACATAAATGCTCCAGTGGTTTTGAACTGTTGTCTGGTGGAATTCTTTTCAGGTACAAGGTGTGTAAATAAGACTGTATGGGTGCCCTGCACCTGAAAAAGAAAAACATTTTGCTGACGAAAACTCTGATATTACCTTTTGCCTGCACTCAGGATCCTTCGATCGATCCCCGGGATCTGTGATATGTTGTTCTTCCTTTGAAAACACTGATTTAAGGCTCTGGATCTTCGTTACCGTGCCTTAACCTCCCTTTTTCTCTGTACTGGAACGCTCTGCTGCTTCAATTCCATCTCTGACAGGTTAGCTCGGGTTTAATGGTGATGGGAGATTTTCTACAGAGTTCGAACTCTATTCCTTTAATGAACATCTCATCTCCACCTTCCCGGGCCCTTGTTCATAAATTCAGCCGCTGTGGATGATCTTCCTCGGATTCAGTTGTCTTGGCAGCATGGAAGTGTATCACAGCGGCCATTCTTTCTTTATAAACCTACAGGAAATACGAAGACCGTGAAGAAATTCATGGAAAAGGGTGGCAGGTGATGTAGATGGGAGAAATGGACATGCAATCAGTGACATGGCGGAAGAAAACGCAGAAGAATGGTGAAAAAATGCTCAGGTAGGTAATTGACGGAACACAGAATGAAAACTAATGAGAAAACATTAAAGAACACGAAAAGAATCAAATATACGCGATGAAATGGGAGAAAGTACGGATGAAACACATGGGGGTGACGTGGAGGTCCTGGGGAAACGGAATGGTCAACAATGAACAGACAGATCTGGACCATCGATCGGGCGAAAATCAATGGCGGAGAACGACGGAAGGCGGGCCCGCGAGTATGATGGATGGGTGTTAAATGGTGTACAGCTTCGGGAGATGACAACTGTTGGATTAAGCGCGTAGGATTGGACGGCGGTGATTGATTCCGCTGCATATATTTTGGCCGAAATTTAATGCTCGGGGAGAGCAGAGGCCCGAGTTAAAACGCGCGCATCTCCAGAGTACAATGGCCGTTGGATGATGGCTCCAAGATCTGACGGCTATCATTTATTCCAATACCCGTCTATCATCCAAACAATAGCGCGTGAAATGAAAGTGGTTTCAGGTTCGTACAGAGGACACGCGGCGATTACTGAGTGGAATCGCTGGCTCTCCGGGGAAAACCGCCTGTTGCAGATGGGTGGTGTGGAAAATACTGGTGGGTTTGGAGGTATGACGTATGGCTGGCGGGGTCCATAGGATAAGTCGCGCGCCGCATCGTTCGATTTGTGGAGCAGATCGACGGTGGAGATTCATCGAAAGATTAAACCAGCAGCACACCTTAGAAATTAATTAAAAACCTGAAAATGTGATTTAACAAAGGTTTTTTAAATGTTTTTGGGCGGAGAAAACGTTGGAGGGGGATAGGCGCCCGATAGGTTTAGCAGGTGGTCCCGGCACCGGGTTTTATGGAAGAAAAGGGGCGCGGGGCTAATGGGGAAGGGGGCTAAGGCCTCATATGTGAATTGCATGGATATTTACTCATTTTCAATGCAATTTGGGGCCAGCCAGGGGTAACGATAGAGAAATGAAGGGTAGGAAAGGCCAAACTAGGGGCAGGGAAAGGATTTCAAGGGGGTTTCGAGGAATTAAAGCATAGGAAGGGGGGATTTTGACAAAGGGAAAGCAGAGGTTGAGATGGGGAAGTTTGCAGGATATAGGGGTAAGGAGGCCCCTTTTGAGGAATGGATCAGCGGAGAGGATGTATATTAGGCCTGGCACAGAGAGACTCCAAGGAGGATGAATTTTCAGGGGAAAGACATTTCTTGGAGGCTCCAGAACAATCTAGCCCCCAGCTTGCTCGTCAAGAATTTTATAGGGGGGCTAACAGTGGCTCCACATGGGGATGGCTTCTCCTTGGAGGAGTCAAGAAACCAGATATGATCTTTGGAGTAGGCAAGATGCCTGCTATCATAAGCCATCTTCCTTCTTTGATTTTCAGCTGCCACAATATTTTGGACACACAAATCAGCAGAAACATTTTCCCAACCAATCTACCTACCCAAACTACAATTCTACATTTTTTCCCTTTTAGGTGCATTTGAGCTTGCAGACCCTTTACAATTTATTTTGCAAAACAAAAACAAACCTATCCTAAATCTACCCTTATTGCTCCATGAGGCCAGATTAGAATGTTGGCCTCATACAATTCCCTACCTAATCTACTACCTGTTGGGATTAAACTGTCCAACAGGTTTCTTCACCTACATTCTAAGACATGAAATTTAAACACAACCAAGCCAGGATTAGACTGTCTGACTTGCTGGACAGAAACTTGTAGAAGACAAAACTGTGAAAGAAAGGAATTCTGCAACTTTGAAACGTCCTTATTTTTCCATGACTCAGGTTTTGAGCATATTTGAGTCACCTCTTTTCTTAGCTTCAGCTCTGGTTTTGGGCATATTAGAGCTGGTTCTTCTTTCGCTGTTGATCCAGATTTTGAGCTTATTAGGACCAGCTATCCTGCTTCCTTTGGCTCAGATTTTGATCAGGTTTGAGCCATGCTTTTTACTTCAGAGGTTCATGTTTTGAGCATGTCTCAACCTCTCCTTTCATTCTGTTTTTTGGAACATTTACTCTTTTTTTGAAAATGAAAACTTCCAATGGTATGTACAATGGAGATGAAACCGGAAATGGAAAATCAATAGAAGTAATGTTTGAGCATCCTGCCATTGACAGGACCCCCAAACATCTTTGTGCCATCAAGTTCTTGCAGAAAAAACGCATTAGGACCCACAGTGGCTTGTATGATATATGGACCCTCCCACAGGCTTTCAAATTTGCCATGTTTACCTTTGTCCTCTCTTCTTGAGTCCCATCTCAGAACCTTATCTCCAACCTTGAAATCTGAGGCTTTGGTTCTTTTGTCGAGCTGTCTCTTTATGCCTTCCTATACTCTGACAACTCTGCTATAAACCTGCTCTCTTGTTTGTTGCAGATGGATAGTTTCATTGATTCTCCTTACCATACTGTCTTCCTATGATGGGATCTCTTGCACAAGCTTGATCACTGGAACTCCAAGACTAGTAGGAAAAACTGCTTCAGTCCCATAAACCAGCTGAAAGGGTGACATGCCAATAGATTTCTTTGTAGTGAGCCTGTCTGCCCACAAGGCATGTATCAACTTTTTATGCCATGATCTTTTGTTTTCTTCCAGCAGCTTCTTAATGATTGTAACTAGGCTTTTATTTGATGATTTAGCTAGGCCATTACCCTGGGGATAATAGGTAGTTGAATGTCCAAGTGCTATTCCGTACCTGTGACAGAAATCAACCATTCTTTTGGATCTGAAAGCAGCAGCATTGTCAGTGATTATTTTCCTTGGACAGCCAAAATGTGATAAGATGAAGTCTTCTAGGAACCTAATGATGACAGAGTCAGTGACATTCCTAGTGGGTATAGCTTCTATCCATTTAGTGAAGTAATCTATGGCAGTCAGGATCCATTTATGTTGTCTAAAGGAGGCAAGATGAATTTCTCCTATAAATTCTAGGCCCCATTGCATGAAGGGACCTTCTATGGTGATAGGTTGTAAAGGGAGGGGAAGGAGCTTTCTTTTGCCCTCAAAGATTTGGCATTTGTGGCAGGAAAGAATCACTTTATGGACATCACTAAAGAGTGTAGGCCAATAGTAACCAGCCCTGAGTATCTTGTTTGCAGTGGCTTTCCAACTCAGGTGGCCTCCACACTCCCCGGCATGGAATTCTTGTTTGATTCTTTCAGCTTCAGTTTCAGACAAACATTTCAGTAGAAGGCCATTTGGATTTTTCCAATATAGACTCTCATTCATAATGCAATAATTTCTAGCTTTGAGTTTTATGAATCTGGCCTTTTTTTTGGGTAGTTCCAGAGGGGCATTGAGATTAGTGAGCACATAAAGGATATCAGTATACCAAGGAGAGTTCTGAAACTGCTCCTCAACAGTTGGATGGGGCAATCCTTCCTGCTCATCTAGGGCATTTATCATGTTAATGTCAAGGGCTTGCATGTTTGATTCAGCCATTAATTAGGCCAGGCCTTGACCTTTGATTAGTTTGGTGGGTTTTATTTCAATGTCATATTCTAAAATTGTAGCAATCCATTTTCCCCTTTTCCCATCTGGGTCTTGGGACAAGATATATTTGACCACTATATTTGGCACGAAAGAAATGGTGTGAGAATGCAGAACGTATATTGACCACTATATTTGGCACGAATGAAGGTGCCCCATGGAGTGGTAAAAGTTGTTTTGAGTTGATCTTCTGGGAGTACCAGAACTTGATTATATCCTGAAAAACCATCAAGCATGGAGATTCTCTTAGAGCCTACTACCTTTTGTAGGATATGTTCCATTCTAGGAAAAGGGTAGTTGTCTTTCAAGGAGGCTCTGTTGAGGTTTTTGAAGTCTATGCATAGTCTGATCTCCCCTGTTTTCTTCCTTACAGCCACTAAGTTTGACACCCAATCAGAAAACCTTACAGGGACTATTATTCCTGCATCATACATCTTCTTGATCTCTTTCTCTACTACAGACAATTGTTTTGGATTGATTCTTTGAAGTTTTTGTCTGAAAGGCTTCTGATTTTCCTTTAGTGGTATCTTATGTTGTATGATGTTGGTGTCATAGGCCTTTAAGTCTTCATAGCTCCATGCAAACACATCACTGAATTATTTAAACAAGTCAATGTATTTTTTCTTCATGTTTGCAGGTATAGACTTAGCGAGTTTGATCTTTTTGGGTTGGTCTCCAGTGCCAATGTTGCATTCTTCCACATCAGAATCAGCATGTTCAATTGTGGGCTTTTTTGCTACATCATCAAAGTCAAAAAGGTCCTCTAAGGGTGCCAGGCCTCTGGGTATGTTCTTATCTTTGGCCTGCAACACCTCTACTTCTTATGCATCTATGTTTTCACAATTTTTGGTTGGGTTTCCAGTTTGCTTGGAAAAAGAATTTATTTCTATGTTACAGGGCATTTCTTGCTCATCTGGGGGATCCTCGCTTGGGCAGCTATCATCAGAAGTTGATTTTGAATCCGAAAATTCAAACTCATTCCTGCCCACCAGGAAATATTCAATCTGTTTGTCTCCCTCAAAGACCTGCCAATATTTTTCATTTTCTGGCACTGCAAACCTGAATTTGGTCTGAATGATAATTTTTTGGTCAACTGGGGCCTTAGGATATGAGCTAGCTAGACAAGCTAATCCATTTGCTATTGCGTTTTTCCCCCTAGGAATGAATACTAACTCATATTCAACAAATGTTTTGAGCAAATCTAGAGTATCATCCCTGTATGCTCTAAGCCTGGGGTTTTTTGTTGAATACTCGCCACTCACATGTTTGATCACTAACTCTGAGTCTCCTCTCACATCTATCTTACGGGCTCCTAAATTTTTCAACAGATTCAGCCCCAGGATGAGAGCCTCATATTCTGCAATGTTATTCGTGCACTTGAAATGCAGATTGACAGCGTGGCTCTCTGTGTGATCATTTTCAGTGTTACGCAGCCACACTCCTGCTCCAGCACTCTGTCTAGTACAGGACCCATCGAAGTTCATTTCCCACAGGGGTTCTTTGTTTAATTCGTTCTCATCCCCTCCCCTGCAGCTGGATTCGCCATTATGTTGAGTTGTGAGGTTTGTGCTAGGAGGGGGGTCATTTTGTGGTTCATTATGGGCATGGAGATCAGGGAGGTGGATAGCTTGATGTTTTTGTTTTGTTTCTGTTTCCTTCAGAGTTATATTTTCAGCAGTTTTCCCATGGTCTTCTTCTTCGTATTCTTCCAGAGTAGCCATTATGTTGAAATCCATGGGCTGTATGTTTGTATTTCCATTATCTGATCTGGGCTCTTCTGAGGATTGGTCATTGTAGAGGATAAAAGAGTCTAGATCTGTATGTACAGAGTATAATGGTGAGTTTTCAGGTTTCTCAGGGCTACTGACTAATAATTTCATTTGAGACTCTCTATACAGTCTTCTAAGTTGGCCAAATATAGGGATAGTGGCATATGAGCCATCCATCTGCATTGTTCCTTGCAGTTTGGCTCCCCATGATCTTGACAACAGCATGCCATACTTTGGTGGCACATCTGCCACCACAACATCCATGACCATACACTTGGCAGGAATCTGGGTTAAACTCACACATAAGTCTTTAATAAGGCCTAGGCATTTTACTCTGCTAGAGTCAAATGAATATAAGTATTTGTAGGGTCTGGTGATTTCTAGGCCTAGCCTCTCCAACACTACCTTGGGCATTAAGTTGTGAGATGCTCCAGAATCATGCATGGCATTATGAAGGATCTTGTCATGAATGTTAAGACTGATATAAAAAGGTGGAACTACCCCTTCCTGAAACTTTCCTTCAATTTTTGGACCAAAGAGGAGGGCAGGTTGATCATCATTCAAATTTACAGAATCATTCATTTCTCCCAGATTTAATGCTTTAAAAATTTGGCCTTTATATACATCCTGAGAGGCCAGCTCAGATAATGGTACAGATATTTTGATTTTTGCAATCTCACTCTCTAGATTGAAAGTGGACTGGACCTTTGTAATGTTCAATTCTGTTTTATTCGCTACTCCTTTAGTAGCTGAATCAGTTTGTGATTTTTCACTATGTATAGGGTTGGGAACAGTTGTATCAGGAGTACTACCTGAAGTGCTAGTACTGCTGGTTGGTTGGCTTTGTTTTTCAGTGTCTTGGTTGTCTTTTTCCTTGTGTTTACCAGAACTTTCAGCTGTTGTTTTACCATTTGCAGAGGTTGTTTTGGAAGTTTTGTCAGGTCTCTTCTTGATGGTTACCTCAGGAGTCTTGGCTTTGGAAGTATCTTGGCTTTTCTTGCTCCTAAGTTCATATTGTTCCCTGACTTGCAACATGGCGTTTTCAAATCCTAATCTATAATCCTCAGAATCAAACCACTCCTCATTACAACCGATGGTGGAAGGCTGGTCTTCTTCTAAATCAAAATTTAGGATTGAGTCTTTTTTCTCAAACATGTTTATTGCATTCCCTTCAGACTCTTCAATGATTCCCTCGTCTTCATCTAAAAAAATTTCTTGAAATGGGGGAATAATTTGTTGATTTGATTCTTTCTGTTTGTTGGGAGTGGCATTGTTGTTTCTTCTAAAGTTCTGGTTTTGATTTCTGTTTTGGTTACTAATTGTGACAACCATTCTCTCCATCTATTTTTGTAGCTTATCCACATTTTTAGATAATCTATCATAGTTTGGATCAGAGGTGGAAGCTACGTTGTCATCCCTATATGTTACCCTTTTCTCAGCTTTTAGTCTTGCCCTTTTTTCCATTAAGTTTGCTTCTATGGTTATAGCTCCTTTCTGCATGTCTTTCAGGGTGGTGTACTCTTTATCTCTAAGATCATAGGCCAGGTCAGCATCAAATCCATCAGGATACTTAGCCAGGGCCATACCTTGAGGAGGCTTCATGTGTGGAGGGAGAGCATTATAAATGCTGTTGAATCTAGTGGTGTAATCGTGAACACTCTCTCCTACATTCCTCTTAAGGGACATGTATTCTGCCAAGAGCTGGCGAGGGTTTGCTCTAACCTCCCATTTGTTTATAAAGGTCTGGTATAGTGCAGGGAGATCTTGAATACTGCCAGGAGGCAAACCTTTAAACCATTTCTTGACCTCACCCCCTAAGCTTTGGGCAAAGTTTCATCATCAATTTCCATATAATCAAAAGAGTCCTCCATTTTATCTACATGTTGCTGAGTTGTTATGGACTCTTTAGCAATGAAGTGTGGGATTTTTGACTGGTAATCTTTGGGCAAGGGTAACAAGGGTTGAGGTAAAAGCAAAGGTGCATACCAAGCTGCCATGGTAATGTTCTGATGAGGTATAGGGTTGGCTTGAACAGCTGGTATCTGGATGACAGGGATGCTAGGACCAGCAGAAGTCTATTGAGCAGATCTAGGGTGAGAGAGCCCCAAGTTTTGAAGGAAGTGAAAATCAGGTGGTGTGGAAGGAGGGGTTTCACTGTCCCTAGTGTTTTGACCACTGTTAGATGGTGTATCGTAAACTTCGAGGTCTTGCTGGTCTAGATGATTGAATGACCTAGTTCTCGGTAGTCTATTAGATATGTCTAGGTCAGGGAGGAAATGTGCTAGAGCTGTTAGGTTT
Organism: Pinus albicaulis; assembly: GCA_034641835.2. Lineage (NCBI taxonomy): Eukaryota > Viridiplantae > Streptophyta > Pinopsida > Pinales > Pinaceae > Pinus > Pinus albicaulis. Next base: position 140,517,065 of record CM076576.1, read on the forward strand.
TCTGGTGCAGAATTAGCTCTATGAATGTGGCTGGAAATGGTTGGTCTTTTAGATGTAGGAGCTCCTCTGAGGATACTCTCTGGATTTTCAACTATTTCAGGTGGGTCAGGGTTGGGATAAGCTCTTGTGTGGGTGGTTCTGAAAGCAAAAATGTTGTTTATAAGCCAAGAAGCTTAACCCTACTTATTACTTCTACTGTGGTTAATGTTGTCTCAGGGACTGGCCTCCCAATGGAGTCTTCATTATGTTTCGGGTCTGGTCTTCCAGTGGAGTCTGATACGAAACCAAGATGATCAGTAGGCCTACTGATCACCAGTGGAGTCTTTTAACGTTTAGGAACAATGGAGTCACCGGGTGGAAGGTTTAGGATGTTTCGAGGGAGTACACTGTCCACCACAGTGCTCAGGCACTATCACCTTTCAATAATCTCCTCTGAATCAGCAAGCTCCAACCAGAGATTGACTAGGAGGGCATTTACCAGATATGTCACCTCTGAAAAGAGGATGAGATCTGGAGGCTACCTAGCCCTTTCCAGGCTCTGTCTAAGAGTATGGTGGATATTCAATAATGGAGGTTGATTCAAGAAAGGGGTGACTTACTGTCAACCTAACCAGAGTCTAGGTTTCTGAGGTTTTTACGAATTTTTTAAGGTGAGATGTACTAAGATTCCCCAGTGGAGTCGCCATTATGTTGGGGTTCCCATGTTTTGGCCGGGTTGACGGAGACCAAAAGATGAGACAACATAGAACCACTTTCAGACCTTAGGATCTAGCCCTCCTAGGTCCATAGAAGGATCTCTCTATGGTAGTCAAAGGTTTAACTTTGAAGCTCTAAGTTGTGATTTTAGGCTAGTTGTAGGCTCATGGTTGTTTGTTTGATTGTTTGTGTTTGGTTGGAGGGACTCAGGAAAAGAAGGACCAATATGTGACAAGGATGAGCGAAGAGGAAGCTTAGGGAGCGACAGATAACTCTGAGAACATCAAAGCCATTGGGCTATGGAGTCAAGAAAGGATTTATTTGTAATCAATGTGCAAGCTTTCATTTGGGCTAGTCATCTAGAGCATTTGGATCTTAAAGGATGATTGGTGGAATGGAACATTAAGGACAGAAAATGGAAGGAGAAGAACCAACCAACTCTGTCTATAGATCAGGTCAGAGGTCATTTAACTCCAGACCTGCTTGGACAAAATTAGAGGCAAGACAAGGGATCTTGGAAAGGTTAACTGGTCATGCAAGGATCCTAGTGGACAGGGCTAACACTAATCCCCAGTGTTCCCAAACCTTCCAGCTAAATCCTACCAAGAACATCTAAACATGGACTTCATCAATTCATACATCAGAGAGAAAGCAATATCATCCACTAAACTGGTTAAATCAATTGAAATCAACATTCAGATACACATATAAGCAGAAAACATTGAGGTAGGGAGAGCAGGAAACATAGGGCACCTAACAAGGGTGAATCCTATGTTATACTTCTGTTGCCTACCAGCAGAAATGAAATGAAATGGGACATAACATAAGAGCAAGTCAATCACAAATACAGAGAAAGAGGAAACATCACCAGCTGCTTTAGATCAGGATCCAAAGAAACATGCTTGTCATATTAAAAACAACACCAATCAGGTACATCAAAGCCCATAGCTTGAACATCCAGTCTGAATATATCAAATCTCAGCCTATCTAACAATATTACACAGAGAACTTGTCTCAAGAGGAGAATACTTGCATTTCACTGATTTCTCATCAACAACCATTACAATGTTTCCTTCTGTGCTTTATAGCAAAGGATGAACCTAAGATCGACTGAAGGAGTAGGTGAAAATTAAATGTATCTTTAAACACAACAATGAATGCAGGGCCGAAACCCATTCTGCTTGACATGCTGTATATTTAATCTCTGTCACCTTCTTTGTGAGAGAATGATCTGCTCCAGATTTGATCTTGACATCTTTTGACTGAAGTACTCCTGGTGTCTTGAGAAAAAATAAAATAAACTACTGAAAGGTCTGTCACATAAATGCTCCGGTGGTTTTGAACTGTTTTTTGGCGGAATTCTCTTCAGGGACACGGTGTGTAAATAAAACAGTATGGGTGCTCTGTACCTGATAAAGAAAAAAATTCGGCTGATGAAAACCCTGATATTACCCTTTTCCTGCACTCAGGATCCTTTGATCGATCCTCGGGGTCTGTGATCTGCTGCTCTTCCTTTGAAAACACTGATTTAAGGCTCTGGATCTTCGTTAGCGTGCCTTAACCTCCCTTTTGCTCTGTACTGGAAAGCTCTGCTGCTTCAATTCTATCTCTGACAGCTCAGCTCGGTTTTAATGGTGATGGGAGGTTTCCTACAGAGTTCAATCTCTATTCCTTTAATGAACATCTCATCTCCACCTTCCTGGGCCTTTGTTCATAAATTCAGCTGCTGTGGGTGATCTTCCTCGGATTTAGTTGTCCTGGTAGCATGGAAGTGTATCACGGCGGCCATTTTTTCTTTATAAACCTGCAGGAGACATGAATACCATGAAGAAATCCATGGAAAAGGGTGGCGGGTGATGTAGGTGGGAGAAATGGACGTGCAATCAGTGACATGGTGGAAGAAAACGCAGAAGAATGGTGAAAAACTGCTCAGGTAGGTAATTGACGGAACACAGAACGAAAACGAATGAGAAAACATTAAAGAACACGAAAAGAATCAAATATACGTGATGAAATGGGAGAAAGTACGGATGAAACACGTGGGGGTGACGTGGAGGTCCCGGGGCAACGGAATGATCAACAATGAACAAACAGATCTGGACCGTCGATCGGGCGAAAATCAATGGCAGAGAAGGACGGAAGGCGGGCCCGCGAGTATGATGGACGGGTGTTAAATGGTGTGCAGCTTCGAGAGATGACAGCTGTTGGATTAAGCACGTAGGATCGGACGGCGGTGATTGATTCTGCTGCATATCTTTTGGCCGAAATTTAATGCGCGGGGAGAGCGGAGGCCTGAGTTAAAACGCGCGCATCTCCAGAGTACGATGGCCGTTGGATGAGGGCTCCAAGATCTGACGACTATCATTTATTCCACTACCCGTCTATCATCTGAACAATAGCACGTGAAATGAAAGCGGTTTCAGGTTCGTACAGAGGACACGCGGCGATTACTGAGTGGAATCGCTGGCTCTCCGGGGAAAACCGCCTGTTGCAGATGGGTGGTGCAGAAAATACTGGTGGGTTGGGAAGTATGATGTATGGCTGGCAGGGTCCATAGGATAAGTCGCGCGCCGCACCATTCGATCTGCGGAGTAGATCGACGGTGGAGATTTGTCGAAAGATTAAACCGGTGGCACACCTTAGAAATTAATTAAAAACCCGAAAATTTGATTTAACAAAGGTTTTTTAAATGTTTTTGGGTGGAGAAAACGTTGGAGGGGGATAGGCGCCCGATAGGTTTAGCAAGTGGTCCCGGCACCGGGTTTTATGGAAAAAAATGGGCGCGGGGCTAATGGGGAAGGGGGCTAAGGCCTCATATGTGAATTGCATGGATATTTACTCATTTTCAATGCAATTTGGGGCCAGCCAGGGGTAACGATAGAGAAATGAAGGGTAGGAAAGGCCAAACTAGGGGCAGGGAAAGGATTTCAAGGGGGTTTTGAGGAATTCAAGCATAGGAAGGGGGGATTTTGACAAAGGGAAAGCAGAGGTTGAGATGGGGAAGTTTGCAGGATATAGGGGTAAGAAGGCCCCTTTTGAGGAATGGATCAGCAGAGAGGATGTATATTAGGCCTGGCATAGAGAGACTCCAAGGAGGATGAATTTTCAGGGGAAAGGCATTCCTTGGAGGCTCCAAAACAATCTAGCCCCCAGCTTGCTCATCAAGAATTTCATAGGGGGGCTAACATGCAGGAAAAGGCATGCACACCAAAGAGTAAAAATAAATAAAATATAAAAATAAAAATAAAAAATAACCCCCCCCCCCTTCCTCCTTTCAAACAATAACAGAATCCTTTTACTATCTCACATGGTGAGGAGTTAGTTTATGAGAATAGAGGTCTTGGGTTCAAATCCCTTTCTCAAGGTTCCTTTTGTAAAAAGTTCTTGTTAAAAGGGGTGGAATTTTTTTTTAAAACTCGCATTTCATCCCGTTCCCGCAACTATTCGACATCTTCAACTTGTTTTTTCAAAAAGGCATAACTTCTTCATCCGGTAGCCATTTTTCGAGCCATGTTTTTTGAAACGGCCTAATTTTTCGAGATCTTTCCATTGGAGCAGTTAGTTTCAGCTTTTATCAGCTTCAGTGTTTTTTAAAAATGGAAAGTGCATGTACGATTATTCTTAACATTACCAATTATTTCCAATGGCTACCTCACATGGTAGATATACTTAGAAGTAAAGGGCTTTACAGAATAGCCACAGGGCTAGAAACTAAACCTTCTAAATGATGATAAAGTCGTTAAATGGGAAAATAAACAACACCAAGCACGAGGGTTGATAGGAATTTCCATTGCTCAAGATCTTTGATTTCATATCCTTGACATTAACACTCGTGATGAAGCCTTGGATAAGCTAAATATTGTCTCCGGCATTCAAAACCAAATCAGGGCTCACCATCTTGAAAATGAGTTGCTTGCTTTGGATCCCAATAATTTCTCCTCTATTGAGGATTTTTTGTCCAAATTCAATACCCTTAGAATTCTTTTAGAAGGTTGTAAGGTAAAAAAGGAAGATGGTAGCCTCCTTTATTGCATTCTTGCTAAGCTTGGCCCTGCATACTCTGTATGTGTTTCCACCTTTATTACACTAAAATTTGTCACCATGAAATTTAGTTGTCTATTGGGTTCATCATTACCTATGTATTGCTCCCTCAAAGGTCTAAAAACATAAAGTTCCCCAAATCAATTCTTGGAACTGATCCTTTCCGAGTTTTCCGATCCTTTATCACCTGATACTCATCCAATGAATGTGATCAACAAAGATTCATTTTCAACATCAAGCTTGGCTACAACATCAATTCCTGATCCTTTTCAACAAGTGTTTCATACTGATGAAAACCTTCATGAATTATTGTCTGTAGATGAATTTCCAAGGGATGATCTCCATCATAGGTCATCATTTTTATCTGAGCTTGATAAATTCAAAAATATTTTTCCCTCTATTTTTACAGCTGACTATGTCGAGGAACCTCAGAGTCCAATTTTGATCACAAATTTGGAATCTAAAGTAAATTTGGGGAATATTTCTTCTACCATTCCTATTGACATCTCAGTAAAACCCGGAATTATTGAAAACATTCATATAGGTGCTTCATGTACGCCAGATGAAATTTCTACATATAAAGCCCTATTTCAAGAATTCTGTGACATATTTTCCTGGTCTTATGAAGAAATGTCAGGAATCAATCCCAACATTGTCATACATAAAATAAAGACTTACGATTACGTCCGATACATCCATGAAAAGCTGCTACCATTAAATCCAAAGTTGAGAAATTATTGAGAGCAAGTTTTATTTATCTGATCCCATTAACGGATTGAGTATCTAATATCATTCCTGTTACAAAAAAATAAGGAACAATAAGAGTATGTGTTAACTATAGGGATATTAACAAAGCTTTTCCTAAAGACAATTATCCAACTCCTTATATCGACCAAATTATTAACGATTGTGTTTGGAAATGAAATGTATTCATTCATGGATGGATTTTCCAGATATAATCAGATAAACATGCTCCCTCCCGATCAACCAAAAACAACATTCATTTGTCCTTGGGGGACATTTTCTTACTGTAAATTACCTTTCGGATTAAAGAATGCTAGGACAACTTTTCAAAGGGCAATGTCCTATGCTTTTCATTACATTAAACACATTGTGCAACCTTATCTCGATGATTTACCTGCTCATTCATTACACAGGGAAGATCATCCTACTCACTTACGAGCAATTTTTATGAGATGTAGGTATTATAAGATTTGCTTGAATCCACACAAGTGTGTTTTCTGTGTACAATCTAGTAGGTTAATGGGATTTGTCGTTTCGAAAGAAGGAATTCATGTCGACCCTTCGAAGGTTGAGGATATTATTAATTTACCTCCTCCTTCCTCACTTCGTCAACTCCAAATTTTGCAGGGGAAAGAAAAATTTCTGCATAGATTCATCCAGAACTATGCTAAGTTAACCAAAGGTTTTACCAGGCTTTTGAAATAGAATATTCCTTTCATTTGGGATGAGATCGCTGATCGATCTTTTGAGGCTTTAAAACACGTGTTGACCCATGCACCGTTACTGCATCCACCAAATTATAGCCAGGATTACTTTTTATACTTAGTAGCCTTTGATTCCACCATTGGAATGGTATTATTTCAGGAAGATGAATTCCACAACGAGCATGTGATTTACTATCTCAGTCAGAATCTCAATCCCACAAAGATTAAATACTCGCATGTGGAGAAATTCGCCTTGGTAGCAGTTCAAGCTGTCCAACATTTTCGTCATTACATTTTGTTACGAAAAACAACTGTGATTTCTAATTGCAACTCGATGATGTACATTTTGACTAAACAATTGCTCGGGAGAAAATACTCGAAGTGGATAGTTATCCTTCAAGATTTTGATTTAAAATTTGAAAAATCCAAATCAAAGAAATCACTGGTGTTCACCGAACTCATGTGTGACTTCCCAAATACTGAGACGGAAATTGTGGTAGAGCATCTGATCGTTGATGAATCTCTATTTCTTATCAATACGTTAGATCCTTGGTATGGGGATATCATCATTTATCTCCAAACCCAAACTTTTCAGCCTGAACTTTCATGTTCACATTGACGAAAGATCCGTTACCAATCCCAACAATACAATATTGTTGGAGACACGCTTTATCATCATGGTGCGGATTCTATATTTCGACGCAGTTTAACTCATGAAGAGGCTGAACGAGTTTTGAATGACTGCCATTCTGGAGCATGAGGCGGTCATATGTCTGGGTATGCCATAGCCCAAAAGATATTGCGCGCTAGTTATTTTTGGCCTTCGTTATTTAAAGATTGTATTCCTGCAGTCTGAAAATGCCACAATTGTCAAATTTTTTATCGTAAAATGCATGCACCACCAGCTCCTCTTCACCCCGTAATTGTTCTCGGTCTTTTTGAAAAATGGGGCATTGATTTCATTACATGTAACCCTCACTCGGCTGGAGGGAATGGGCATATTATTCTAACAGTAGATTATTTTACCAAATGGGCCGAGGCGATACCTAAATTTTCGGTACATGGAAAAACTATAGATACTTTTGTATTCAATTACGTGATTGCTCGATTCGGTGTACCCCAATCTATCGTTACCGATCATGGGAGCCATTTTCGAAACATTATGATGACCAAACTTTCTGACCAACTTGGCCTGCACCATGATAGTTCTACTCCATATTACCCGCAGACTAATGGTCAGGTTGAAGCTATCAATAAAGTTTTAACCACTATGATTAAACGGATAATCAGAATTCATCAATCGAATTGGCATACTATGCTTTTCTCAGCACTTTGGGCATACCGAATCTCTACAAAAACCACAACAGGTTTCACTCCTTTTCAACTGGTCTACAGTTTAGAAGTTGTTTTATCGATTGAATGTGAAATATCGTCACTCCAATTATCCATAGAGTTACTACCAGCTACCTATGAGGAGCAAAAATGCTTTTTGTACCTGGCACAATTAGATGAGACTCGGCACACCGTTGCATTATCAGCCGAAGCTCATAAAAAATGCGTTAAAGCTCAGTATGATTGAAGTGTTACACCTCGTGTTTTTTCAGAGGGTGACCTAGTATTGGTGTCAAACCAGGAGGTAACTCCTCAAATCAGAATGTGTATTAGCTGAAGAATGTACATGCATTTATACATGGAGGTGAGGCTATTGGTATTCATCTCCCAATGACTCTTGGCCTTCCTTATTTCCTAATATTATTTATTATACAAAATTACATATCCACACCCATCCCATAGGATTAGGTGTCAACATTCCCCCCTTTAATCCGAAGGGATGTTGGTGAGCCCAAGCATCGATCTGAACTTTTCAAACTTTTCTCTTCCAAGTGCTTTGGTGAAGATGTTAGCAGTTTTCTCATTTGTGGAACAATGATGTAGATGGATGGTTTTGGCCTGAACATGATGTCGAATTAGATGGTACTTTGTATTGATGTTCTTTGTTCGATCATGGAACTTTGGGTTCTTGGCCAACTTTATTGCAGAAGTGTTGTCGATCATGAGTGGTGTGGAATACATTTGTTTCATCTGCAAATCTTCCAGGATCTTCCGGAGCCACACAATTTCTTTTGTTGCTTCAGCTGCTGCCACATATTCTGCCTCGGTCGTGGAATCTGCTGGAACTGACTGTTTGCGTGATCTCCATGAGACAACTCCTGATCCAAGACTCATGGTGTAACCTGTAGTAGACACCCCTGTTTCTTTGTCGCCATCAAAGTCTGAATCAGAGTATCCGGTCAAGATGAAGTCGCCTACCCGTGTATATTTGAGTCCAAAGTCTTGAGTCCCCTTCAAGTACCTTAGCACTCTTTTTGCAGCAGACCAATGTCCTTCACAAGGTTTTTGCATGAACCTTGAGAGGATTCCAACAGCATATGAAATGTCAGGTCTGGTGGTGGTCAGGTAGATAAGACTTCCTACAAGCTGTCTATACTTAGTTGCATCCTCAAATTTCTTCCCTTCAATAGATGTGAGCTTCAAGTTTTGTTCCATTGGAGTGGTTAAGGGATTACAGTCATCCATGCCAAATTTGTTCAAGAGATCTCCAATGTACTTCTTTTGAGAAAGAAATATGAATTTAGGATGTTGAATTACTTCAATACCCAAATAGTAATGAACATGACCCAAATCAGCCATTTCAAAACCTTTCTTCAACTCTTTCTTCATGGATGCAATATAGCTCTCATTGTTTCCTGTTATCAAAAGATCATCTACATATACCACAAGATATACAACTGTTTTTCCAACTTTCTTAACAAACAAAGTTGCATCATCAAGATCAGAACGTTTGAATTCAAGTTTCAGAAGATGCTCGGTTAACTTCTCATACCAGGCTCGTGGTGCTTGCTTGAGGCCATACAAGGATTTTATAAGCTTGAAAACTTTGTGTTCTTGACCCTTTACAACAAATCCTTCTGGCTGGGACATGTAAACTTTCTCCTTTAGATCTCCATTCAAAAAATTTGTTTTTACCTCCATCTGATGGACTTTCCATCCATTCTGAGCTGCTAGGGCAAAGAGAGTCCGGATGGTGGTCCATTTTGTTGTGGGAGCAAAAGTTTCTTCATAATCGATTCCTTCTTTTTGTGCAAAACCTTTTTCCACAAGCCTAGCCTTGTGCTTTTCAAGTGAGCCGTCTGCTTTGTACTTATTCTTGTAGACCCACTTATAGCCAATTGGTTTTGTTCCCAAAGGCGGATCAACCAGCTTCCAAGTGCCATTCTTTATCAAGGCATCATACTCCTTCTGCAACGCTTCTTTCCATTCATCATGAGAAGCGGCTTCTTTGAAGGAAGTTGGTTCATGATCTGTGGACAAACTCAATTCACAGTTATAAGCAATATCCATATCAACAGGAGAATCAGAATTATCTACATCACCTTCGATTTGTTGAGTGGAACTTCTTGTTCCTGTTTTTCCAACCTCATCAGGATGAACATCCTCCAGTGTCTTTGTCAGCCATTTGGGAGGACCTTTCTAAGATGGCCCAGGCTGGTCACTTGACTGAGTTGGGATTGATTCAAGATTCAATCTCCCAATTCTGTCAATCACATCATTCAATGTGTCATCCGTGGTTGTTTCTTCATGTGGGGGAGAGAGTGCTTCAGGACAAGATTCCACAGTTTGATTCAATATCGGAATCCCCCCTTCAAGATGTGGAATCAAATTCTTGGAAAGACTTTGCATGTGTGAATCTATCCAGGCGATCAAGTTTCCGCTCAACAACCTTGTCACTCTTGGAAGATTCAAGGAATATGACATCTCTTGCTATCAAAAACTTCTTATTTGCTTCATCATAGAGACGATATCCTTTGGAGGTATTGGAGTACCCCAAGAAGATACATTTTCTACTTCTAGCACCGAGTTTGTTCCTTTGACCCTTGGGTATCAAGGCATAACAGGTGGACCTAAAGACCCTGAAATGCTTTACCGAAGGAATGTGGCCATGCCACATTTCAAAAGGAGTTTTGTTTCTAATTGCACTTGAAGGACACCTATTCTTTATGTAAACAGCACATAGAACAACATCAGCCCAAAACATCAATTTCACATTCTTGAAAAATAACATGGAGCGAACCATATTTAAAATAGTTATATTAATTCTTTCAACTGCACCGTTCTGTTGGGGATTATATGGCACAGTTGTTTGATGTTTGATTCCATGTTGACGAAGATAATTTTCAAATTCGTTTGAAGTGCATTATTTTCCATTATTAGTACGTAGAGAGCCAATATGTGTTTGTGCATCATTTTCAATCCATGCATGAAAATTCTTGAAAGTTTGAAAAGCATCAGACTTATTCTTTAATAAGTAAATCCAACACATTCTGGTGTAGTCATCAATAAATGTCATCATGTATTTATTTCCATTTGCAGAAGCAATAGGCATAGGGCCACATAAATCTGAATGAACAAGCTCAATTTTTCTATGTGCTCTGGAGTGTGAATCATGAAATGGTTGTTTGCTATGCTTTCCTATAATACAAGCATCACATTCCTTAGGTTTTCTAGGAATTGTAGGCAGTCCATTAACACCATTTTTCTTCAACAAACGAAGGCTTTCATAGTTTAAGTGTCCAAATCTAGCATGCCATAAAATACTTGATGGGAATGTACCTTCATCATGATGTGAACTGAATGCAAAGTTTTGAGCATAAGCAAATGAACCTTTCAGCTTCAAGAGTCTCCCTTCTTCTATTCCCTCCATGACAAGTGAGTGATCTGATGCTTTTCTGACCTCTTCCTTGCCATAAAACAAGTTAATGGAGTGTCCTTGCTGGCAGATTTGGATCAAGGACAGCAAGTTTCTCCTCAACTCAGGGAGGTATAGAACCTCATGTAGGATATGATCTGGAAGACCAGGCAGTTTAAGCCTGACTGTGCCAAGCCCTGATGGCTTGAGTTTGGATTTATCTGCGAAATATACTGCTCCATCAGCTTTGTTAGTGAATTCTTCAAAAAAATCTTTTCTAAATGTCATGTGACATGTTGCTCCTGAATCTAGCAACCAATCATCTCTCCATGAAGTAAATGAAACATCAAATAAGTCTTCAGTTACTCCATTTTTACAATGTGCTAGAACATAATGAGCGGATTCAGGTGCTTTACCTTTGTCTTTGTCATTAGTTTTACCTTTGTCTTGATTTCTTTGCTGCTCAATTTTCTCCCAAGGTGTTCTACATTTGGATGCATCATGTCCATCTTTATTGCAACGTGTGCAATGAAGATTGGATTTGTCAGATTGTCTTCCCCCCCTTTCTATGAAGTTTCTTCTTCCTCTTCCTCTTCTGCCACTTCTTCCTCTGGATGAATCTGGAGCATGACTCTTTTCTCTATGTGCCAAGTATGTAGCATGTTCGGAAGATGAAGAGACTGTCATCTTCCCGAAAGCTTTCTCTCTTTCTGCAAACTTTTTTTCAAGTGTATCAAAGGTGATATGCTCAAGGTTCCCACTTGCTTGCAAAGACTCAAGATAATGTGAGTAAGTTGGATATAATGCCTTAACATATGCTATGAGAGGTATGTCCATTTTTACACCAATGCTATCAATATCATGCATGATCGATCTAACTTCTGAAGCTAAGGCAAGGGGATCATCATTCTTCATTTCAAGACTGAACAGTTTAATCATCAATTGAACATTTTCTAATTATGAATGTGAGTCATAGAGTTCTTTTAGCTTTCTCAAGGCATCATAGGCATTTGAGAAAGATGAAATGTGGCAGCTCACCTCTTCGTTTACGGAAGCTGCAATCAAGGCATAGGCCTTGCAGTTCTTGTTTTCCCAAATGGCGAGCTCTTTGCCTGAAGTGGGCTTTGCTGGTGGATTTCCTTCTTGCCCTTCACAGATTCCTCTCCACAACTCATTAAAAATGAGTGTGTGTTTAATCTTCCAAGACCATTCAAGATAGTTCTCTTTGCCGGAGAGAACCACCCCAACAATAGAGATGAGAGAATGCATTAGTTTGCTGGAAAAAATTCTTTTGAAGAGGAAAAAATTCTGCTAGAAAACTTTCAATTCTGGAAATTTGCTCAATTAAAGGGGACAAAAACTCTTTTGCTGGAAAATATACTAAATTTAAAAGGACAAAAACTCTTTGCTGCAAATACTGAATTCTGCACAAAATATATATATATATATTTGTTTGGGAAAAAAAAATTATATGCGAATCTATATTGAAAGTGTGGAAGAAAGGTGGTTTTATGAATGTGAATGGGGCAGTAAAATTATGAATGAGTAGGAGCGGTATTGAATATGGGAGGGGGCGGTAATATGATAGGAGTGGTATATATGGACAGAGTGTGATAGTCGACAGAGGGCGGTATTATGATGGCGGTATTATATATGCAGAGGGCGTAAGTGATATATAAGTGACAACGTATTAAAAATGTATCAATGGAAGGGCGGTACCAATGGAAGGGCGGTATTACCATAAGTCATAAACAGCGTGGATGACAGCGCGGGTAGGGAGAGAAAGAGGCCGACAGGCCACAGAGAGAATTAATGTGGGAGCGTTGTTATGGTGGGAGGGGCGAACTGTATCGACAGAAAGCGTTGATATTATAGGTGGACTGTATCGACAGACAGCGTTGGTATATAGGTGGTATGTTATAGGTGCAATATTTGTACCAGCGTTGATATCATAATACGACTGTCATATGAATAGTGGTATAATATAGCGTATTTTATGACATCGTATTATGAAAGGGCCGAGGGCGTAAGTTTTGCAGGGAGGAGGGACGTGTTGCAGAGAGAAGGGACAAAGCCTGCGCTGAGATATGAATGGACCGATGCATACATCCGTGGGATGGAGCAGTGTATGCGTTGTGTAGTGGGAGGACTGGACAACAAGTGTGCTTGCGAGAGTTGTAGGGAGGGAGGAAGGGGCGTAGAGGAATTAAGGTGTGATGGAGGTGTGAGGGGGCGTGGGGAGTGTGGAAGGATGCAGGGTTGTGAGAGGAAGAGAGTGTTGGAGAGAGGGAGGCCGAGAGGCCGTTACAAAAAAAATCTGGAATAGCAGAGTGCAAGACTGCAGAATTGCAGAATCTCCAGAAGCTAAAAATAGAACTGGGCAAAGATTAAAAAAAGCATAATTACAGTACAGCAATTTAATAGGAGCAGCAAAAACTATTATTAAAAACTGACTTAGCAAAGGAATGACGGAGTTACACCACAGGCAAAAATGCCAATAGTGGGACTAGCTCTGATACCATGTCAAACCAGGAGGTAACTCCTCAAATCAGAATGTGTATTAGCTGAAGAATGTACATGCATTTATACATGGAGGAGAGGCTATTGGGATTCATCTCCCAATGACTCTTGGCCTTCCTTATTTCCTAATATTATTTATTATACAAAATTACATATCCACACCCATCCCATAGGATTAGGTGTCAACAATTGGTATATGACCAAGCTAACGATAAACTAGGAGCTGGAAAATTTGAAACTATGTGGCATGGTGCTTATATTGTCAAGCGAGTGCTTGCAAAAGGGGCTTATGAATTGATTGATTATGATGGGGTCTCTTTAGGTAAACCCATAAATGGACTTTATCTAAAGAGATATTATGCTTGATTTTTGTGAAGATCTTACCTGTAGATTAGTTATTTTTTCTAGATTAGCTGCTTTAGATTAGATTAGTGTGTCTAGTTAAAGTTTGCGTTGACTACTATTCCTGCTTATCTTGATTACTCTTGATATTGCAAATGTCGACGTTTCTTCAAGCCTACATTGGTTTTGCTAATGGTGCCTATCGTAGTACACGGAATATCTCTTCCGCGGCCTGGGTCATCTATTCACCCACCAATGAGTTAGTTTCTATGCATGGGTTAAGCCTTGGTCAAACAACGAATAATGTTGCAGAATATAGCGCAGTGATTGAGTTATTATCTGATTCCATTTCATTTTTCATTCATCGTTTGATCGTTAGGTTATATTTTGAACTTATTGTATTACATTTAAACAGAGTATACATAATTAAAAATGTAGTGTTACTGAGATTATTCTTGAAGGTTCGTCTCTTGGAAAGACAGTTTGATTACATTGAATATCAACACATTCCGAGAAATTTAAATACATTGGATGATGCATTAGCTAATAATGTTATAAATAGACATTTGTGACATTAAAACAGTAAGTTAAAACAACATTCGATAAGTTTTGAACAAGATAGCCATCGAAAGTAGTCATATCATAGATAGAGTTTGTGTTTAAAAAAATATTACAATATCTAAGACCATAGGTTTAAAACACCTTATGATCCAAAAGGTAGTGATACAAAAAGCAAAAATACAATGATCTACGATGATCATCAACTATCCATGGTGATGATTGTTATAGCATCATTTCTCACCTTCATATGATTGATGATTGCTTTTATGGCTTTGGGCACCCATTCCTACAGACTTGGAAAAAATTCACTAAAAAATAGTGTTAAAATCCCCATACGCGGTTATGCCCAGACTTTTCCGCGTGTATACGCGAGTCCACATGTACTTTCCCGCGTATGCCATTAAAATCATTAAAAAATATATTAAAATTCCCTATTTTCGGGCTGGGTTGATGGTTACTCTGGTAGTTCAACCACCCCAGCACGTGGCCAACTGTTTCCAACTGTTGAAACTACTTTGAGGGAGTATAAAAGCCCCTCATGTGCATGGCCTAAGGGAGAGAGAGAAATTATTGATATTATACTCTTTTGGTATTCCCTATCCAAGTCTGAATTCCCATGCCTCCTGCACTTCCCAGTTCATTACAGGAAACCTTTGTTTCCTGGAGATGCTCATCTCTTTATATGTCATCTCGTATGCACCAGTTCGGAAGGAATCTTAGCGAGGCAAGGGTGGGACGAATCCGGACGACGGTCTGCTCGAAGATCGTGGAAGGATTCAGGTGATCTCTCCACTTGTTATTTCTGTACATGCTATTTATAATACAGAAGAACCATCTTGTTCTCGAAATATACGTGTTAGTGTCTGCTTGCATATATGAGAATATTGTTATTTAAGCAATTATTATAGTTTATCTAATGTTTCATATGAATTTCACTAACATTTAGAGTAGATATATGATGTACAACCAGTTCTTCGTGCTTGTATCTTATTGTCTTTCAGGTTAAGAAGGAAGGGTTGCTGGGGGTTTGGACCCCGCGAGATCTGCTTCAACCGTAGGACCTACGGGTAACTTTCTCGATCTACTCTATTTAGTTTTTCATGAACATGTATGGTTGTGTGAGTCCTTCTTAAGTAGCATGCCCTGCTCTGTGGAGGTTTAAACCCAACAAACCTCTAGGGTGATTTTCCCCGAAACAGAACTGACGACTCCGCTGGGGATCACATTCTTGTGATTCCCCTGTTGGGTGGTTTCAGCTGTTTGATAGGTTTCCAATAGTTTTAACTTTTATTTCCAGTCCAGTTTACTCTTTCTCAGTCAGACTGAAGTCCTGGTTTCTTATCCAGGCTTGATCCTTTTTGTTTTTCATTATTTACCTTTATATACGCGCTTTTTTCTGCACACAGTCGCATATACACGCAATTTTGTCTAAAGGGAGTCGCGTATACGCGTGTTTCCTTTAGCACAGTCGTGTATGCACGCTTGTTGCTAAACTGTGAAGTTGCGTATACCTAGGCAGATTTTGAAATTTTGGATTCCTTGGCTTTTTAGTCCTTTATGTCTGTGGAGACCTGTTCCTGCAGTGTCTTTGTACCCTCTGGATTGTGAAGAAAGTGGTCTTTGGTCTTTTCTCTCTTTTTTTTGATTGAAAACTAGTCTTTTTGGCAAAGTGCTGTTTCCTGTGCTGGCACTTCTGGTTTGAGTACCAAGATCTCTTTCTGGGCATTCTTGGCTATTCTGCTTCATCAGAACAGAGAGCTCCTGCTCATTTACTCTTTCCTATCTTTGTGTTTTGCTTTGCACTACGATTTTTGCCCATTTCTTGGTTGATTTTCTTAAGTTTATTTGGCTAGGTCTTGTTGCAACTTTTGAAGAGTCTTTCTTGGTTCTTTGAAGTTTTTGTTTGCGGCAAGGTTGCACTATTATTCTAGGCTGAGTGGCTGAGTTTTCTTGTCTTCTTTTTCTCATATTGATCTTGCTACTAGTTAGCCCTATAAGATTTGGAGCATTTTTGAAGTTTTTGCTTGAAATTCAGTGTTGTTTGGCTTGTAATTTTATAGTTTTACTTCGTCTTTTCGAACTCTTTTATAAAACTCAAAAGCTCAAAAAACATTTTTCTTTTTTGTTTGCTTTTGTTTTTGCATTTTTGTTTTCGTTTCTTTGTATCTTTTGAAGCTTTGTTGAGGTTTCTTGCCTTTGGGTTTTGGCTTGATTTTGGAAAGGAGTTGTCATTGATTTCTTCCTCTTGTTTTTAAGTGTTTTTTGGTATCTTCATATTAAGAGTTCTTGATTTTGGGAACTAGCTTTCTGGACAACCAAAAAAGAGATAAAACTGAAGGAATTTTGGGAAATTTCACTCTGCTTTAGGAGATTTTTGCATCTCAGGATTTGCATGCTTGTAGTGATTTGCATCAGGTGCACTTAAGCATTTAGTCATTTTCATAGTTTTTGTGAGTGTGATTTTGCTATCTAAAAAGAAAAATACAATTTTTAATCTCCTAGAACCCGTGTAGAAGTTGCTTTTCATTGAAAGACAATAACTGCATTTGCATGTAGTTTGGTTTTTATTAATTTCTTTCTGCGTCAAAACATCATAAGTTTCATTTCCGCATCCCTTTGACTTAACATAATAGCCCATTAAAATAAGCGATATAATTTAAAATCAACTAGCAAGTTTTCTAAGTGTCATACACCAACTAGCTAGGTTGTAGGGCCTTGGATTAGGTGAGTGGAGAGTTAACTCTCCAAGGCCGCTCAAACAAAACATAGAATTTGATTAATTGAGCGAAATCCAACTCCGTTAGGTGGACCGGGAAAGCTCTCCTCCAGAGAGTCAAGCGCGAGGGGAAGTGAAGGCTGAGAAGAGGGATACCCCCTCTCTGATTAGTTGAATCTGACCTCAAGACCGTTCCGCCCGGCTTCTGACACGGATTGGTGCCCATAGTTGCCACTCCTAGGTTCCACACAGGTGACTGCGGGGGGGAATACCCGTGGTACCTGAGGCAGACGTCGCATCACTTTCATCAGTACTTCTGGGGGGTGCCCTTGCGAAGCTTGGGTGCTTGCGCCGGTAAAGGCTGTCGTTTGGAGGTCGGCGTAACTGTTTCTGATACCTTCGCTAGTTGTTCTGGGCCGTAATTATCCCAGACTGCTTTCGGGAGGTCCTATATTTCGCTTTCCTGTATTTTGGTGTCTGGTCCTCATCACTCGGAGCGGAAATACTTGAAGGTTGTTTGCTTGATTGTATCTCAGGGATTTTTCTTATAGTGAGTGCTCTTTGCTCCTAGCTTGCCTAGATTTTCACTTTTTTGAGTCTAATTTAAAATCTATAAAAGTGGCTGATCAAGCACCTCGTCGATCGAGGAGAATCCAGGGGTTATCTCCTGAGAGTCCAGAGCCTTCTTCGAGAAGGCGTAGGAGTGATTTAGCAGGTGGTTACCACCCTGTGGCATCTGACACAGTGGAGAGAGATCCTCCACAGGGGTCTGAAGGTTTCATAGCTGATTCTGGTGTCGGTTCCGAGAGGAGCGTTCCACTCACCTCACGAGTTTTATTTCCTCAGGAAGAAGATTTTCAAATTGAAGAAGTACCTGAACCTCCTGTGTCAGGTCCATCTCCTCTTCCTCCTGATTATCCGTTCGTTGTTCAATACATCGGACCTGAGTCAGAGAGACCAGAAGATCCTCCGTATTATTCATACCTTTCGATGGCCACGACTGGGAACGCGACTTCTGCTGTGAGTGCTGCAGGCATTCAGACTCCTGCTTCTGTTGAAGGAGGGGGCACTATTGCTTTATCTTCGATTGCTTCTAGTGCTGTTGTGTTTGGCTCTGGTTTCACCCAAGCACATGCTTCTCATTCTGGTCCCTTCTGTTTCGGAATGCCCACTAGTGGGATTCCTTCTTTTTCCTTTTCCGCTGCTGCAGCAGGATCTACGCCCATGTCTTCCATGGCTAGTGGATCAGCTTCTTTTCAGGGGTTCCCCTTTGGAACTGGGCATATTCCTAGTTCCAATCCTTCTTTAGGGTCTTTCCGTTTACTTCTCAGACCCAGAGTTTCAATCCTTGGTCTGGAGCTCAGAATTCGACCACTTTTACAGGATGGAACCCTGTATTCACTACAGTGGGGGCAGGGAATTAGTTTTACGCTGGTCACCAAGGGAATACTTCTTTCCCTTCATCGAGTGCTTATCAGACCTTTTCTCCTCTTTCTAATGCCTGGAACCCCTATCAGGGGCTTTCCTCTTCATTTCATACTTCAGCAAGGGGAACTGGTCTGGGCTTTGGTAACTCTGCGTTGGGAGGAGGTTCTTCTCCTTTTTCTACGAGTCCTTTTTGGCAACCTGGTGCCTCATCAAATCCAGGGTATTCTTTTCAGAATGTTGGGAATCCATCCCATCAAGGATGGAATCCTCAGGCTTCGCCTCGCTTACCTTTTCTGGCAACGTTAAACTTGCCAGATCTGTCGAAGTTGACTAATGATCCGATTCGTTATAGTCCGGGGTGGCCTCCGGTTCCCACCAAACTTCCTTCAAACATTCCAAAGTTTGAAGGTAAGAATGGAGAAGATCCGGCTGACCACATTACTACTTTCCATTTATGGTGTTCTTCGAACTCCCTGATCGATGATTCGATTAGGTTGAGATTATTTCAATGCACCCTAACTAGAAACGCTGCAAAATGGTATATTGAGCTAACTGGGGGTAGTTTTGCTACATTTCGAGAACTGGCTGTTACATTTCTGAACCATTTTCAGTTGCCTATCCGATATGACGCTGGGACTGAACTCCTAGCTAATTTTAAGCAGGACGACGCAACCCACATTTCTGATCACATTCAGGAATGGAGGAGAAGGAAAAGGCTGATTAAAGCTCATATTCCAGGTGAATTCCTTTTGGAATGGTTTCTGAAATCACTGCAGTCAGATATTTCGAAAGATGTCTCCCTCTCTGGGGTATTTTCCGAGGAGCAGGCCATTTTTAGGGCCCAGCAGCTAGAGTTGATATATTCTCAGTCTAGGGTCCTTCACAAGTATCTTCCCAATGCTCCTCGCTCCAAATTATATTTATCTAAAACGAAGCCCGGTCCTCATGGCAACGGACTGATTGGATCGATCAATAGTGGTGCAGCCAGCCTGCTTACTCAACTGCAGCAGTTGTCTTTGCAATCTGCTCCTTCTGGTCAGGCTGTGCCTGCTGAGTCATCACCTTCCCAGTCTTTGTGCGTAAATGCTGTCCAAGCTTATGATCCCAAAGGAAATCAACAATCTGAAGGGAAGAAGAAGGGACGAAATAACAATAAAAAGGGCAAGAACGGGAAGGGTAATGCGAATAAAACCAACGAGCATGTTGGTGAGGGTCCAAAGGAGAAAAGGAAAGTGAAGTTTCCATGCAAGCTATGTGCTGGAGACCATCTTACACACCTTTGCCCTAAAATTCAGGATGCGCAGCGCTTGTTAGCCCAGAAGGGTTCTTCTAGTTCCCAGGCTGTGTTAACTAACCCTTTTCCCCAAGGGCAACAATCAGTTTTTGGCGCGAAAAAAAATCCTGGGGCTTCCTCTGGAGGCACCCAGGAAGGGGAAATTCCATCGAACATTTTCATAATGAGTGCTCACACGGATATCGCTACGAGATCCCGTGATTATGGCGGAGAAGAGTCTTCGAAAGCTAAGGATATTCCTGATGCTACTGAGCCGCTTCACATTACGAAGCCTACTGTTGAGTCTATGCCTCGGATGCCCAAAGCATCTTCTAAGCGATCAACGATTAATCCGAATGCTAGGGCTGCCCAGAACTACTCGATTGTGGAAGATCTGGCGCAGAGTCCTTGTGCTATGTTAGCTTTAGAGGTACTCCAGTCTTGTCCGGCTCAGCGCAGTGCTTTGCTCACTGCCATTGGGGCTATTGATCCGAAAAATTCTCTTCTAATTACTTTTGATATGACTAATTTTAAGAAGAGACTTCCTCATCACATGGCTTTTCATATTAAATCATCGTACCGAAAGTGTAACATCTTTCGGACGGTTGTTGATGAGGGTGCTTCCACATGCGTGATGTCTCTCGCATGCTGGAAGACACTTGGATCTCCCAAAGCTATTCCATCTACCACTCTTCTGACTGTGTTCGACGGTCATTCTCACAGGCCCCATGGTATTGTCCCAGCCTTGCCCATCTGTGTTGGGGGCAAAACTGTCAATATAGAGGTTGAGGTAGTGGATGCAAGCTTGGACTACAACCTTCTGTTGGGGAGAACCTAGATTTATGAGATGGATGCCATTGCATCCTCATTATTTCGCATTATATGTTTCCCTCACGAAGGGAGGATCGTTACAGTGGATCAACTGGACTGTCCTCCTATAGACCCGAATGCGTCTACTGACTCATCTGTTCCTAAGTTGGATAATTCTAAGGCGCCTGTTGAGAATTTAGGAGTTGGAATGTATTCTTCCTTGATGGGTACTTTCGATATTCCTCCTCCTACGGTTCATATTAATGCAATTTCATCCTCCAAGACTCCTCTTCGAAGAGAGTTCTTCAGAACTCATTATTTTTCGGACCCTTGGACCTTACCTTCCCCTACTGCCACATTAGCGGAAGTTCAAGTGGGTGGAATGGCATTTCCGATTTCTGCAGCTGAGATTGCGTATCAGTCTATTGTTGACTCTGCAGAAACCATCCCAGCTCCTCTTTCACCGGAAGAGTTGGATGGTGATGTGGCCCCGGCTTGGACGCTTAGTTCTTCTTCTGCCCAGGATTGTCTTGATACCACTCTTCCATCTGAAGAGGCGATCCTGGAAGCCATGACTGGTATAGATAGACCGTGGGATGATTTGCATCATCGGTCTTACTTCCTACCTGACTTGAGCGAAGTTGAAACAAGTTTTCCAAGTCCTCCGTCTCCTGGTCCTGTTCACCCAGTCTTGAACCCTTTAGCACCAACACAGGTTTATGCTGAAGGGAACATGGCTGTGATCTCTCCTACTATCCCGATGAACATTTCCAGGGATCCCAATATTATCGAGAATGTCTTCATCAGAGCTGAATGTTCCCATGAAGAGGTTCAAATTTAGACCGAGCTCTTTAAATATTATAGGGATGTATTCACTTGGTCTTATGAGGAAATGCCTGGTATAGACCCATCTATTTTCTAGCATGAGATCAAGACTTATGAAAACGCTAAGCCGGTGAGGCAAAAACTTCGTCCGGTCAATCCTAGGAAGGCAGCAGCTATCAAAGCTGAGGTTGAGAAGCTGCTTAAGGCGGGATTCATTTTCCCTGTTCCTTTGACAGAATGGGTTTCAAACCCCATTCCCGTAGATAAAAAGCAAGGAAAAATTCGAGTTTGCATTGATTTCAAAGACCTAAATAAAGCATGTCCTAAAGATAATTACCCCACACCATTTATCGATCAGATCATTGACGAGTGTGCCGGTAATGAGATTTTCTCCTTCATGGACGGTTTCTCTGGATATAATCAGATTACTATCCGTCCTGAAGATCAGCATAAGACTGCCTTTATTTGTCCCTAGGGTACATTTACATACAAGAAGATGCCTTTTGGTCTTAAAAATGCTGGGGCCACCTTTCAGCGGGCCATGTCATATGCCTTCCATGACATCAAAAAGATTATCGTGGCGTATTTGGATGATTTAGCTGCTCATTATCAAAAGAGGATGGATCATCCTACTCACTTCCGGCAAATATTTGAACGATGTCGGTTCTATAAGATTAGATTGAATCCGAACAAGCGCGTTTTCGCAGTTACATCCGGTCGGTTATTGGGATTCATCGTGTCTAAGGAAGGGATTAGGGTAGATCCCTTCAAGGTTGAGGCAATACTTCGGTTGCCTCCCCCGTCCTCTATCCGTCAGCTTCAAAGTCTACAAGGGAAGTCTAATTTTCTTTGAAGATTTATCGTAAATTATGCTGAAGTTACAAAGGGATTTATGAGATTGTTGAAGAAGGGAGTTCCATTTCTTTGGGATGACTTCGCTCAACGCTCGTTCGATGCTTTGAAAAACGCATTGACCTCTGCTCCTTTATTGAGTCCACCTAATTATAGCAGGGATTTCCTTTTGTATCTGGCAGCAGCAGAATCTACCATCGGTATGGTTCTGGTTCAGGAATATGATGCTCTTGCAGAGCATGTTATATACTACCTTAGTCGAGGCTTG
Organism: Pinus albicaulis; assembly: GCA_034641835.2. Classification (NCBI taxonomy): domain Eukaryota; kingdom Viridiplantae; phylum Streptophyta; class Pinopsida; order Pinales; family Pinaceae; genus Pinus; species Pinus albicaulis. The sequence continues at coordinate 140,539,592 of CM076576.1, forward strand.
GTAGGACCTCAACTCCGGTACACTCCGATAGAAAAGTTAGCTTTAGCAGCAGTTCATGCTGTGCAGTGACTCCGGCATTATATTATTCTTCGCAAAAATTATGTTTTGGCAGCAGCCAATCCATTTCAGTTTGTCCTCAGTAGGCGAGTGATTGGGGGAAAATACAATAGATGGATTGTGATTTTACAGGAATTTGATCTTGAGTTTATATCTGCCAAGTCCAAGAAATCATTGGTTTTCGCGGAATTGATCTCTGAGTTGCCCTATGGGGAGGAGATGATCTATGATGAATCCTTTCCGGATGAACATTTGTTTCTTATCTCTTCATAGGATCCTTGGTACGGAGATATCATTGTGTATCTCCAGACTGTGAAGTTTCCTCTACTTTTTCGAAAGATGAGCGTCGTAAGTTGCGTCACTTGGCCAAGAATTATTTGATTATTGGTGATGTTCTATACCGCCGAGGGGTTGATTCAATCCTAAGACGCTGCTTAACTCTCGAAGAAGCTAAGGCTGTGCTGAATGATTCCCACAGTGGAGCTTGTGGGGGTCATTTATCTGGGCTTACTACAGCCCAAAATATTTTGCGTGCTGGATACTTTTGGCCCTCGATTTTCAAAGATTGTATGAAGGCGGTCAAAAAGTGTCATCCGTGTCAAGTTTATACTCGAAAAATGCACGCTCATCCAGCTCCTCTTTTTCCAGTCATTACTGTCGGTCCATTTACAAAATGGGGTATTGATTATACTACTTGTAACCTGCCTTCGGCTAAAGGTCACAAGTACATTATTGTAGCAGTAGACTACTTTACGAAGTGGGTTGAGGCTATGCCTACTTTTGGGAATGATGGTGAGACTACAACTCTTTTCCTGTTCAACCAGGTTATCGCTTGTTTTGGTATTCCTAGAGAGATTGTCACTGATCATGGCAGTCATTTTCAGCATAGTATGATGGCTGAGTTGGCTCTCAAATTGGGTTTCTGGCAGGAGCATTCGTCTCCGTATTATCCTCAAGCCAATGGGCAAGTGGAAGCCGTGAATAAATCCTTGAAGACAATTCTTCAAAGGACAATTGATAAAGCTAGATCCAAATGGCATATTATGCTATATCCTGCACTTTGGGCATACAGGACGTCAGTGAAAACTGCAACTGGCTTTACTCCATTTCAGCTAGTGCACGGGGTGGAATATGTATTTCCCATTGAATGCGAGATTCCTTCTCTTAAGTTAGCTGTTGAACTTCTTCCTGACACTTCTAGTCTTGAAGAACAGCTCCTTCATCTAGAACATCTCAATGAGCAGCGTCAGGATGCTGCCACGATGAATGAAGCGCATAAAAATCGAGTTAAAGTTCAGTACGATAAGGCGGTCAAACCCAGGGTTTTTTTGGAAGGTGACCTTGTCTTGGTCTATGCCCAAGAAAAAGATGCCCTGGGGGCAGAAAATTTTAAGTCTATGTGGTATGGCCCCTTTATCGTTAAAATATTCCTTAAGAAAGGAGCATATACCTTGGTTGATTTCGAAGGGAACGAGTTGCCGGAGCCCCGAAATGGGCTCTATTTAAAGAAGTATTATGCCTAGGCTTCAGCCTGGCATGTTGCTTTTGTATATAGTAGTTTTTTCTTTGTACATATCTGGTTGATTTTCGATCTTTGATGAGTTGGTGATGTTTTTGATCTACTTTGGCAGGTTGTGTCGGATGTCATGAGTCACTTTGGTTTCGCCGATGGTGCTAGTAGACACACCCGGAACTTAGCTTCCACGACTTGGGTGCTTCATTATCCTTCCGGTCAGCTGTTAGTATCAAGAGGGGTCTGCATTGGTCCTGCTTCCAATAATATAGCAGAACACACTGCAGTTGTTTATCTACTCTCGGAGGCAATATCTTTGGGTGTTGATTCGTTGGTAGTTTTCTTGGACTCTCAGCTGGTGGTGTTACAGTTGAACAATACTTATCGGGTTCGAGATCCATTTTTATTACGGTTGTTCTTGAGGGTGCGTTTGTTACAAAGATCATTTCAATTTTTAACTTTCATTCATATTCCTCGAGCTGACAATTGGTTGGCAGATTCATTAGCTAATCAGGCACTGGATTGGCATATCAATCATTCCATACAATAAAATTTAATCATCAAAAACATCATACATTTTGACACATTTATCACATCACATCAAATATCGCTGTATATATATCATCAGAGTGTTCAAAAACTTTACAAAATTTGGATCCATAAGGTCATACAAAACTTGGGCTTATGCCCGATCATGTTCAGTCTCAAAAAGAATATACAGTCATCTGATACATAATATCTATCTACTCCTGAGGTCCCTGCCCAGAAGTCGTGTTCCTATAGAACGTGATCGTGGTGGCAACTCGGCGGAATAACTGTACCCAGTCTCAGGGCACTCCTACCACCCGTCTCTGGATGGCTTCCCGCAGATCTTCCACAGCAGCCATAGGTATTTGGCGGGTTAACCCCTCCAAGTTCCTATGTACAGCCTGGAGGGTCCTGTCTGAATCCACTGTATCTGCTTCGCCCCTGCGACGCTTGTGGCGCGGGAAACCCTCAGGTCGAACTGGTCCATTATCTGTTTCATGATCATGTTTACATTGTCAGTCATTATGAATCCAATCAAAAACATGTTTGTTTTCATTTTTTCATACATATTTGAAAAAATCCAAAAAATTATATAAGTAAAAAAATTTTGCAAACTTACCGACTGTGCCCCATGCTGTGCCTGGTGGAAGAACAAGATCTGGATCTCCAAGAAAGTCCATCCTGACATAGGGATAGTCGTCCACAGCGATGATTTGCTCTCCCCACCAAAGGAAGAACTCATCATCCCAAGTGGTCCGGGGAACTTCACTTCCCCCTAATCTCTTCATCATGTCCGCCTAACGGGCAATTATTGGGTCTCTCGGGCTGCTGATGGTAGAGATGACTCTGGGTCTCAATGCTAGTATCTTCTCGAAGAAGAATGTCATCAAAATTGTACCGTATCCAAAGTGTTTTGTCTTTTCTTGGCGGATTGAGGTCAATTGTTGCTTCATGTTCAGTAAAAGGGCTATGCACCAATCATACACATGAGTCAAGCATTCCACTGCTATGCTCATTTGCGTCCTGGACGCCTGATGTAGGGAGGCAGATCTTGCCACTCTGCCAATGGTGAAAAGGAGGATTTTCATGTGCAAATCCCTTAAATCTTTAATTGCAATCTGAGTTCCAACTTTCTTGGAACCCTCTACGCAGTACACGTGGACATAATCTTCCACGGTTAGCCCTCCCAGGGGCTTCCCGTGCAAGTCTACTGGTTCCCCCCTCCGGGAGAGTCCAGTGATAAAATATATGTCTTCCATTTCAATGCGTACTGGAATCTGATCTATCATAAAGCAGTCCTCTTCCGGTTCCCAGTAATTGACGAGCATTTCTAGCAACCGGACATTGCTTTTCATATTTGGCATTTTGAAAAATTTGAACAATCCGCAATTCCGAAGAATATTTTGCGATGCTCGATCTTGCATGACTTCTTGATCAATTGCACTGTGTTCACGCTCTCTCCATGAGATTTTCATTCTGTCAAAAATTCAATAAATCCTTGATTAGCCACACTTTTTTCATTTGGGCCTGCGCATACGCGGCTTTCTTTATGCATAGTCGCGTGTATACGCGACTTTCCTGTTACCAACCCGCGTATGCGCAAACCTGCGTTTTTTAGAAAGGGTTTCTGTGGTGAAAATCACTAAATTTTAATTTATAAACGGACAAAATTATTTGCAAGGATGATTGAAGAGCTTACCTGACAAATTCGGTGCGATTCGACAATCGGTTGTTTCTGATTTGACGAAAGAAGTTTTTTGCTCCAGAGCACTTTTTTCCAAATCAGCAATGTAATAATGAACCAAATATGAGGTAATTTGCCCATTTATGCCTAAAAAGTTGAAAATTTCTGCAAAAATTTGTTATGCTTATTTTTTCGATCTATCTTAAGCTGCATAACCCGGATTCTTGGAAGTGCCCAGTTTGGTATGTTTTCAGGTACATTTTGACGAATTTGAGATTTTTCCCAATTTTTTGATCCATGATTACTGACTCGTCACGACAGGTATATGATCTTCACTGGCATATAGGTTAGGGAAATCACTTTCCGCTGCATCTTGCATACTAGCCTTCATACTAATCACTTGCCATAGGGTCGATCCCATCAGGTCATGACTATTACACCCATTCCACTCGCTGATTATTTAATCATGACTTGATGGTAGAGCCTTCCTTTCCATGGGCTTCCTAGTTAGTTCCTCGCTATCACTTGTTGCCCATGCTGCGATTTATGTAGGCTCAGGAGTCCTCTTTAGTCCCGCCATGACTTATGTGTTGAAGCTTCATTCTTCTTCTTCCTCACTATCATTTTTCTGGCTATTACCCTAGAGGCTCCCTGGTGTTGTTGAGTTGTATTACTGCATTGCATATTGGCTACTTGTTTATCCTGGCCTTTAGCCGGCTTCATTTGGACTCGATGTTTAAGCCAACTTTTGACCTTGACTTTCCGTACAAGTTAACCATTGCATGCACTTAGCTATCACGACTTGACACCTTTATACCCATGGATGGAACGTTCCTCTGAGTATCACTGACCAGTTTTCGCCACCTTGCATTGAGCATAGGATTGTTCCAATCCCAGGAACTAGTGCATCCGCTTTCTTGATACTCGTTCTATCCATTGTACCATAGCATTCTTTTATTCTTTTTCAGGCTTATTATATGAAAAAGACAAAAAAATCAAATATAACAAAAAGAGCGGGAACGGGATGTATCTTCATTATTTTGATGGCAGTACAGAGTCAGTTTGTCGCCCTTGAACAAAGCACATATACTTATATATATCTCCTACATTTGGGATGGTTTTAGTTTTGACCTAGGTTCAGCCTTTACCATGTTTCACTTGTCAGTTCTCCCCCCGTTGGTTATCTCTTCCAATCATATGGAGATTTTGTTCTGCCTCCTGCATAACAGACTTATACAGTGTCACTTTTTACTGCCATGGTCATCACGAGTCGTGCTTTTGTTCAAGGGAAGTTTAGCCTGAGTCGGCCATTCTGCGTGCTCCCGACCCACATCTCGCCGGCCTTCCGGTCTTGTCAAGATCTTGTTCTATCACATCGATGCTTCGTCTTCTTGCTCGTGGTTGTGGTTTGAGAAGGTCCCCATCGGGACTTCTTGGCCGGCGGGTTTGTCTCTTATCGACTCACGACACATTGCTCCGAGAGCAAGCCTAGAGCCGCACCCCGGCCCTATTTCCATCATTGATAGGTGACCTTGTGGCTCTCGCATTTGATCATCATCACATTATGGGTCTTTGATCGAGTGGTTTCCCCCGTGTTCAACGTCACATACATTATCACACTTGGGATTCTTGCAAATACCTTGATTTCCATTCCGACCCCACCTGTGACATTCCCGCCCGTGCTGCCTTTCATTATTGGCTGGTTCGTATACTTTTCCGTGCGCTAGCTTCATCTTGTGCACGTCGGAAACGTACTTCGGTTTTGGTTCCATCACTCTCCCTCGTCCGATTCCTTCCAAATCTTGGCCTGCGGGTTACACTCGCGCTGGACTGATGTGGGATGCCTTAATGCCTTCCTTCCAGCAGATCTTTTCCCATCGACTCCGACTCATTGCTCCGGGAATAAGGTCTAGAGTATTTTTGTCAGTACCTTAGGGTTTGCAGTCATCAGTGGCAGACTCTTCGCTATCGACAGTGGGGATTCATCATTGCCTCCTGATTGGTAGATTCTTTCAAGTGTTCGACTTCAACTCATTTATTCGCACTTGTTAGATTGTACTAGCGCACCTTGACACTCATTTTCATTATTGGTGGGTTGTCTCGCGTTGGTTAACGGTATACATCATTGACCGGTAATCCAACGATTTCTCACACGGTCGACTTCAGCTCATTTATTCCCATTGTGTAGAATTGTGCCATAGTGATCGGTGAAGACCTCGGGTTGCATCAGCATTTCTCGGTTCACTTTTGACAGTCCATTCAGTTTCTGCTTAGATGATTCACTGTGTACTTTCAGTTCAGCTATACTTGTATACATGTTGGATCTATTCAGTACATTTTATGTGATGTATTTTTGACTGAGCATGGGTATGCCCGCCTCAGCATGAGTTGACTCTCTGTTTTCTTTCATTGGTTTTTGGCAGGCTGAAATCTGGTGAAGTCCTCTCTTGTCCTTGCGAAGTTCTTTCTATGTGCATAATACATTTCAGCCATCATGTACCCCTTCTGACCTCATATATTAGGGGGCATCTATTATAGCATCATTTCTCACCTTCATATGATTCATGATTGCTTTTATGGCTTTGGGCACCCATTCCTACAGACTTGGACAAAATTCACTTAAAAACAGTGTTAAAATCCCCATACGCAGTTATGCCCAGACTTTTCCGCGTGTATACGTGAGTCCACATGTACTTTCCCGCATATGCCATTAAAATCATTTAAAAATATATTAAAATTCCCTATTTTCGGGCTGGGTTGATGGTTACTCTGGTAGTTCAACCACCCCAGCACGTGGCCAAATGTTTCCAACTATTGAAACTACTTTGAGGGAGTATAAAATCCCCTCATGTGCATGGCCTAAGGGAGAGAGAGAAATTATTGATATTATACTCTGTTGGTATTCCCTATCCAAGTCTGAATTCCCGTGCCTCCTGCACTTCCCAGTTCATTACAGGAAACATTTGTTTCCTGGAGATGCTCATCTCTTTATATGTCATCTCGTATGCACCAGTTCGGAAGGAATCTTAGAGAGGCAAGGGTGGGACGGATCCGGACGACGGTCTGCTCGAAGATCATGGAAGGATTCAGGTGATCTCTCCACTCGTTATTTCTGTACATGCTATTTATAATACAGAAGAACCATCTTGTTCTCGAAATATACGTGTTAGTGTATGCTTGCATATATGAGAATATTGTTATTTAAGAATTTATTATAGTTTATCTAATGTTTCATATGAATTTCACTACCATTTAGAGTAGATATATGTTGTACAACCAGTTCTTCGTGCTTGTATCTTCTTGTCTTTCAGTTTAAGAAGGAAGAAGGGTTGCTGGGGGCTTGGACCCCGCGGGATCTGCTTCAACCGTAGGACCTACGGGTAACTTCCTCGATCTACTCTATTTAGTTTTTCATGAACATGTATGGTTGTGTGAGTCCTTCTTAAGTAGCATGCCCTGCTCTGTGGAGGTTTAAACCCAACAAACCTCTAGGGTGATTTTCCCCGAAACAATGATCATGATAATACACTATTGCTTGTGCCACTCTACACAGATATCTCTGAAACTGGCCAAGAACACCAGCAACATGCCTCTAGAGGCGTAGAGGAATATCATCCATACTAGTCTCTGGAATGTCTCTAGTTAACCTCTCCAGGTTCTGCTCTAAATCAGTGATAATATCTGTTGCCCGATTCTCTGGCGGTGCAATAGTGTTTGTGTGCTTCCTCTTGAAGCGGTGGAGATTGGCTGGTCTTCGTGGACCAACATTTTCATTTAAATTTTTGTCATCAATACTAGACGATTGAAAAAAAAATAAAAAATTAGAGATAAAAACACATCAAAATGATTGATTTACCCGACTCATCCCACTATGTTCCTAGAGGAAGAGGCATATCAGGGTCACCGCATAAATCTATCCCAGCATATGGAAAATCTTCAATGACAAAGATCTGGTTCCTTAGCCAATGAAAGTATGCAGGTGTAAATCAAACTATCTCAAAAACCTCTCCATGATGGGCCATCACTTGTACCCAACAGGCCATCTGAGGCTCTCTGACTCTACCAGCATCAACCGAGATAAGCTGGGGGGCAAGAGATGGAATCCTCTCCAGAGAAAAAGAAAATATGATAGCTCCATATCTAATTTTTTTCAACTTTGCATTCTTAGCTCTGGTCAATTGGTCTTTTACATTAGCCAATACTCCTTCACACCAGTTGAAGATGGTGCCTCTGTAGCATTCAACCACTATCTGTGTTTGGGCTTTAGTAGCCACGTGTGGAGCTGCACTCCCACACAATCTAGCCACTATGAACGCAACCACTTTGATTTCAAGACAGATAATAGTTTTTATATCAATGCGATTGTCTTTTGGATCAGCCTCTTCGTTACAAAATTCTTGTTGATCGCTAGCTATAGACTGGCCACCTTGCCTAGCCCCAAACAAGGAAATAGGTTCTCCTCTTTTGGACAAACCTGTAAGGAAGTATATATCCTCCCGCTCAATTTCGAGCCTGTGATCACCGATAATGAAACACTATTATTGAACATCCCACCTGTTCACCAACCATGTCATTAACTCTACTTGAGCCCTCATGCCCTGCATTGCCCAATACTTGTATAATCCATAGTTTTTCAAAACACGCAATGTGAGTAAACTTCCCATAGTTGCTTCATCTACTGCTTCATGTTCACGTTCTCTGCATTCAAGCATTGTGGATACTCTGCAATAGACACATTGAAAGATTAGATCCAATTAGAATGGAAAATTTTGGCTTAATTTGAGAGAAATCATATTTTTATTTTCTTCACGGCACCTCCGCACTTTTTGCATTAAAACAGTGCAAGCTACCACATGCGTTATACAAGAAAAGTGTGGGACCCGAAAATTATCGGGGTCTGTAGGTACTGTGTGTTTTACCTGCGGTACCCCAAAAGCGATTTTTTGAAACTATATTTCTCTTAAAAAATGATTCTAAAGCCTAAAAAGAGAATGTAAACAGACAAAAATGAAGAGAAATGAATTGTGGATTACCCGGAGTTGACGGTTTTGGATTTGGACGGTCGGTTCTTCTGATATCTCCTTCAGAACTTTTTCTACTAAAAGCTCTCAACTTTCACTCTGGATGCAAATGGTAAAAATGAATTGGTTAAACTTCTTTTTATAATATTTTTTGAATAAATGAAATAGTATTTTATCTATTTTCCGCTTTGGAAGGTTGTTTTTCAAATAATTTTTACTTATTTAAAACATGTATGTTTAATTTTTTGGTTTTTTGTGCAGAATACATGATTTTCGAGTGAAATAATCATTTTGGCAATGAGTTTGTTTTTTTTCATTTTTTTTGAACTCGTTAAAACTTACAGAAAAAACGACACTATATGAGTACATTTTTATCACTTTTTCTAACTCGTTAAAACTTACAGAAAAAGAAAAACCATGGAGTCCTCTTTTAAGCCCTTTTCAGACTCTCTAAACATGAAAATATTGCTGAGTACTTGAATTTTTGAACTCGTTAAAGGAAATGAACAGTCATCCCTTCAGTATAAGTTTACCCCTTTTCCGGAATGAAATGAGCTATTTATGAAAAATGTATACGTTGATTAATCATGGTCAATAGAGTTCTCTCCTACATTATTTTATCCTTTTTCGGGCTTGAGAGACTAAATTTATGAAAAAGTACACCCACGGAGTTTTCTTAAGTTTTTCTTCTGACTCCTTAAAACTAAAAAACACCAATTTTCACCTATACTGGACTCCTTCTTAGGGTTCAATTTTAATACTAAACAGGAACGAACCACTCCTTCTTAGGGTTCAATTTTAACACTAAGTTGGACTCATCCGATGGATGAGCATATATAACAAGAAAATATTATCCTCCTCAAGCTTGTCAAAAATAAAGAGGTACTTGCCAGAAATGTTAGGGGAAAAAGAGAGAAGATGAATCCAATTGTCACACTTTGTTTCAAAAATTTATATACCACTCTTGAACATGACACTTCTGTCACATTCATGTCTGGGTTGGGAAAATCCTTTGACCAAACAGTTAATCAAACCACATTGAAAGACTTTAGCAGGTTTCTGGGTATTAGATTTAGGTCAATTGTCACCATCTGTAGTGTCGTTATGTGTTCTAAGACTAACCCAGGTATCATATGTGAATACAACTTAAAATTATTCCAATTTAACAATAACCATAAAAATGTATTAAATTTTAATTGAAATGTGCAGTAACAAATAAAGATAACTCTGTTTAAGAAATTAAACAGAGTTATATTAGCATATTGTATTCATCATTGTATATCATCTACATACACTTATGAAAGATAACATTTCAATTATATTCAAAAATGATATATAAATAAACGTTATGAAAACAAATATATATAAATGATAGCAAATTTTAAAGTGAATATCATATGACAAAAGAAATCAACAGTGAATAGATAAAAATACATTATCCATCTTGAAAGCTTTCAAATGAAATCTGATACTCTGATCCAGTAATTCCGATGCAAAATCAAATCCAAGGTACAAAAATGCAACACTTTAAAGATAATTCCGCATAAAATCACCGGATGTGATCCTTTATAAAATATAAGAGGTAGTGGAGTACAGAAATGCAATATCCAAGTCCAAAAATATTACAACTCAGGACCCCTCTCTAAATGCATGAGAAAGGTCTAAATACTACTAGCTAAATCTAAAAATAGTTTATTACAAAAATTAAGGATTCGGTTTAAATGACCGTCCTTTTCCTAGGCAAAAATACAGTAAAACTAAAACTAAATCTAAAAATAAAAACTATTAAGTAACTACTTATGACCTTGATCTTTAAACTTGCAAGCATCCAGCATTGTTTTGAGAAGAGGTGGTTGGCCGACTTCAGATTTCAACTGTCCTGAAAAGACAAAATCGGCAAGTGTAGGCGCAATCTTCTCAGCAAAACTAATGATGCAATTAAGCGCACTGCGTTGACTGTGTGGTTTCACTAAATATGTCCTGTAAGAATCCCAGTTTAATCTTGTCAATCCTTGGATTGATTTTGCTTTTTCTTCCGCCTTTTGTGTCCATTCTGTTTTCAATTGATGCGCCTGTGGAAGATATACCGAAACAGTTTCTGAAATCAAATTTTCTTTGTGCAAATTCTTATTTACAAAATCAGTAAGACTGCTTGCTGTTGTAGCCGACTCTTCTGCTGCTTTCTTTTCCCCTCTGATTTGTGCATCCCAATCATTGAAAAGTATTTCTTTATGGTTTTCATTAATAATTGGTGCACCAGCTTTTCTTACTTCCTCTGTCTTTTGCCATACCAAATAATCAGTAACTTTTTCATTAATTAAATCATAATCATTTCGTAAATCTACGACATGATTAGTGATCTTATCACTTTCTTGACAAAAAGAGTTCCATTGCAATATTTTTTGGCATAAGACTTCTTCTTGTTGTAGTAGTTGATTGTTTAAAGAAATAGTTTCTGAAATAAACTTTGGAAGTTTAGGATCATCTTTGTGCTGATCTTGGATAATCTGTATTTGTTTCTCTTTATCAGCTAAACTTTTTTGATATCCAATTTGCATTTCTTGAAGTTGTTGTTGTAACTTTTCAAGTTTCATCTGTGCTTCATTATTGGCCTGTACCTATTGAAATTGATGTTGCAGAACTTGTATCTGTTCTTCTTTTTCATTTAATAAGAGTTGTATCTCAAATGCTTTGTCAATAGTTGCGGAAGCAAAAGCCCCTGTAATCTGAGATAACTTAGCAAGATTATCAGTAGGCTCTATGGTAGGATCCTTCCACAAAACATCTAATTGTTCTGCTTCAGTAGCAATTGCACCTTCCAATTTTCTCTTTTTCCTTTGCTTCTTTACTACTGCTTTATACTTCGGGCTGTAGAATACATCTAGAGGGGGAATGTCCTCTACATTAAGTAAAATTTCATACGAAGGAGTGATAGGTATGTGCTCAGTTTCTGTGACTGTGCCACTTATTACTGTGCTCAAAACTTTTTTTGTCTCTACAGGGGTCTGTATATTCTGTCCTTCCACATTAAGCAATTGATTAAAGCTTTCCCATTCTTTGTCTAATTCAATTGTGATTGACTATTGTTGTACATTGGTAGGAGGAGGATTTATCTGCTGAGAAGTCAAAATTTGTTGTTGTGAAAGTTCTTTCGATTGAGCAGTATCTTTCACTAATTCTTCATTTCTATCCTGCTCTTCATTAGACTTATTAGAACGTTCAGAAGTCTCTCTTTCAGATTTTGACTTAGACTTATCTGTACCTGAACTGCCGTTGAGACTGACACTAGGAGTTGATTCCGTTGCGGGTTCCAAGCGTAAATTTTCCAAAGGGATAGTAGTTAGTCTTCTCTCTCTGTAAAGTTTAAATTCCTGAAATTCTTCTGGAGATAATTGTATCTGAGCTAAATGAAAAACTTCTTTAAATGAACCTTTTGTTTGAAACATATCATCAAAAGTATCTTCTTCTCCTGAAAATTCCCTTACCTTGATTGCAGTGGTAAAAATTTTAGCAACATTATTTGGGTCAAATAATATTCTCGAAAACTTGAACAGTTGTAAGCATGTAATATTGCTTACCTCTTTGAATGCGTGACCAACATCAAACAGTGAAAATGTTCCACAGGTTATGGGAAATTGTGGCCAAATGTCTTTCTTCTTCTCTTTTAATTCCTTTGTCAAACCTCCTTGACCACAGGTTTGATAAGCAATCTCCCGAGCTACAAGTTTATCCGGAACATACAGGGGTAAAACATGGGGGGAAGCAGAACTTCCAAAAACCCTAACATAAGTAAACAACTCTTCTCCAAACCATCTTGCGACAGGGAGAATTTCGACTTCTGCTTCTGGGGATAACCTTGGAGCATCCTTATTATGAAATATTATGTACAATGGCATCATTATGCCATGACAAATCTTGTAAAAATGGGGGACAAACTTAGATTCCCACAGTTCCTTGTGATACACATGAATAGGCAAAGGATCATGAATTGTCCATTGCCAACCCATCAAGGGGAATTTAGAAACAAAGCAGATAGCGTCCATAACATAGGCAGATAGATAAAAAGGAGGATAAATCCTCTGAGAAATATTCCGTTTAGACCGATAATGGAAAATAGCAGTGGCCAAATTATCAGACAAGATTTTGGCCCAGTCTACAATTGTAGCGTTAACAACAGCATTCAACAAAGGGAGCCATTCAGGCAAGATCATATTTATGTCAGGCTTTCCAAAAAGTCTACATAACATAGCAGCAGCAAAACAATATGGAGAGGTGAGTGAACCAGTACTGTACATACCGTTTTTTTTTTTCTTTAATGGTTCATCTCTCTTGGTCCATTCCTTTGTGCATTCCGCCAAATTTGTATGTTCTTTGGCAAAATTATCCATAAATTGTTTATTATAAGTTTCCTGAGGTTCCAGCAAATGATACATCAACCTCAAATATTCCGTAGTGAACGACCCGATGAGCTCTTGATCTGGAGTTCTAAATTGCCTGTCTGAAATATCAGTGCTGTCCAGCACCCATTTTACCATGTCTGTATACGGAAGAATTCTTGGTCTTGCCGTTATCCGGTGCAGAAATGAACAAGCCAGTTCTTTAAGGGTTGAACAAGCTAGTTCTTTAAGGGTTGCCTCAGATGAATTACTTGAGCCTGCGGTAGCCGCAACTTGCATTACCCTGGGATTTTCTTCTTCGAGCAAATTATACATTCCTTCCCAGGTGGTGATACCGGCATCCTTATTGCAAGCAGTATCCGCATACAGTGAGGCCATTTCTTTGTTTTCAGAATTTGAAATCTTCTCCTTCTTACCCATAATGCTCTGTGAACGCTTTGTATAGTCTTCTGCTCCTTCGCGCCTGTGGTTTTACGAATTAAGTGAGAGTAATGACATGAGAAAGGTGATGAGATAGTTTTAAATGCTGAAGGCGGATGAAATATATTATTTTAACGTGAAATGACCTTTCAATCAAAACAAAATCCTATTTATCAATAATTGACAATCCATTCATTTAATCCAATCATTAAAGCGCAAAACGGATATTGATTTATGGAAGGATTTTCTTTGGACAACGCGCTTTTACGAATCTGCGACATTGCGATCTGCGATTTGCTGTGCAATATCACAGATCACAGTCATTGCAAAACATACTTATCGCATATCGCAATATTTATAAATTGCATCCTCATAATATCGCAAAATCACAATATCGCAGAATCGCAAATCGCAAATATAACATATAAAAAGTATTCGTTTAACATTTTTTCTGCGATATGCGATTTGCGACCAATATTTTAATGTATAGGCTTTTTGGGATCGCGTTATCGCAATATCGCAAAGTCGCAATTTAAAAGATTCATTTTTTCAGAAGATATCTATCATTTGCGATGGATGCGCTATTTCGCTCAAAGAAAGATTTTATTGTAATCTATCATAAACTTAAGTATTTCTTAAGGATTTTCTAAGGAATTTCCCTAAGTTATGACGGAAAGTTTTATTTGAAAAGGGAAACAAATACTGATTGATTTTTTGGATTTTTTAACTAAGGGTCCCCAGTTATTTAGTATTATTACTAATATTAAATAAAAGGGGGGGTTGTTGCTGGCCACAACAATTGGCGATTCACTGAAAGAAACAGTTATCTCTGAAAAAATAAAATGAACACTATATTTCTACTAAGTAAAGATTTTTAAAGATAATGAAAACTATCTTAGGATAATTCAAATAAAATTTAACTATGAAAAAGAAACAAAAATCATTCACAATTTCTTTCTAATTTCTTAAGAACAAAAACACTTTTGGGTTATCTCAAGCTTTGATCGGTGTTAATAATGAAGTAAGTGGATTTCTCTGAGTTTGGTTTTATAATATACTCTATTGTCATAGGTATTGCCTCTGCTGCCTGCAAACGTTCATAGTCTCGACAGGGTTACCTTTAAACTATTAACCATTCATTGTCCCATCCAATTAAAATTATGACTTTTTAAAAGATAAATTCATAAGACATATTATCTCATGTTTTTGTCTTTTACTTATTTTTTTATTTTTAAGAGTCATTGTTCTGGTTTGGTAGCCAATTAATAACAATGCCATTCACTAGTTGTAATTAAACTGAACAAGTTGGCTTGTGATGAGACCCCTTGTCTTATATTTATAAGCCATTACCCTGTTTTGATATGCAGTATTGGTAATGTCAGTTTCATTACTTCTTATGAACATGGTAAGTCGGCTCATAATGAGACCTCTTATCTCTTAAATTTTCATATAATTTCTTAGAATTACATTCTAAAAAATCACGACTTAAATGGATGGGGTGAAATATTTTTATCCTTAAGAATCAATGGATGACAATTTTCAGAGTTTCTTGAGTACCAAGACTTTGAAAAATCTTTACTTTTATAGATAACCTTTCTCTGCTCAATAAACTTATAATGATTTACATTCTCCTCAAGTTTTCAAAAGATCATGCAAATGATTGGAATAATCTTTCAAAGTTTAACATCTTATTTTAAACTATCCAAAAATTGTGATCATCTCTTTAAAAATTCTCATTTACACAAAATAAATATTTATAATATTTTTCCTAAGAAATTTTCTTAATATTAAACAGTCAATTAGAAACTTATTAACAACCTTTATTTGCAAAAACAATTAAAAACTTTGCAGAAAGGAATATGTACAATTAAGAAGGGGTTACCTCCTTATGAAAAGAATTTCTTTAAGACAAGCCCATTTATAGGAAGAGATTCTCTTTTTCCTGTTAAATCTTGGAGTATGAATGTATTTGAGCCTATCTTTTCAGCAATCTAAAATGGTCCAAGCCACATTTTCTGAAACTTGGTATGCTTACATTTTTCTTCATGTGCTTTATCCCATTTCAGAACAAGATCACCAATTGACAAAATCTTTGAGCCGGTAGAACTTGCATCAAAAGAAGATTTTACAAGCTGTTGATGTTTTTCATGAATAATTTTTTATTTATCTCTATCTTCTTCTAATTTAAGGATTTGATCATATCTCAATTGAATGGATGAAGAAGGATTTTCTTCAATAAATTGCACTAGGGCTAATGATGGAAGAGCTAAATTTGATGGTATCACAGCTTCTTTTCCATAAACTAAATTCAAAGGTGAAGTTCCTATTGAAGCTTTTTTAGTAATACGATCAGCCCATAGTGCAAAGATTAAAGACTTGTGCCAATTCTTTTGATTTTGATCAATAGTCCTTTTAATGATTTTGATAAGATTTTTGTTAGTGGATTCAGCCAAACCATTACCTTGTGGATAATAATTTGCTGAATATTTCAATTTAAAACCTCTTTTGACTGCAAATTCCATTATACTGTTTCCATAAAAATAAGATGCATTATCAAAGACAAGAGCGTTAGGTACACCAAACCTGGTTATGATGAATTGATCTATGAAATCAATAATTGTATCAGAATTGGCTACCTTCAAAGGGATTGCTTCTACCCATTTTGTAAAGTAATCTGTTGCTGTAAGGATGTATTTGTGTTGTTTGGAAGAATGAGGTACTATCTCACCAATAATGTCAAGCCCCCATTGCTCAAATGGTTGCTCAATATTTACCGGTTGCAAAGGAAAAGCTGGTTTCTTTTGTCTTCCACTAGCAGTTTGACAAACTTTGCACTTCCTTACATAATCATGTGTATCTTTAAAAAGGGTAGGCCAGTAATAACCATCATGAATTATTTTGTGAGCTGTGGTATCACCTCCAAAATGACCTCCTGCTGGTCCATCATGCAATTCCTGCAACACCTTTTCAGCTTCAGTCTTTTCAAGACATCTTAATAGGATTGAATCATAATTCTTTCTGAATAACACATTATCAATGATCTCATATTTAATAGCCTTCAATCTTAAAGCACGTTTGTTCTTATAGCTGAGATTAGAAGGAGCATACCCATTTTTCAAGTAATAAATAAGATCAGCATACTGAGATTCAAAATTTGTTACACTTATCTAGCTAACTTGAATATCATTGTTTGGATCTTGATTTTCTGGTATGTTATGAGCTCCTGCCAATAATCTGCAAAAACCTTGTCCTCTAACAATATTAGCTGGTTTAATATCAATATCATACTCTTGCAAAGATGTTACCCAGTTAGCTCTCGTTTCTCCTACTTCTTTTTTAATTAATAATTGTCTCGCTGCAGAGAATGGGACAATGATTTTCGTATGTGTTTTCAAGAGAAAAGGTCTGAAATGTTTGATTGATTTAAACATGGCAAAGGCTTGTTTTTCAACATCGGAATAATTCAGCTCAGCTCCTTGTAGATTTGAGCTAAAGAAAGAAATTGGTGCCTCAATTTTCTGATCATTGAGCTGTGTTAAAACAGCAGCATAGGATGTTTCGATGGCCAAAGTATACAAAGTAAAATCTTTAGAAAAATCAGGGGTATTCAATGCTGGTGCATTAATGATCGCTTGTTTGATTTCCCCAAAGACTTCTTTCTCTTTATGCCCCCATTTGAATGCTGAATTTTTCTTGATCATATTTTGCATAGGTAAAACAATTTGAGAGAAATCGGGAATGAATCTTTTTACAAAATTGATTTGCCCAAGAAATGATTGCATGGATTTTTTGTTATGAGGTAAATAAATATCAGAAATTTCTTTCACTCTATCTGGATCAATATATATACCATCTTTTGACACAACAAATCCTAAGAGTTTTCCTTCATCCAAAGCAAAGAAAGATTTCTTTGGATTTAAGGAAATACCAAACCTTCTACATCTTTCAAATATTTGCTTTAGATCATGTAGATGATTGGCTCTCTTTTTTGAAAACACTGTTATGTCATGAAGATAAACAACAACTGATTTATTGATTAGACCTTTAAATGCTATGTCCATGGCTCTTTGGAAAGTTGCTCCTGCATTTATTAGACCAAAAGGCATTTTCTGATAAGCATAGGTTCCCCATTTTGTTCTGAAAGTTGTTTTCAATCTGTCATCTGGATGAACTAAAACTTGATTATAGCCTGAAAATCCATCAAGAAAGGACATGAGTTCAGAACCAGCTACCTTTTGAAGTATCTGTTCCATAGTTGGTAATGGGAAATTGTCTTTTAAACATGCTTTGTTTAAATTTCTAAAATCAATACAGATTCTTATATCACCATTCTTCTTCCTTACAAGTACCATATTGGAAACCCAATTGGAGTGCCTTACAGGAAAAATGATTTTGGCTTTTAAAAGTTTATTAAGTTCTGATTTGATTTGACCTTCGATATTTGGATGAATCTTTCTTAACTTCTGTTGAACAGGTTTAATATCAGGAAGCATTGGAATTGTGTGTTGAATAACCGAAGTATCATACATTTTTAAATCATCATAATTCCAAGCAAAAACATTTTTATATTTGTTCAGAAGTTTAATGAAAACATTCATTTCCTCTGGAGTTAAATTGAGTCCTAAATTAACATTTTGAGGATTAGAGTCAGAACCAAGATTTACTAATTCAAACTTCAAAGTGGAACTTTGAAGTTTAGCATTAGTGGATTTCTTGAATCTGTCTTTAATATCATATAAGTCCTCTAATTTAACAACAGATTTCGGAATGAGATTTTCATTACCTTTTGAGGCAATTTGTAAATCATGATCATCCCCATCAATAATTTGTTCATCATATGATTTCTCTGAAGTCATGAAATTTAAAATATCTTGATCATGGTAAAATACTCTCTAATTTGTGATATTATCTGGAACAGATGGGCGAAAAATCAATTCTACTGAAAATCTATCAGGACTGCAATCTTCAGTAGGAAGGAGTTTGGATGTAACATTAGCTAATAAATCAGCTGATGTATTTTGATTCCTAGGAATAGAAGAATATTGAATGCTAAAAAATGAGTGGTAAGATCTTGCACTAGGGTTTGATAGTGTTTAAGATGTCCTGAAAGGCAATGGATAGTATTCCTAACTTGTTTTATGACAATTTCGGAATCACCAAAGACTTTCAAGTATTTAACATCTAACCTTATAGCTTTATAAAGTCCTTGAATCAAGGCTTCATATTCTGTAGTATTGTTTGTACACTCAAATTATAACCTACATGATAGCATGGTTTTCTCTCCATCTGAATCAATTAAGATGCATCCTGCTCCTGCTCCATCACTAGATTTTGATCCATCAAAATATAATGACAAAAATAAAGATTTATCTATTGGCTTATCTACAATTACATCAGAAATATTTACAATTCTAGAAGAATCAGATTGTGAAAATTTTTCTATTTGAGAAACAAAAGTATTTACAGAAAAGGGTGATTGTGGTGCTTTGAAGTTTCCAAGAAATGACTCAGCAGAATAACCTCCAAGAATATTGTTGTTGAATGCCACAGGCTCATTAGATTGTTCAAATTCAGTGACAGTGTGCATCATGTGTTTTTCTCGTTCAACTTTGATTTGATTTGGTTTCCCTTTGTAGGGAAGCCACATGTGTGAATAATCAGTTGCGATATAACCATTAAGTTTTGCAAACCAGTCCCTACTTAAGACTAATCCATAGAATTCAGGAATATCTGCAATTAAAATATCAATTCTTTGGACAATCCTAGGATCGGAAGCTAGTCTGATAGTAACTGAATTGATTTCTCCTACAACTTGAACTTTAGAGCGATCCAATTGAACAATTTGAACTGCCGATTTCTGTGGTTCAATATTCAATTTGGCACAAACAGAAGTAGGCATTATATTAGAGGATGCTCCAGAATCGATTAAACAATTATGCAGATTTTTATTGTACATTTCTTAAGTCAAAAGAAAAGGAGGAGTCTGTGAATTTGATCTTTCTCCAATGAGTACAGTATCAGTAGCATCTACCTTGTCTGGTGGCTTACCAGTTCCTTTAGCTGCTTTTGCAACTACACCACTTGGTAAAGGAGCAATTGGTGTAGCATTTAATTCTTTTAATAGCAACTTCTGCTGGTGTTTTAGTTTGTTGAGTTCATGTAAAGAAATGTTGGCTTTAATCTTTTTCATGTCTTCAACAATGTTATAATCCATAGGATCTGACACCACTAAAGTCTTTGTTGTCGATGTAGGAGGATTAGAAGAAGATGACTGATTTTGAGTAGGTAACGGAGAATTTTTCTTTGCAGGGGATTTGTCTTTGGTACTTGGAGTTGTAATTTTATTTTTAGGAACTGTTTGTACAGGCTCCGATGTAGATTTACTCCTAGTACTTACAGGCATAGTTTCTTGTTCTACGTCACTATCAGAATTAGAGAGAATAAAATCCCACATTCCATGCAATTCAGCTATTTCTTCATTCTCTTCTTCTTCATCTGATACTAGATATGTATCTTCTTCTTCTTCTTCTTCTGATTCTACATTAGAGATTGAATTGGGAGGTTTAGATTCAACTTGATTTCTTTTGAAATTTTGGAATGGTTTTTTGGTAGAAGTTTCAGCTACTTGTTTTTTTATTTCAACCATTTCATTCGACATGGTTTTAAAAACTTTCTGTAAACCTTCCATGTCATATGGGTCTTTGGCCTTTTTCCTTGAATCATCTTTGAAGCTGACCTTCTTGGATTTCCTTTCCTCAATAGCATTTTTCTTTTCTAGAGAAATAATTCATTTTTCTACTGCAATAGCCTCTTTCATATTCTCGGCTAACGTAGGTTTTGTAGCTCTATCTACAAAAATTGCTATGTTTGAGGGCAAAGCCGTTATGTACCATTCACTTCTGACTTCTTCACTAGGCCTTTAATCTGTGTGGATTTTGTTCAAGAGTTTGTTGAATATAGCGTTGAAATCTTTAATGGGCTCCTTGGGTTCTGTCTTCAAATTTGAGAGATCGTTTATTAAAGTAGCTATTGATCTGTCATCTCCAAATTTGGTTAAAAAATGATCTGAAAAAATGGCCCAACTTGTTATGGATCCTGAAGGTAATGAAAAGTACCAGGATCCTGCTACCCCTTGAAGAGTATAAGGGAATAGTCTGACTACAACATCTTCTTCTACGACTCCATTCAAATTTACAACCAGCATAAAGTTATTGATGTGTTCTTCAGCTTGAATGTTAAGCTCTGGACTGAACTTTGGAAGCCATTTTCCAAGATTGTCAGGTAAATCATGTAAAGGTTCAGGCATGTTGATAGCCCCTGGAGTAGCCCATGGTCTAGCCATTATTGTAACAATTGTTGGAGGAGTAGTAGAGACTGGTGATGTTGGAACAGAAATTGTTGGAATAGATGATGTTAAGATTGATGATGATTGAGCAGATGATGTGGGAACAACTGCACTTTGTTGAGTTGGGGTTTTGGAAACAGGTGATTGAATATGAGATGAAGAACTTATATCACTTACTGATTCCGATTGAGTTTTTCTTGTCTTGATTCTACTAGGTAAAGGGAATTCTTTCGAAGAAATACCAAGTTTTTCACTTTGAAGCCTAGTAAGAGGTTTTTAAGGAACAAATTTTGAGCTTACACTACCTTCAGATATTTCAGACTCTTCTAGAGATAATGAGAATCCTTTCAATTTATGAATTAAATCTTGTACTTCAGGAGACTCAGGATTTTGATTGTCTAATTGTTTTGAGATTTTGGTAGTGGGTGTCTGAATATTCTTCTCAATTCCTTCTATAGGATTTTGTAATTCAGAAGAAATTGAAGAAGTTAATGAGGGTGTTTTGCTCTCAGAATGGCTTGTGGGTAAAGATTTACTTGTCATTCATATCTCATGCCCTCCTTCTAGCGCCAAAAATGTTGAAGCCTAGAAGATCTCTGCTTCAAACATTGGGGAAAACCACCCGGTCGGGACCTTAGGACAGCTCCTTATCCGTTTGGTATGGTGGCTCTGACTGGATTGAAAGGACCAGTTTCCTTATAACTAATGGGTTGGTGATGGGTTGATTTGGATGAGTGAAAATGAGACTAAATAACTGAAATAAAACTATCTAATTTAAACTAAATACTGATAAAGAAATTCTAAGACTAACCCGGGTATCATATGTGAATACAACTTAAAATTATTCCAATTTAACAATAACCATAAAAATGTACTAAAGTTTGATTAAAATGTGCAGTAACAAATAAAGATAACTCTGTTTAAAAAATTAAACAGAGTTATATTAGCATATTGTATTCATCATTGTATATCATCTACATACACTTATGAAAGATAAAATTTCAATTATATTCAAAAATGATATATAAAGAAACGTTATGAAAACAAATATATATAAATGATAGCAAATTTTAAAGCGAATATCATATGACAAAAGAAATCAACAGTGAATAGATAAAAATACCTTATCCATCTTGAAAGCTTTCAAATGAAATTTGATACTCTAATCCAGTAATTCCGATGCAAAATCAAATCCAAGGTACAGAAATACAACACTTTAAAGATAATTCCGCATAAAATCACCTGATGTGATCCTTTATAAAATATAAGAGGTAGTGGAGTACAGAAATGCAATCTCCAAGTCCAAAAAGATTACAACTCAGGACCCCTTTCTAAATGCATGAGAAGGGTCTAAATACTACTAGCTAAATCTAAAAATAGTTTATTACAAAAATTAAGGATTCGGTTTAAATGACCGTCCTTTTCCTAGGCAAAAATACAGTGAAACTAAAACTAAATCTAAAAATAAAGACTATTAAGTAACTACTTATGAACTTGATCTTTAAACTTGCAAGCATCCAGCATTGTTTTGAGAAGAGGTGGTTGGCCGACTTCAGATTTCAACTGTCCTGGAAAGACAGAATCGGCAAGTGTAGGCGCAATCTTCTCAGCAGAACTAATGATGCAATTAAGCGCACTGCGTTGACTGTGTGGTTTCACTAAATATGTCCAGTAAGAATCCCAGTTTAATCTTGTCAATCCTTGGATTGATTTTTCTTTTTCTTCCGCCTTTTGTGTCTATTCTGTTTGAAATTGATGCGCCTGTGGAAGATATCCCGGAACAGTTTCTGAAATCAAATTTTCTTTGTGCAAATTCTCATTTACAAAATCA
Organism: Pinus albicaulis; assembly: GCA_034641835.2. NCBI lineage: Eukaryota > Viridiplantae > Streptophyta > Pinopsida > Pinales > Pinaceae > Pinus > Pinus albicaulis. The sequence continues at coordinate 140,562,388 of CM076576.1, forward strand.
GTAATACTGCTTGTTGCTGTAGCCGACTCTTCTGCTGCTTTCTCTGCCCCTCTGATTTGTGCATCCCAGTCATTGAAAAGTATTTCTTTATGGTTTTCATTAATAATTGGTGCACCAGCTTTTCTTCCTTCCTCTGTCTTTTGCCATACCAAATAATCGGTAACTTTTTCATTAATTAAATCATAATAATTTCGTAAATCTATGACATGATTAGTGATCTTATCACTTTCTTGACAAAAAAAGTTCCATTGCAATATTTTTTGGCATAAGACTTCTTCTTGTTGCAGTAGTTGATTGTTTAAAGAAATAGTTTCTGAAATAAACTCTGGAAGTTTAGGATCATCTTTGTGTTGATCTTGGATAATCTGTATTTGTTTCTCTTTATCAGCTAAACTTTTTTTATATCCAATTTGCATTTCTTGAAGTTGTTGTTGTAACTTTTCAAGTTTCATCTGTGATTCATTATTGACCTCTACCTGTTGCAATTGCTGTTTCAGAACTTGTATCTATTCTTCTTTTTCATTTAATAAGATTTGTATCTCAAATGCTTTGTCAATAGTTGCAGAAGAAAAATCCCTCGTAATCTGAGATAACTTAGCAAGATTATCAGTAGGCTCTGTGGTAGGATCCTTCCACAAAACATCTAATTGTTCTGCTTCAGTAGCAATTGCACCTTCCAATTTTCTCTTTTTCCTTTGCTTCTTTACTACTGATTTATACTTCGGGCTGTAGAATACATCTAGAGGGGGAATGTCCTCTACATTAAGTAAAATTTCAGACAAAGGAGTGATAGGTATGTGCTCAGTTTCTGTGACTGTGCCACTTATTACTGTGCTCAAAATTTTTTTTGTCTGTACAGGAGTCTGTATATTTTGTCCTTCCACATTAAGCAATTGATTAAAGCTTTCCCATTCTTTGTCTAATTCAATTGTGACTGATTGTTGCTGTACATTGGTAGGAGGAGGATTTATCTGCTAAGAAGTCAAAATTTGCTGTTGTGAAAGTTCTTTCGATTGAGCAGTATCTTTCACTAATTCTTCATTTCTATCCTGCTCTTCATTAGACTTATTAGAACGTTCAGAAGTCTCTCTTTCATATTTTGACTTAGACTTATCTATACCTGAACTTCCGTTGAGACTGACACTTGGAGTTGATTCCAAGCGTAAATTTTCCAAAGGGATAGTAGTTAGTCTTCTCTCTCTGTAAAGTTTAAATTCCTGAAATTCTTATGGAGATAACTGTATCTAAGCTGAATGCAAAACTTCTTTAAATGAACCTTTTGTTTGAAACATATCATCAAAAGGATCTTCTTCTCCTGAAAATTCCCTTACCTTGATTGCAGTGGTAAAAAATTTAGCAACATTATTTGAGTCAAATAATCTTCTCAAAAACTTGAACAGTTGTAAGCATGTAATATTGCTTACCTCTTTGAATGCGTGACCAACATCAAACAGTGAAAATGTTCCACAGGTTATGGGAAATTATGGCCAAATTCCTTTCTCCTTCTCTTTTAATTCCTTTGTCAAACCTCCTTGACCACAGGTTTGATAAGCAATCTCCCGAGCTACAAGTTTATCCAGAACATACAGGGGTAAAACATGGGGGGAAGCAGAACTTCCAAAAACCCTAACATAAGTAAACAACTCTTCTCCAAACCATCTTGCGACAGGGAGAATGTCGACTTCTGCTTCTGGGGATAACCTTGGAGCATCCTTATTATGCAATATTCTATAAAATGGCAGCATTATGCCATGACAAATCTTGTAAAAATGAGGGACAAACTTAGATTCCCACAGTTCCTTGTGATACACATGAATAGGCAAAGGATCATGAATTTTCCATTGCCAACCCATCAAAGGGAATTTAGAAAGAAAGCAAATAGCATCCATAACATAGGCAGATAGATAAAAAGGAGGATAAATCCTCTGAGAAATAGTCCGTTTAGACTGATAATGGAAAATAGCAGTGGCCAAATTATCAGACAAGATTTTGGCCCAGTCTACAATTGTAGCGTTAACAGCAGCATTCAACAAAGGGAGCCATTTAGGCAAGATCATATTTATGTCAGGCTTTCCAAAAAGCCTGCATAACATAGCAGCAGCAAAACAATATGGAGAGGTGAGTGAACCAGTACTGTACATACCGTGCTTGTTTTTCTTTAATGGTTCATCTCTCTTGGTCCATTCCTTTGTGCATTCCGCCAAATTTGTATGTTCTTTGGCAAAATTCTCCATAAATTGTTTATTATAAATCGCCTGAGGTTCCGGCAAATGATACATCAGCCTCAAATCTTCCGTAGTGAACGACCCGATGAGCTCTTGATCTAGAGTTCTAAATTGCCTATCTGAAATATCGGTGTTGTCCAGCACCCATTTTACCATGTCTGTATACGGAAGAATTCTTGGTCTTGCCGCTATCCGATGCAGAAATGAACAAGCCAGTTCTTTAAGGGTTGCCTCAGATGAATTACTTGAGCCTGCAGTAGCCGCAACTTGCATTACCCTGGGATTTTCTTCTTCGAGCAAATTATACATTGCTTCCCAGGTGGTGATACCGGCATCCTTATTTCAAGCAGTATCCGCATAGAGTGAAGCCATTTCTTTGTTTTCAGAATTTGAAATCTTCTCCTTCTTACCCATAATGCTCTGTGAACGCTTTGTATAGTCTTCTACTCCTTCACGCCTATGGTTTTACGAATTAAGTGAGAGTAATGACATGAGAAAGGTGATGAGATAGTTTTAAATGCTGAAGGCGGATGAAATATATTATTTTAACGTGAAACGACCTTTCAATCAAAACAAAATCCCATTTATCAATAATTGAAAATCCATTCATTTAATCCAATCATTAAAGCGCAAAACGGATATTGATTTATGGAAGGATTTTCTTTGGACAACGCGCTTTTACGAATCTGCGACATTGCGACCTGCGATTTGCTGTGCAATATCGCAAAATCGTAATATCGCAGATCACAGTCATCGCAAAGCATACTTATCGCATATCGTAATATTTATAAATCGCATCCTCATAATATCGCAAAATCACAATATCGCAAAATCGCAAATCGCAAATATAACATATAAAAAGTATTCGTTTAACATTTTTTCTGCGATATGCGATTTGCGACCAATATTTTAATGTATAGGATTTTTGGGATCGCGTTATCGCAATATCGCAAAGTCACAATTTAAAAGATTCAGTTTTTCAGAAGATATCTATCATTTGCAATGGATGCGCTATTTCTCTCAAAGAAAGATTTTATTGTAATCTATCATAAACTTAAGTGTTTCTTAAGGATTTTCTAAGGAATTTCCCTAAGTTATGATAGAAAGTTTTATTTGAAAAGGGAAACAAATACTGATTGATTTTTTGGATTTTTAAACTAAGAGTCCCCACTTATTTAGTATTATTACTAATATTAAATAAAAGGGGGGGTTGTTGCTGGCCACAACACATCCCTGAGTCAGTCCTTGCTTAAAATTTCTTCAAAACTTGACCTAATGGTTTTGTGTCGGGGTTTTCCTACAATGGATCACTTTCTATCGATGACAGCTCATCATCTAGAAAGTTGATCTATAATCCTAATAGTACCTTGGAATTTACATGCCCTAATGGCGGGTTTCTTGCCTTCGACAATAGGTTGCATCATTGACCTTCGATCGAACGATTCTGTGAAATGTTCGACTTCAAACCACAAATTCACATTTCATAGATTGTATTGAATACTTTGAGAACCATTGTCACTATTGGTGGTTTCTCTCACACTTGTTAACAGTTCACATCATTGACTGGTAATCAAGTGGTTTCTACCATGTTCGACTTCGACACAATCAATCGCATGGATAGAATCGTACTAGTTCAAGAAGAAGGAATCAAGACCCTGGATCTAGTTTCCACCATCTAGGCTGCGAGGAATTTTATTATTCATCATACAGTAGACTACTTCTAACATATGGCTACGTCCATACTGTGTCTACTCTTCATGTAATTCTAAAATCATTTTTGTATCAGAACATGTAGTTAGTTTTGATCTGAGTATGGGAATGCCAACCTCAGTGATGGTATATATATATATATGCTTCCATTGATTTTTTTTCAGGGTTTCAACTGGTGTGCCTACAGCCCGATCCTCAGAATGATAAAGTACTTCACTCTTCAGAACTCTTCAGACTTCGCACTTTAGGGTTCAATATGTTACACTAAAATTTGTCACCATGAGATTCAGCTGTCTATATGGGTTCATCATTACCTATGTATTGCTCCCTCAAAGGTCTAAAAACATAAATTTCCCCAAATCAAGTCTTGGAACTGGAATAAGCTCTTAAAAATCCTAAAAATCCTACTCCCACAATTTTCCTAGTCATTCCCTACGGTACCGCGGCTAATTGCTATAAAAACTGCGGTACATCCCACACGTAAATCTCATTAAAACTGCGGACCCCCGTAAAAGGTAAAATAAAGAGAAAAGTAAGTTCTAGAAGCCCAATAGATCGAATATTCTCCCAGATAGGGTCTTCTAGAAGCACTATCTGGTCGAGCTTCGCCCCTTCCATTCATGAACCTTCATCCCTTCATAAATGGAGCTATCCCTTGGTTTTTGGAGCTAAATCCCCATGATGAGAGGGCTTTATCCCTTCCTTATTGGACCTTAAACTACCTCTCTTCAGCTATAAATTGAGACCAAGTTTCAGTCTCAAGGGTACTTTTTGATACTTAGTAGTTAATACTTACTTCTTAGCTTATAGAAGAGAATTGCTGAAGAAATTATACTCTCCACATTTAGCATCATTAGCATGAGAGAGATTACATACTCATGCCCATAGTCTTATGCTGATTTAGAGAGTTGGAGTCTTGTCAAACTGAGGAAAACAGTTATTCGGGACCTCGGAAGAACCTGTACAAACATCAAGGTGTCAAGGTTCTAAGGTTTCTTCTTTTATTCAAAGTTAATACAAATGGATTATATTTTCTCATTGAGTTGTTCATCTATCTTTTGAATGATTTAATTCTTAGACTCCTTGATCACTAAGATAGATTATTGCTTTCGAATTATCATATTTTGCAGATGCTTTTGATCTAGTTTGCTTGTCTTTGATTGCAGATCTTATATGCTGGATCGATAACTTCTCGAGTGACTGGATTGAAGACTGAACAAGCGTTGGACTTCAGGTAGGAGTATCTATCCATAGTTAATGATAAATTATTAAGAAAAATAGTCTAGAGAAAATGGTCTACATCTGTCTATTTGTTTCTAGATATCCTTAGGATACTAGGGAGATTGCTCTTGTCTGCAAGAGGTATTTGTCCATGTAAGAGCCTTCTATTCCACTATAGAAGCCATCATTTCTTCAGGAACCACCTACAAGGATCCCTCTTTTGATTCCTTTTTTGATTCTTTGATAAGAGAACAAGAAAAACTCTTACACCTTGGTCTTATCACTTCTAGAAACGCTTCCAAGAAAGCCTTAGTAGCTCAACATCAATCATATCAAAAGAATCGAAAGAATCTGTATCCTAAAAAATATGGTCTCAAAACCAAACAAGGTTCCTAAGCAATTTCAACCACAAACTAAAAAAGAAACTCACCAAAATGACAAGGCATATAAAAACAAAGGAAAGAAGACAGATAGACATTGCAACTTTTGCAATCGTGATGGCCATATAGAGTCCAAATGTTTTAAGAAGATGGAAGCCTTAGAAGCAACAATCAAGAAGCACAACATCAATTTGGAGCACTCTTCACCTCCATCTTTAGGAATGACACTTTCTTCTTGTGGTTTTCAAGCATCAAGATCTGGTTATGAATTAAATGTATCTTTCTCTTCTCATTCTCATGAGTGGCTCATTGATTCTAGAGCTTCTTATCACATGGCCAAAAATAAAGCCATGTTTTCTTCTTTAAATGATTGTAACACCAAACATATCTATGTTGGTGATGATAGATCTCTTAGTGTTGTAGGATCTGGAACCATTCATCTCGATAATGGTCAGTTTAATGATGTACTATGTGTTCCTACCTTGTCATGCAACCTTCTCTCTGTTTATCAGATAACTCATTCAAGTGAAGGGAAAATAGTAGAATTCTCACCTCATGATGTTGTAATCAAGGACCTAAAATATCCTAAACATATTTTAGCTACTGGCATTGTTGATGATTCCACAAGGTTGTATAAGTTTGACAACTTTGGGTCATCATGTCTTCCCTCCATTTTTGTTGCTCATAATGATGAAGTGAGAAAACTTTGGCATGACTGATTTGGTCACTTAAACTATCGCTCTCTTCAAACTCTATGTAAGGAAAATATGGTGACGGGTCTTCCTATGGTATCTTGTCGAGATGGTGTTTTCTCTGAATGTGTACTCGGAAAACATCATCGGGATAGTTTTGACTAACGTCCCTCTTGGCACGCTTTAGCCCCTTTGCATCTTATGCACAGTGATTTATGTGGTCCACTTCCTATTGTTTCTTTCTCTGGTTGAAATTACTTCTTAACCTTCATTGATGATTTTTCCAGACGCACTTGGGTATACTTCTTAAAACTCAAGAGTGAAGTTTTTAACATGTTCTTTGCCTTTAAGGCCTTTTTTGAGAAACAATCTGGACATCAAATTCTTAAGTTAAGATCAGACAATGAAGGAGAATATGTTAACAACAAATTTATCAACTTCTGCACTGAGCATGGCATTCAATTGAAACATACTATTCCATATACTCCACAACAAAATGGTGTAGCTAAAAGGAAGGATCACACCTTAAATGAAATGGCTAATTGTATGCTTCAATCTAAAGGAATTGGTCTCAATTTTTGGGCAGAAGCCATTAACTGTGAAAATTACATAGTAAATCGCACTCCTACTAAGGTTTTAAAGAATATAACTCCAAAAGAAACTTGGAGATCAATCAAACCAAATGTAAGTCACTTTCGTGTTTTTGGAAGTGATGCTTGGGCCCAAATTCCAGATGCGAAACATAAAGCCTTAGAACCTAAGAGTGAAAAATGCATTTTTGTTGGATATTCTGAAGATGTCAAAGGATATAGACTTCTTCAACCAAAATCAAAAAATATAATCATTAGAAGAGATGTAAAATTTGATGAAAATATATCGGCCTGCGAGCCTAGTTCGGTGAGTGTGCCACCTTTGGCTTGGGAGCCTGATTCGGCATATCTGCCACCTCTCTCTCTCTCTTCTATTTTTAATAGCACTCCTTCTAGTTCATATGATGACATCGAGGATGGAAATCCTCCTCCACCTCTTGAAATTGTTCCTTATACTCCACCGCTTCCAAGATGGGTCCGCTCTGCTCGGGATGCAGCAAGTTCTCTTGCAAGTGACCCTGTCAATCGATGATGTACACATTATTAGTTCGAAAGAGCCTCTTCCTTATTGGCTCAAGTTCCAAAAAAACGTGATCCAGAAACCTTTGAAGAAGCCTTTGGTTATCCAGATTGGGATGAAGCTATGAATGAAGAGTATCATTCCTTATTGGAAAATGATACTTGGGATCTTGTTCCTTTTCCAAAAGAAAGAAAACTTTTCAGATGCAGATGGGTTTACAAAACCAAGTTTGGACCAGATGGAAAAGTGGATAGACATAAAGCTCGTCTTTTTGCTAAAGGATTTTCACAAGTTGAAGGAATTGACTATACTGAAACCTTCTCCCCTATTGCCAAAATGAATTCTATCGACTTTGTTCTTTCCATTGCTGCCTCCTTTAAATGGGAATTTTATCAGATGGATGTTAAATCCACCTTCTTACATGGATATTTGCATGAATAAATCTACATGGAACAACCCCCTGGCCTTATCCAAAAGAATACAGCCTTGTTTTTCGCCTTCAGAAGTCTCTCTATGGTCTCAAACAAGCTCCTCGGGCTTGGTATGCCAAAATGGATAGATTTCTATTAGATAATGGCTTTTATAGGTTTCATTCTGACAACACTATCTACACCAAGAAAGTGGGTAAGTCCTTCACCATCATTATTCTTTATGTTGATGATCTTATCCTTACTGGTAGTGATCCAAACCATATAAACCATGTGAAGTCTAGCCTCAAAAAGAAGTTTGAAATGAAATACTTAGGACACTTACATTATTTCCTTGGTCTTCAAGTCTTGCAATCCAAGGAAGGCATTACCCTCTCTCAGTCCAAGTATGCATGTGATCTTCTACACCACTTTAACATGGAATATTGTAAGCCAACCCCTTCTCCCTTTCAGTCTGGAGTCAAGCTTTCAATCAGTTGTACTACCCTTGAATTTTATGCTACGTTATATCGTCAACTTGTTGGTAAGCTTCTATATCTAACCCATACCCATCCTGACCTTTCCTTTGTCATTGGTCTTATCGCTCGGTTTATGCACCAACCCCATGAAAGTCACTGGAAAGAAACTAAAATAATACTTCGATATATTCTAGGTACAGTTTAGTTCGGGATTCATTACAGTGCAGGAGCATCTCCATTGTTGATTGGTTTCACTGATTCTGATTGGGTTGGTGACCGTGATGATCGAAAGTCTACTGCAGGATATGTATTCACTCTTGGTTCAGGACCTATTACTTGGTCTTGTAAGAAACAAAGTGCCATCTCTCTTTCTTCAGCAGAACCAGAGTATCATGGTGCATTTGAAGCCAGCAAGGAAGTCATGTGGCTTCATCAGATCCTTTCTGAATTTGGTCTTCATCAGCAGCATCCAACTACACTTTGGTGTGATAATTAGAGTGCCATTCAGCTATGTAAAGATCCAGTTCCGCATCAGCGTATGAAACACATTGAAATCCACATACACTTCATCATAAAGCTCATTCATGATCGTGTTATTGAAGTGCAGTATTTTTCAACCAATGATGAAGTAGTCGATATCTTTACAAAGGCTCTCATAGAAGCGAAGTTTACCAAAATTCGATCCATGCTTGGAGTTCAGGAAAATTTTCATTAAGGGAGGATAGGCTCTAATGCCTCCTTCCTTCTCCTATTGTGTCACCTTTGTAAATCCTTCAATCCTATCCCAATTTGTTCTTAAGGGGGGATGTTAGGATATTTTGACACATAGGAAATAGGCTCCTTTTGTGTCACCTTTGTAAATCCTTAAATCCTATTCCAAGTTGTTCTTAAGGGGGGATATTAGGATATCCTGACACATAGTAAATAGTTAAGAATAACTTAGTCTAGTGTAGAGTTAGGTAAAGTGTGTTTCTTTACCATGTACATTTGTAACTTATAATCCGATGGTCATGATTTGTAGTGATCTGACAATTATCTCTCACCTCGGTATTAACGACACTTGATCCGTGGCTTAACACCTGATTGGTCCATGATCTCTATTTAAAGAGCATGGAGGGTCATTTTTCCAGTAACCGTTTATGAGAGAAACATATGTAACTTTTCTTTTTATATTAATAAATTTCCTGAAGTGGTCGTGTTGGCTCAAGCCATGGATTGTTTCCCTCTTTGAAGGTTTTAACCATGTGATTATACTGGTGTACTGATTTGTGATCTGTTTGTGAGCAGTGACCTTTGGTTCTTGATATACGGAACTTACCCTGTAAACAATAAATAATGACAATCTTCACCCCAGGAGAAAGTGCTCAAAATAACCAATCCCATAAAATGTTTCCAAGATTACCAATAGACAGTTTCTTATGAGATAGATAATCAAATTAACATTAGGGCAGAAACAAAAGCAGCTTCAAGAGCTTTATAATTTGTTTTTCAAAATAGATGGCTTATCAATATTTATTTTAGTGAAGAAGCATCTCTAGGAACATTATTTCATATTACATGGCCCATTCATGAAGCATCATTATCTAGAAACTAAATTTCCACAAATTTGCATAAATGGATGCAGTAAATTAGCCCTAGTTTAGGGAAATCCCAACAACAATGTATGTGACAAAATATAAAGAGAAAATAGCATTAAATTGTACTTACATGTATTAAGAGTATATCCAACCATCAAAACTTTACCAATCAATATGCTCCAAGACAAGAGAAAATTATCCAAACATCAAAATTCATTCCATGCTCTAAAAATTCATCCTCCAAGAAGGATAGTGAAGTTCTCTAAAGTGATACAAGTCCAACCAAGTGATTATGATAAAATGAATTCACATCACTTGTATTTGTACACTTATAATGAGTTATATTTAGTTAATTAGGCCTACAATAGCCCCTAAAATAAAATAATGTGAAAAATAACTAACTTTTGGTGGCAAACCCACCAAACTGGCTCATAAGCAAAATAATAAGCCTCTTAAGAGGTTGAATGATGAATAATACATGTCATTGGAACTTATAAGAAGCCTAATGGAGTCCATAAGTGCCATAATGATGAATGTAACTCCCAAAAGTAGTGGAAAAGGGGTTGGCCCCTTTTTCTCGAAATAATAAACTCTTGGTGCTCCCAGTGGGTGTGGGGGCACACAAGTAACCTCATGTGTCTCCAAGTAGATCGAAGATCCCTGTAGACCATTTTTAAGAGCTCAAATGATGGTGTAACTGATGCCACATCAGCCTATAAGTCCTGGGTCATCTTCCAAGTTCATGGTAAAATGGTGGTGCCAATTGTGCATGGTGAACCAGGTGCATCTTCCTCGTCCAATCAGTGAATCTCGAGCAAAAAATGAACATCTCTAGGGATCCATGGAATGTTTTCTACTATTTTGGAGGCCCATGGATCTATAAACACACCCTACATGTGCCAATGTGGCCCTCTAGAGGGTTAGTGCCCCATATAGGGAGACCAAACCCAGGATGGAGACCATCTGTAATCCTGCATAAGATACAATATGTCCCCTAACCTTCCAGTACAACAAGTCATTTAAGGAAATCAAGTTAAATAGGTTACAAACCATGGACAACAGGTGTGCACTTCAGAATGGCATGCCCTTCCATAATGGGTTTTTGCATGTGCTAATGTCTTCAGGTTTGAAGGGGGTTAACCATGTACCTTATAGGTGTTTTATACCTTTAAAGGGAATAGTATGTCCAAGGTACATCCTTCAAATGGTGGTGGCATGTGATAAATAGATGAATGGAGTAGGGAGTGTGTTTAGTCAATTTAATGTCTTAAATTTCTTTCATTAATTATCAACCGAGGTTTGTAAATTGATGAAGTGTGGTGCAATGTATGTGCTTAGTTAACCTATTTCTTACTTCGTTGTTTTGTATTTTATGTTTTTTTGGGGGGTTTTGTTCTTTGATGTCTAAGGATGTTTAGTCTAAAAATATGAAAAGATTTAAATGAATCTAATGAATTTTAGAAGGAAGAAAAGGAAGTGGTCCTACCTTAGTCTAATTTTCATAAAAACAAACAAAAAATTGTTAGCTAGTCAAGACCTAATTTGGAAAACAGAGCATCTATCTTTTCCTATTCATTAGTTCTATTCCATGGATCTAATTCTAAAACTAAGATTGAAACTGTAGTGCTTGTCTTAAGTAAAAGAAAAAAATGAAACAACTAATGTATGTCTGGTTACTTCAGCATTCAATTATGGGGTATGACCTGATTGAGATGATGTTAAGTAATTGTCTGTAGTTTAATCTTCTAATGTCCTAGAACAGTAAGAAAAGAATGTAATGAAAACATATAATGTGTATTTTGTTACTTCCAATATTCAAAAATGAAGTTTGATCTTCTTGAGATAGTGTTAAGTAACCAATTATATTTAATGAACTAGAAAACTAAGAAAATTTTGTAAAAGGTAACTCAGTAATTGCACTCATTAAACATTCAACCATTAAATCCTTAAACATGATTAAATCAATCTCCTTTAGAATGATCTTTAGGAATATCAGTGAAGCAATTAAGTGAGGATCTGAAAGAAAAATATGAAAGCATGTAAGACTAACTAAAAACAACTAATGTATATTTGACTTTTCTGCAACATTCAATGTGAAGTGTTAACCTCTTGAGATGTTATGTGAGAAGTCAATTATGCCTTAGTCTCTAAGTTCCTAGAAAGCAATTGACAATGTGCAAAGTAAATTCAACCACCGTATGAATTAGATATTTAGTCATTTACTTTATGATCATCATATTGAAATGGCTTTTGAAAACATTTGTTGACACAGTTAATTGACAATTCTATTCTAAGGAAATAAATGACAAAATAGTAAGGAAACTAGGCAACTGTGTAATCTTATTACTCCAATCTTAATTCGATTTTGAAAACAAAGTTATCTATCTTCACCAAATATCTTAGAAGAAAAAGGCTACACGATTGTGATTTAATATTATGTTATTGATCAAAAAATGGAATGAAACATCAATATAATTAGAAAACAGATTTGCTGAAAAACAAAGTAATGGAAATTGAACTAAAGAGAACAAAGGAAAATCTCCTCCAGTGCAGGGGCCCTCTGCAGCTAACTCAGCTAAACTACTAGCTGGTTAAAGATGAGCTTAAACAATCATTGGCAACACGAACTTTGTATTATGATAAAATGAAGTCTTGACACTGAGTATCAACAAAAAGCTTTAAACTTAACACTTAAATTCTGAACTGTCTTCTCGACCTTTTACAACCGATATTTAAAGTAAATACATAACAATTTGTTAGATAAACTTGTTACAGGTGGCTAATTCAAATTATAATTGCAATAGGACTGTTGGACTCTTGATTTTCTATGAAAAGAAAATCAAGAGTCCTACTACTTTCAGATAATGTACTTTGACTCCATCTTTGACCATGATCTTAGACTCACTTTTCTGTCGACCTGGACTGAGTGAATATGATAGAATCCATGTAGAAATGATTCTAGAAACACCCATGTGGCTCAATTCTCCATTTGACACCTGGAACCTACCAAACCATGAGAGTAGCTACGGAATCCACAGTTAGCTACAGAAAAGGCTGCATTCTGTAGCTAAATTGCAAAAATCTATCCAAATCGCAAGAACATGAAAATATAATATGGAAATAATTTTGATGCATCCTTAAGAGAAAACCTATCATTTATCATTGATTGGGGTCTGTGATCTTATGAGAAAGTGATGGAAAGAGGTGAGAAAAACTGTGAAAGAGAGGGTAATTTTGAGGTTCGACATACCCCCACTACAAAATCATTGCATGTCCTCATGCAATTTGGAAAAAATGTGAGTTCTCCTTCCTTACTTCATTTGCTCAGACACTTCTGCTAGTACATCTAATTTCCTTATTTTGTTCTTCTTTGAAGTGACTGTCATTTTGGGCCTTCTCATAAGAAGCTTGAACTTGAGGTTAATGACTTCTTTGTTCAATAACTTGTTCTTCTTCTTCAATTTCCTATTTTTCTTATACCACAGTCCTAGATGTATAATAGTATTATCATGAATTTCCTTGTCCAATTTATTTTTCTCTTTCAAGGTCTCATTCTCCTGTTTGATATGTCTGTTTAATATCTCTAGTTCATAGATATCATACTTAAGAGCATCAACTAGAGGTTCTTGTGGATTTACAGAAGGTTCTTTGTTCATTGATGCACTTCTTTTCTCCAGTGATTCTACATAATCATATATTTGTTGTTCCATTGGGTCTATGCCTGGAGATCTTCTACTGGGGCTACCTTCAAAATGATAAATAGGAGAATTTTGAGGATTGTCTGTGGGAGAGATGTTAACAGGAGATGGTATTGGGGTTTCCTCATCTACATTTACAAGCTCTGTCCCTTTTGATAATGTCTTCTTCATGTTACCTCGGAGTCTAGAGCTCCTTCTCAACTTTGGAGGACTTTCATTCCCCTCATTTGGAACCTTACTCTCTTTTCTTTTCTTCCCTCTTGTCTTGATTTGTCTCCTAATTTATGTCAGTTCTTCATAAATTAGCTTTTCATCATTCTTCAGTAATGAGGTTTCACGTCTGTTTTCAACATTTATATCAGTCTTATTTCTTCTTCTTCTTCTGACATTATCTTCCTTGGGTGATTGGTGGTTCTTGAAATGATTTCTAACAAGGAAAGCCTCCCAGGTATCTCCTATGCTTCTTAAATGAAATTCAATCAATATCTTTACCAACCCATGATGATGCAAGGTGGTATCTATGAACTGTATCCTCTTATAAACATTTGAGGCCCTTCTTAAACTATTTAGAAGAAATAAAGGAACATTGATTTCACCATTTTCTATGAAATTCATCAGTAAATGGATATGGTAGACATACATGCAACCAAACCTTCCTTTACAAGTTATAAATTTCTGTAAAATCAAGGATATGTTTCTCCATTTAATTTTAAGAGCTGAACTAGGGATACCTTTTCTAGAAATGGAGACATCCATACATGGGTTTTTTAGTATTACTTTCCATGATTCACAGTGGAACTCCTTATTTTTTAACCACCTTTCATCGTGCCTTGGAAGTTCCGTAGCCTCAGCCATGAATGACTCAGTCACTGCAAACTTGATATCTCCAATCTCTACTTTGGTGCCATCAAAAGACCAAGCAAAGGACTTTGTAATCTCCTTATGAAAACCATTGAATTTTTCTATGAACCTAAGCCATCCAACTTTTTGTAACAATTCTTTGATCTGTGGGTATCCTTCCATGTACTTTGCTCCCACCATTTCTAATATGACAATTAACCCCATCCTTATACTATGCAGAGATCTTTCAACCTTCAAAATTACCCTTCTGTTTTATGGAAATGAATTGGTTGTGGATCTGATGGAAGGTTATGGAGGGTTTTTTAGGAATAAATAGATGGTAGGGTCTTGGAGAGAAGTAGACAAATATGTCACGTCATAGATCATGACTCTTAGTCATCAACGAGGGAGTTAATGATGGACCGTTATGAAACTTAATATGGAGGATGTGGCTGATATGTAGTATGATGGAGATTGCAATCAAATTAAATGATGAGTTTTCAAGGAAACATATGAATGTTCATATTATACATGTTTCATGTTTTAACCTTGTTATTTAAAATAAATTTTTGCACTTTACCTTTATAACTTAACCTTTTCGTTTTTTTTTTTCTTTGGTGTTGATCCTTAGGTACCCTTTTTAGCATGTTGGTCTTCAAAACATAATCCTTCAATTCCTTGCAATCATCATGTGTCAAAACTGTTGAAGTGGCTGCATAATCAAATTAGCTGCATAATAGAATCAGCTGCAAAATAGAATCGGCTACAGAATGTGCTCAACTACAGAATGTACTCTGTAAAAAGAATGAAGTATGGAAGATGAATATGAAATGGAATGAATGTAATAATGGAATGGGAGTGGAATATGACTTATGGAATGGAATGAGTGTGAAAATTAAATGGAAGTGGAGTATGACTTATGGAATGGAATGAGTGTGAAAATGAAATGGAAGTGGAGTGACTTAAGGAATGAAACTGTTAGTATGAATCTTTCGTTAGAAAAATACCACTTTAGCTACGCATAAAAAATAGCCCTAACATCAATTATGGCTGCCAATATCTTTAAATCTGCAGTTAGTTGATCCAAATAAAGCTGCACAAATCCAGATCTATGCATAAAATACATTAAGCAGTGAAAATAAAATGTTGCTCCATGCATCCAATAGATGAGACAAAAACAATATATTTGAAAGAATTTTTGTATTAAGGGGCACCTGAGAGGAAAACAAGAAAGGTGTTTCCAATTCTCCTCAATGAAATGGGTTCTTGAAAGTCCTCAGCATTTCAGATCTAAAACTTCTCTCTCTTGTTGGTGTAGAAAACCCAGACAAACATAGAACTCAAAGGGAGCTCACAAAACAACTGATGGAAAATGTGACAATGATAATGGCTCAAAGTCAGACCAAGAATATAGATCCAGAGTGATCTAATGCGATGAAAGGTGACAAATGAATGGGAAAACCCTTCTATTTATAACAAAATATTAGGGCAGTCTAGAACTTGGTGCATGAATAAAATATTATTAACCAACTTCTAAAACCAGCTTTTGGGAATATTTTATTATATTTGTTGGAGGGAAAAGGATTTTGACTTGGGTAAAATCCTTTATTTGTAAATAATAAATAAATAAATGATTTATTTATTATTTTTAAGGAAATGGTGGAAATATAATTAAATAAATAATGATTTATTTAATTATTTGTAAATGATTTGGTCAAATTTAACTAGGAATATTATTTAAATAAGGATTAAATAACTTATTCCTAGGAAATAATCAAATAAATAAGGATTTATTTAATTGATCTCCTTGTTTTGGGTTAAATATGACCAGAAATAATAATTAAATTGATGTTTAACTGATTATTCCATGAGGAAATATAAAAAAATATAGATTTGTTTATTATTTCCTTTTGGGGTTTCCTGTTTAGACCATAAACAACTTAATAAAGGTGTTTTACTAAGTTATTTCACATATTGAAAGCAATTTTACTTAGGGTAAAATTGGTCTTACTTGGTGTACTTGGGTCCATTTAATGATAATAGGTTAGATGACCAAAAAATGGTGTAACAGATTGCCCCCCAGCGTATGAGTGTTAAGAGAAAATCGTATGACCGAAGTACGTTGTAAGAACTCAATCACTAGACATCAAGAAGGAAGTCAGAGAGAGAAATGTAAGGTACTCTAATGTGCTAAAGGACTAGACCCTAAGGAGATGAGACTTATAGGTGCAACAAGTCTCTGGTTTATGAGATGGTACCTATGCTAAAGGCGGCGGGGGAGGCATACCTATGCCCTCTGAGACAAAGTACAAAAGAATAGTGTGTTCAGTAAACAAGGAACCGAACTATAAAGTACATGCTAGCATAAACATGAGCCAGAAAAAGAGAATGATGAATCCCACATACGTGTTGTGCCTGGGTTAACATCCAGGACTTATATAATAATATCTGAGTACATGAGATACAAATACAACCCAAATTCCCCCTATAAACGGGGAGGGGCTCAGAAAATCCCACTGATACATGAAAATCGAAAAGGCGCTGCAAGCGGCTAAGGCCGACATAATCAAATATAAGGAGCTGCATCAAAGGCTGAAATGAAGAGGTCATCCGGGCATGTGGGGGGATACCTGCAGGGCCACCCCCTCATGAGGGTTGAGACATATCACACACACCCGAGAATCACCAATAGCTGCTGCTGCATCACTAGACCATCAAGTATACAGAACTCGATCATGTTGAAAGGATCTGGAGCCAAGGTACACTGCCCTCTGAACCTGTATTCTGGAGTGAATGAGTTGATGACAATAGAAGAAGGTCCACCATAGGTGAGGCAATTAGGGATCCCCAACTAAGGCACGAGATAAAATAGTAGAGCGACAAACAGATGGATAATAATGATGATGATGAAATGGGGGATATTGAGTAGCGGATGGACGACTTCCCTTGTTAGAGCATAAAGGGCATGAATGACTTGGCAGCAACTGACACAATATCATGAGGGATAGGGGACAATGGGATTAAAGGCCATAATGTGCGACACGAGAGAGGGACCAAGCAATAAAGGATGGAGGACTATAGCGGAATACAAATGGACTCGGGATAGACTTCTTGAATGCGATGATGACTCAACTCGAATGCTCTAAACAAGGGAAACTTAGTGGTGTTGCCACATAGTAAAGGTCCAATGGAGGACCATAAAAACATGAGTCCAATAGGGTATTTCATGACGAAAATCAACACGAACAAGGACAAGTAAGGAGGCAAAGTGGTGCCCAAAGTACAAGTGTTGTAAGTGAGGAAATTTGATTTGGAGGAGAGGTGAATAGACCCTTCATGGACAAAATGTGTCCTGGTGAAGTGTTAAAACATGAAAAACTAATAGATACCCATTTGAGTGCTCGGTGAAAGCTTTCCAACGGTGCAGACGGTGTGTCAAACGGGGCTACAGTTTGGTCTCAACGGGCGAAAGAAAAAGCAGGGGTTTCTCTTCTAATAAGGCATTTTCCCTCCAAATACATTCATTAGCTTGTGTAGCTGTGGTGAATGTGGAGAGGAGGGAAGGCCCTAAATCTTGCGGCGATCGTAGCGGAAAAACCGACTGTTGGAATCGAGATTCGTCAGTTGCAGGTAAGAGGCCTAATCCTACTCTTTGTTTTTTATGGATTAAAAGTTCAGATTAGGGCCCCAAATCTCAGGAATAGCCCCTGCCTCATCTTTATGGCTGGGTCGCACTTTTTGGAGCAAAAAATGTGACCTGGGAAGCAGGTTTGGGCCTGAAAAGTGCGACCTGTCCCAGGATTTGGCCAAAAGGTGCGACTTGTTAGAGGGAGGTGATTTTAGTGCTGTTGTGGGATGAGATTCGGGTTTTGTGTAATTGAATGCAGTTTTTCCTATCTATAGACTAACAAAGATGATGGGTTTGTGCAGATATGGAAGATATATGGATCAAATGGAGAGAGAGAGACCTGGGTACATTACGGTCAGAAATCCAAGCGAATCAGGGTGTCCGTCGTGCATTGGCCAGGTTTGGGGTTCTGAAATTTGTGGAGAACCCTCTGATGAGATATAGGGAGCCCTTGTTGGCCCGGATTGTCAATTATTGGGATATAGATCATGAGTTTTTTATGGTGCAGGGGCACAGGATTGAGCTGACAATCCAGGATCTGTATTTTCTAACTGGTCTCCCACTATTAGGGATGGTGGGAAATATACAGCCAGTGTTACCGTGGGGGCATAACATCATGGAGTTCGTAGAGCAACATTTTCAACCAGGTGTCCGAGTCAAAGGGACTAGGATATCGATTGGAGATCTAGAGAGGTTGGAGACCTGTTCAATGGCGGCAGTAGTGTTGTGAATCATGGGCAGCCAGGCACTCCATCACATCACTGGAGGGCAGATGATGATTGTGGAAAGTGTGTTGAGTGGGACCTACTATGGGTGGGCCCAGATGATGTTGGTGTCGTTGAAACGACAACTGTCGCTTTGTAAGCGGCAAGTGAACCATGATTGTGCTTATGAGACTGTATTGTGCTCCTTCTTTTTTGAGAAGATCCCGACCTTGCGACCTCATGTATAGCTACCTGATGGGGGTCCGAGAGAACCCAGGATGCATCAGTGGGGTTGACTACTATGCAGAGGAGGTGGAGGGGCGGTCGGACGAGTGTTTCGACCAGAGTTCTTTGCCCATTGGGATCAGATGCCGTTGTACATAGATGACTATCCCTATAGTGGGATGAGTTATTGGGGAGATCCAGACTTGCCGCTGCTACCTGGTCAATTATGGGGGCATAATGGTAAGTGACAAGTAACTAATCTATTATGTGCATGTTAAAGTTTTTGAAGAGTATTTATGGTACTGATCCTTATACTTTTGGTATGCAGATGTAGCTCCGGTGAAATCGGCCGGATATATGGGACGACTTGCAGTAGTAGGAACTACAGGTGCTAGTGGATCGAGAACAGCACAGAACGAGGATATGACCGCTCATTTGGAGGACATTCATCATAGATGTGAGGGGCTGATGACCGGTGTTTCGGAGCAGGGTTGGCAGGACTTAGACGACTAGTACATAGAGCTATGTATTGGGCTACCCTCAGAATGGTGAGTTACCATGCGGTACATGGCGATGGCTGATCAGACTGTGCATGATCTACGAGCTGCGGGAGTAGAGCCATTGGCTCAAGATCCTTCAAAGAGTGATTAGATGTAGGGCAGTGGTGCCCCCAGTGTGTATGTAGGGGCAAGTGGTACCCCCAATTTTGAGTTTTGTTTTTTGTAACATGCTATGGGCATGTCATATGTATCAGAGTAGATAGACTCTAAAAACATATAATATGATATATATTATGCATATACATTGTGTTTATGATGTGAAATTTTATTGTCTTGTGTGTGATAAATGCCAGTCTAGAACATGGTTTGCAATGCTATCTACATAGTGATTTTGACTTCTAGGTACATGGTTGAAAGTAATGAATATAAATTCACGTATCAAAATTTTCACTTGTAAATATTGTCTAAACAGGATAGGGTTATGCACACAATAGACACCATTGAGCTGTAAGATAAGAAGCAGAGAATCTAAACGTACGTGAAAATGGAGGATGTGATGAGAGAGGGCATCGGCTAAGAGGCCACGTACTGCATCATATTCGGCCTGATTATTGGTGGCATTACCAATGCAGACCCCGTTAGAAAGAACGAGGGTATGCAAGGGGGTAAAGATGGCCAAAGCTGCCAAGGTTAGATTCCGGGAATAGCGACTTGCCCCATCGGCATAGCCAATATAATGTGTAGAGGAGAGGTCCGACGAAATAGTGTCGCAAGACAAGAAATGGGAGTAGGAAGAATAATGATGACAACGTGAGTGTAGGGTAGACATCAAATGAAAACTATGGGAGGGAGTAGTCTGGGTATGATGGCTATGACTCATAGACCGACTAGAGGGTGATGTATGAGGGCTATGGGAGGAATAGCTGGATCTCAGGATGCGGAGAACATCATAGATACGGATGGTATCATCCTAGGTATGGGTGGGAAGGAAAAGGTCAAGGAAACCACATGATGCTGCAAATCTACCTAAATCATCAGCATGGGAAGAAAGGCTCACATA
Source organism: Pinus albicaulis (assembly GCA_034641835.2). Classification (NCBI taxonomy): domain Eukaryota; kingdom Viridiplantae; phylum Streptophyta; class Pinopsida; order Pinales; family Pinaceae; genus Pinus; species Pinus albicaulis. Next base: position 140,582,844 of record CM076576.1, read on the forward strand.
CGGATCGTCATGGGGGATGATAGAAGAACAAGTAAAAAGATGGTCAAAGGATGTGGAACCCAAGAATGTTGCTGAAGGGGAATCAAGCAAAATAGACGGAGTGGATTCAGGGGGAATGTACTCCAAGGGTCACATGGATGATGATAGGTATAGGAGGGGGGCAGCAGGTTCCGACATCTCAACATCAGGGGGAGGAATGTCAATGGTAGCAGGGGGATCCTCGAGTTGGCCGGACGCATATTACGCGAGGATGGGAGAGGCGATTTGATTTTGTTCAACCTCGTACTCGTGAATGACCTCTAGAGAGGCTCGGTAATGCATGAGGTGAGGACAATGGTGGGAATAATGGCCATGGACACCACACAGAGCACAGGGTTTGTTGGTGCGAAGAGTATTTGGGTTCTTGGCTATGGACGAGGATGAAATAGAGGATTCAGGGACCATAGATTCAGGGAACACGACTTTAACCATGGGTTTGATACAGGGAAACTCGGGACAAGTATGGGTGGCATGACCGACACCATCACACAAGGCACAAGGCTTAGCGGGTGGAGGAGGGGTAGGGTCAAGTGGGGTGGCCTTGTCTTTAGATGCCCCCTTGCGAGCTTTTTCTTTCTTTCCCGTAGCTGTCACATCCGGAGGATGGTCTTGTTGAGGTGCTGGTGGCACTGTAGTGATGGAAGAAGCTAAGGGAATCGATTGAAATGGTGTCAAAGCAAGGTAGGGTTTGGGGTAACCTGGTGGGGTAGCAGCTGGAGGGTCAAGGTACCAGACGGGAATTCCCAGGGTTAGATTGGGGAGGGAAAGGGTGGCCATGATGGGGACCGAATAGACTCTAGGAGGGGGTGCAAGAACGGGTATCTGACCAATGGGGTAATGGCCAGGAGGGACAGCGCCAAGATGGTTGAGGCTTGGGGGAACCAACCTAGGAGGGTAGAGAGGCTTATGGGTACCAGCTGTAGGGGATGGGCCAGAAGGAAGAGGTCCAATTGGCGAGGGTGAAGGGCTAGGAGCAGGTTGCAGTGGGCAAGGTTGAGGTTGCTGACTAGCCGAAGTGGGCCGCTTGAGGTCGGCTCGAGACGATTACATCATGCAAACATTCGTTGAGCTGGGATCAGAGACAATAGGAGGAGGAAGGCCATGGAATGTGCCAAGCAAGGAGGAGTCTTTGTAAACGTCGGGGGAGACACTGGTCAAAGAATCGACGGTGTGCTTATTGACGACCGAAGAGATGATCGACTCAGGGGAGGTTTGAGATTTTGGCTCATGATATGTCAACTAGTCAATAGTGACTATCTTTCCATTATGAGGGAAAAACATCTTGCGATGAACCGCGGATGGAACAGCAGACATGGAATAGGTGTAGCTACGCCCCAAAATAATGTTATAATTAAGAGGGGCGTCGATGACTTCAACATCAACGCAAACCGCCTTGCCTGCAAGGGTGATAGGGAAATTACGGAAGAGGCCAATGGGTTGGGAGGCATGGCCATCCCATGCACAAAGGGTGATGGTGGAAGGGGCTAGCTCAGGAGATCCGAGTTGTTTCCAAACCGAAGCAGACATCACATAGGTAGATGCCCCCTCATCAATAATACATCGAGCTACGTTAGCGTTCCAGATTTTGACTAGGATTTGGAAAGCGACGGAAGCAGGAAGAGGAGGATGATCTGACTGACGTGCGTAGAAAACAATCAATTGGTCATCAGCAGGATCTACAATGCCCATGGCAGATAGTAGAGCCTTCCTTTGAGAAGGACATGACTGGAGGAGTTTCAGTGTTGAAATGGCGGCAGGAGACTGCGCCAAATCATCTACTACGCTATACGAATGAGCAGCTCAACCAGAAGCAGCATTTCGGCGTAATGGGCCCTTAGGAACCTTTATAGGGACCTCAAATTTGGGTTGAGGGATCTACAAAGGACCATTTGGCGTCGAAAGATGCTCTGTAGGACCTGAATAAGGTGACTCAGGGACAAACGGAGTGGGAGGCGTGGGGTACTGACGAGACCGAGTTTGAAGGTTAAGGTCGATGGTGAGATGTTGGTCAGAAGTCATCATGAGAATCTGGTAATCGGAGGAACCAGAAGGGGAAGGTTGAGTGGTTACCAGGGTATGAGGTGGTTGAGTAGCCACGAATCCTTGTTGAGGGAAAGGATCGGTAAACACAACGGGTTGAGAAGTAGCCACATTGGGAGGAATAGTAGGGGAGGAGTGTTGTCCCCGCAATGTAGCCTGAGACTCCCACATCTGCCGCATATGTGGTAATAGGGGACAATCATGAGTGTAATGACCATAAACACCGCAACACGAACAGGGCTTATTGGTGCGAAGAGGCCTGTCCAGCTTGGGCTGAGAGCCCTGTGGCTGGTTAGCATTGTTAGAATCGATAATTGGAGGATTGGATCCATGATTACCAGGGGCAGATTGATTTTGATTGCCTTTCCTCTTTCTTTGAGAAGAAGGAGGATTAGTCGTGCCCTGCTATGCAAATACTTGCCCTGGAGGGGGTAGTAGTTGCTGGTGCGGGGGTTGAGAAAGCAAGGGAGGTGGAGGTCCAAATGCTGGAGGAGTTGGGACACCAGACTATGGGTAAGGATAAGGGTTAGGATGGGCAACATTGAGGTAAGCGAGAGGGTGGGAAAAAGGAGGAGGCATGCCATATCCTGGATACATGCTACCTGGAGGGGGGAAAGTGCTGGAGGTGTTGGCCCCTCCCAAAGGGAAACCATAGCCCATAGGAGGTTGAGCGTAGGTATGTGAAAGAGCTCCAACAATACCATCGGCAGAGTGAGATGCCCCCGGGGCGTTAGTGCCACCAGGTTTGGGGAGGCCAGGAAGGACGGTATAAACATAACCAGATTGAGCATAGATAAGATCATATTTCAAGGCTATTTGGAGGGCGGCTTCTTCGGTTTGAGGAAACTGGGATGCGACATCTTTTCCAATGGGAGGTAAGAGAGAGCGAAGGAACTAGTCCATATAAACCCAATCTTCAAAGGTGGGAGCTCGACATAAGCTCCTTCTTCGCCGCCATTCCTGGACATGAGCGGAAAGGCGGGTCGAAGAAGATTGACGGAAATAAGTCAAAAGTTTTGTACCAATGTCGTATCGGAGAGGGAGCTGGAAATAAGATAAAAAGGCTTGGGTAATGGTCGCAAAGGTGGTATGGGAAGAGGTGGCTTGATCAACATACCATTTAGAAGCTTCGTCGGTAAGCATGCGTTGGAACAATCTAAGACGAATGGAATCATCGGTAATGGAATTGGATGAACACCACATGTGGAAAGATTGGATATGGTTGGAGGGATCTTCACTAGCAAGGCCTTCGAACTTGGGAATGTTGGAGGGGAGCTTGGTTGGCATAGCAGGCCAACTCACATCATGGCGGATAGGATCTTTGATCAACTGATTGAAATCGGGGAGACTGGGCCCAGCCATATAAGGGAGTAAAGGGGAAGTTGAGGTAGTTCTCATGGTGGTTCCGCTATAAAAAGACCCAGCAATAGGACTGGGGTTGCTAGCGTTAGGTCCTGAACTAGACAGGTTGAAGGTAACAGGAGGAGAACCAAAAGAAGGGGGAGAACCCGAAAAATCAGAAGAAGAGTCGAAGAGCGAACTCGGGGGAGGACTAACTCGACGAAGATGGGAAGGAGTAAATCGACCAACCAGAAACTGAGGGTGAAGGCCAAGAAGTCTATGGGACAAACACCTCGTAGGCGTAATGATGATGGGAAGAAGAAAAACCGACAAGGGCAGGGAGGTGCAAAATCAAATGAGTTCAATGTCGAAACAAGGGCAGAGAGGTGCAGTGTCAATTGATTTTAAATTCTTTGCCAGACAATGTTAACCAGGCTCTTCTTCACTTAGGGTCAGTGTGTGGCATGTGTTAATTTTAATTTTTAAACCCAGACATTTTGAGAGTAAAAGAAAAAGTGTGTTGTGTAACTAAAAATAAATCTACAGAGAACAATAAATAAGACTAAAATAACATAAAATTAACAGCTAACAATGCATCGATCTATCCCAAGAAGGTGGGTCTCTCAAAACTAGTCCAATAGGGGGGGGAAATCTAATTAGAACACACTAAAAAGAGGCCAATAGATCTAAGGTCGGGAGGGACAGGGATCTAAAGGAGAAATATGCTAAAAAGAGGTGCAGAAAACAGCACAGAGGCAGAGGCAAGGTTGCTGCAACAAGGGGGAAATCAGCTAAAGGTAGAAGGGACAAGGAGGTGACCCTAGAGGTAAACCCAAACAAAACTATATGAGGTGATTTGAAATGGAGAAGAGTTGATCTAGAGGGATCTAAAAATGAGGTATCAAATCTGAAAAGGAAATGGCTGAAACTCTGAAAAATTCAGACGTCTGAAATAGCTAAAACTCTTCCACAAAAAGTGGAGGGTACTAAAGCCCTCAGGGGCGAGAGTCCCACTTAGTTGAGTAGAACAGATCAGAAAAAGGTCTAAACAGGTGGAGACAAAGGCTGGAAAACCCTGACAAAAGCTTCAGACAAACCCAGAAAAAATGCTGGAAAAGTGCAGGAAAAAGTGCAGATCGTAGGTTCTGACCTGTTTTTAGTCCAGGTCGCAGTTTTTAGGCAGAAAAGTGCGACCTCCAGTCCAGGTCGCAGGTTTTGGGCCGATAAGTGCGACCTGCAGATCTGGGTCTCTCGGCGGAAGATTTCAGAAAAAGTTGTCTTCTCAGCTGCGGCTGATGTCTGTCACCTACGCAATAGGGCCAGAAACACACGGAAGTTAAAAATGAGTGTTTGAGGGTTTTAGAGGTGAAAAGCACCATAAAAATAGGAAAGCGAAAAATTGAAGAGAAACCCTAGAATCTGAAATAACTGGATATGCAAGAATAGATAAAACAATAGCGGTCGCAAAAGAAAACCCATGTGGAGTCGCCATTTGTTAGTATGAATCTTTCGTCGGAAAAAGACCACTTTAGCTACGCATAAAAAATAGCCCTAACATCTATTATGGTTGCCAATATCTTTAAATATACATTTATTTGATCCAAATAAAGCTACACAAATCTAGAGCTATGCATAAAAGACATTAAGCAGTGAAAATAAAATGTTGCTCCATGCATCCAATAGATGAGACAAAAACAATATATTTGAAAGAATTTTTGTATTAAGGGGCACCTGAGAGGAAAACAAGAAAGGTGTTTCCAATTCTCCTCAATGGGATGGGTTCTTGAAAGTCCTCAGCATTTCAGATCTAAAACTTCTCTCTCTTGTTGGTGTAGAAAACCCAGACAAACATAGAACTCAAAGGGAGCTCACAAAGCAAATGATGGAAAATGTGACAATGATAATGGCTCAAAGTCAGACCAAGAGTATAGATCCAAAGTGATCTAATGCAATGAAAGGTGACAAATGAATGGGAAAACCCTTCTATTTATAACAAAATATTAGGGCGGTCTAGAACTTGGTGCATGAATAAAATATTATTAACCAACTTCTAGAACCACCTTTTGGGAATATTTTATTATATTTGTTGGAGGGAAAAGGATTTTGACTTGGGTAAAATCCTTTATTTGTAAATAATAAATAAATAAATTATTTATTTATTATTTTTAAGGAAATGGTCGAAATATAATTAGATAAATAATGATTTATTTAATTATTTGTAAATGATTTGGTCAAATTTAACTAGGAATATTATTTAAATAAGGATTAAATAACTTATTCCTAGGAAATAATCAAATAAATAAGGATTTATTTAATTGATTTCCTTATTTTGGGTTAAATATGACCAGGAATAATAATTAAATTGATGTTTAACTGATTATTCCTTGAGGAAATATAAACAAATATAGATTTGTTTATTATTTCCTTTTGGGGTTTCCTGTTTAGACCATAAACAACTTAATAAAGGTGTTTTACTAAGTTATTTCACATAGTGAAAGCAATTTTACTTAGGGAAAAATTGGTCTTACATGGTGTACTTGGGTCCATCTAATGATAATAGGTTAGATGACCAAAAAATGGTGTAACGGAAACTGTAAAATGAAATGTTTTTGTAGATTATGAACTGCAATGAATGTATTTTTAGGTCATATTTTATTACGTAGAAAATGGAAAGAAGATAGATGTCAAATTGATTTTCACCTCACCTTGTATTTTCTATATAAGTATGCCAATCATTGATTGGTTTTCATATATATATATATTATGTCTTTTTTTTTTGTTTATGAATGTAAGAAAAATAAAAGCTAAGTTAGATTCTTCTTCACTAACTTCATGTCAATGTTATCTTAGAAAATTTTGACAAACTCTTCTTTTGAAAGTGGTTTATGATATACTTTCAACTGATGACCATTCACAAGAAGAGATACATTTTCTTCATCTATTGTCCTTATCTTCACTGTTCCATTATCAAACACTTTTTCAATCTCATATGGCCCAAGCCAATGAGTCTAAAACTTGCCTTGAAAATCTTTGAATTTTGAATCGAACAAAAGTACCCAATCCCCTACTTGAAAATTCTTTTCCTTGATATACTTATCATGCCATTTAGCTCTTTGCTGTTGGACTGTACTTGTTCTTTGAACTGCATTTTGTTTGATTTCATCAAGCTCATTGAGCTGCTCCAATCTATGTTTTTGTGCTTTTGATAAAAGTCCCAATTGGACTACCATCTTGAAATTTTGGATCTGAAACTCTATAGGGAACAAGACTTGCTTCTCATAAACAATTTCATAGGGAGTATGTCCTGTTGTGTTCTTCCATGTAGTTCTATAGGCCCATAAGGCTTCAGGATTCCTTTCTGCCCAATCTCTTCTATGTAGATGAACAGTCTTAGTGATAATTCCTTAAATCACCTTATTTGTAGATTTAACTTGAAAATTTTCCTGTGGATGATAAGGAGTGGACTTTCTGTGCTTAATCTTGTAATATTCTGTGAGCCTTTTCACCACCTTTGATGTGAAATGAGTTCCCTGATCTATTACAATTTATCTTGGAACACCAAAACGAGTGAAGATATCTTCAAAAAGAAAATTAACTACAGATTCTACATTAGCAAAAGGTAATTCTTTAGCCTCTACCCATTTAGTTACATAATCAGTGCATACCAAAATATACTTCTTTTGTTTAGATGGAGGATTAATAGGTCTAACAAAATCCAAGGCCCATTTTTCAAAGGGTTTAATGAGTACCTAAGGTTTTAATGGCCTTTCATTTGAAGGAACAGGTTTCCCTACCCTTTGGAAACTGTCACACCTTTTGACATATTCTTTGGCATCTCTGAAGATGGATAGCCAATAATATCTTAAATGAATGATTTTATAGGTTGTCCTCTTGTCAGAAAAAGGTCCACTACAAGGTTCATCATGACATGCTTTAAGAATTTCAGGCATTTCATATTCTCGAACACATCTTCTGATAATGAGATCTGGACCTGTCTTATACAATTCATTAGTAATCCATGAGTATCTTGCACTTAATTGAATGATTTTTCTTTTCTCTCTACAAAGAAAATGTGAAGGTAATTTTCCTGTAACTAAGTAATTGGCAATATCTACAAACCAAGGAGTCTGAGTAGTTATTAAAAAAAGATATTCATCAGGAAATTTATCTTCAACTGGAGTGTTATCTTTATTATTTTGAATTCTAGACAAGAAATCAGCAACTATGTTTTTTTTTCCAGGTAGGTCTAGAACAGTAATGTTGATTTCTTGCAGGAGTAATAACCATCTTGTAACTCTGCCATTACTAATAGATTTTTTCATTAAGTATCTAATTGCAGAGTGATCTATATGAACATAGATTTCATAGCCTGTTATATAATGTCTACATTTGTTTATAGCATGAACAACAACTAAGAATTCCTTTTCTATAACAGTGTAATTTAACTCTGTGGGAGTCAAATTTTTGCTTGTGTAATATATGGCATAGGGGATCAATTTTTTTTGTCCTAATACAAATCCTAGAGTTGTATCTGAAGCATCTATTGAAATGTGAAAAGGTATTTTCCAGTTTGGACCTCTTAAGTTGGGTGCTTCAAAATTTTTTGCTTTAAAAGTCTCAAATGCTAACTGACAATCAGGATCCAACTAAATTCACAATCTTTGTTGAGTAGTTTGAATACTGGGGATGCTATTTTGGTGAAATTTTCTATAAATATTCTATAATATCCTGTGGATCCTATAAAACTTCTAACATCCTTTTGACAACTTGGAATTGATAGTATGGATATGACTTCAACTTTAGATTTATCAAATTTAATTCCATCTTCTGAAATGTGATGTCCTAAAACAATCCCTTCTGTAAACATCATAAAACATTTTTCATGGCTTAGTTAAAGGCTTGCTTCCTTACATCTTTTAAGAAATTTTTCCAAACTTTCTAAAGCTTCTTCAAATGTATTACCATAAACTGTAAAGTCATCCATATATACCTCCACACAATCATGTATTAGATCAGAAAAAATTCCTAATACTCCCCTTTGGAATGTTGTAGGTGCATAGCACAATCCAAAAGGAAGTACTCGGTAGGCATAATTCCCCCATGGACAGGTGAATGTGGTTTTTTCTTGATCTTCAGGTGCTACCTGGATTTGATTGTAACCACTAAAACCATCCAGGAATGAGAAATACTTATTACTTGCTAATGTATCCAACACTTGATCTATAAAGGGTAAAGGAAAATGAATTTTTAGGGTAGCTTTATTCAACTCTCGATAATCAATGCATACCCTCCATTTACCATTATTTTTTGGTACAATCACTAGAGGAGAAACCCACTGACTATCTAAAATTGGGTAAATGAAGTTTACATTTAGAAACTTCTTCAATTCCTCTTTCACAATTTCCCTAAGATTTGGATTCATCCTTCTCTAAGGCTATCTAATAGGTTTGCAATTTTCCTCAATGTAAATGTGATGTATACAAGTCTTAGGACTAATTCCTTTCATGTCAGTGTATTCCCATGCATATGCAGAAGAATGTTGTTGTAATGTTTTGATTAGCTTTTCTTCTGGTAATTTTTCCAAGTTATTGTTTAGGTTCAAGGTTTTCCCTGGAAAGATTTCAACTGTAGAGCTACCAAAATCTTCTATAGAATAAAGATACATCTGCCTAGATGACAAATATTCAATATTGGATTTTTCTTGAAATTGATCATGTTCATATTCTGGAGATGATTCATAATTTTCTATTGTATCTAAGTTTTGACTATCTTCATTAATGGTTGAAATAGTAAAGAAAGACTATATATCATCTTCATCATCAATCCATTCTTTGTCATCTATCTCTGTGATTTTTCTTGCTGGAGGATATAGAGTGAATTTATTAGTGGAATTACCATCAGAAATATACATGTCACCAGCTCTACAGCTAATGAAAGCATCAGCTGTAGCCACCCAAGGTCTTCCTAATATGAGTGGGTGTCCTCCTAGATTATTCTTAGGGGATAAGATCATAAAATCAACAAGGTACTCCCAAGAATCTAGGGACACTGAGATATCTTCTAACACACCATCTGGCTTGATTACAGATCTATCTGCTAATTGCAGTAATGTAGGTGTATAAAGAAGATTAGAAAGCTTGAAATGTTCCATGGTTTGTTTTCTCATGATGTTTATTTCTGCTCCTAAATCAATCAATTTATTTTGAATTTCAACTCCATTGATGTGTGTTTTTACAACTGGACTTCCTGGATCTAAATATTTTTGTATGGAAATTTTCCCCATCATTATGTCTACTATTTTTCCTACAAGCTGAATTCTTTTTATTTTTTTTGTTTTTCTTCCCAGCCTCTTCATGCTCAACTCCTTTATTTTTTTAGCTAAAATTGGAATTTCCTTGATGGCTTGTAACAAAGGGATTTTGATACAAACATTTTTCAATTCATCTAGAAAATCATAATTAGGCAACATAATATGCTTTTCTACCCCTCTATCAACTTGCAATCTTTCAGGAAAATGAGGTGTAGAAGTAGATAGTGATGGTTTCTCTATGATAGGAGTTGAGTTTATTGGTTCTCTTTGTTTTTCATTTTTAGAATTTTGGTTTTGAAAATATGTTCCTTCTTCAAAAAAAAATTTGGGTTGTAGAGAATCTTCCTCAGAATTGTCTTATTCTTGAATGACTACAGAAGGCTTTTTCTTTTCTAATATCCTAACAGATCTAAGTTGTACATCATTAAGATCTATAGGAGTAATCATATAGGTTGGAAATTGTTGTCCTTCTATCATGTAGGTATTCTGAGGATTTTTTTTGTTGGGGTTTGGTAATGGTTGGGCAGGTAACTGATTTGGTCTATGAGGGAATGGTAGAGAGAGTTGTGGATTTTGGTTTTGGTTTTGGAGTTGGGGTTGCTGATTTTTTTGAGAATTTTATTGAGGAATATAGTTAGATATGATGGAGGATATTGATAGTATTGAGAGAATCTTCCATAGGGATTTTTCATTCCTTAAGCCCAAGGTTGAGATTGAGGTTGAGATTGAGGCCAAGGTTGCTGCCAAAATTATACACAAGACTTCAAATTCAAATAAAAATGTTTCAGGGTCTTCACTTTTCAATCCATGAAAGTTTGGGAGGACAGAAGGTGAGATATTTTTCATGGTGGCATTGGTATCTTCATCAACTATAGGGAATCCAAAAGAACTCTCAATTACCCTATTTCTTCTACCTCCTTCTACATTTCCTCTACCTCTTCCTCTATCTCCTCCTCTACCTCTACCTCTATCTCCTCCTCCGAATAGTACATTTTCTCCATTTAGGATTTCTCCTTCTCCTCTTCCTACCATTATAGATTCTTCAGAGCTGATATGAGAGTCAACTTGTAAGGTTAATTTCTCTTCCTCTGGTTCTTCTATCAATGGTATGTTGAAGAAATGTTCTTCTTCTTCCTCTCCACTAGGAATTTCTAACTCTTTAGCTAAAATGTATTCTCCTGTGGAAGTGAAAAAGGTTACTCCTTCTGTTGGAAACCTAGGATCTTCTTCTTCTAAAGCTGCCTCAGTAGATGAAGTAGGGGATCCTCAGAATTGGATTTCTGACCTTAGAACTTCAGGAAGTCTATGGCTAGTGAAATATGGAATATGAGTTTGAGATGGAGGTGTATCACTTCTTAATATTGGTGGAGTGAGTGGTGTTGTAGGGATTAAACTACTGCCTCTAGCTATGAATCTGCTCCTAGAGTCTCTTTCTCTATGCATATCATTTTTTAGATGTAGGAAATGAGGTTACCTAATTACACTTCCCCAGAAATGGCACCAAAATTTTTAGTCAATTTAATGTCTTAAATTGCTTTCATTAATTATCAACCAAGGTTTGTAAACTAATGAAGTTTGGTGCACTGTATGTGCTTAGTTAACCTACTTCTTACTTCGTTGTTTTGTATTTTATGTTGTTTTGGGGGGTTTTTGTTCTTTGATGTCTAAGGATGTTTATTCTAAAACTATGAAAATATTTAAATGAATCTAATGAATTTTAGAAAGAATAAAATGAAGTGTTCCTAAGTTAGTCTAATTTTCATAAAAACAAACCAAAAACTATTAGCTATTCAAGACCTAATTTGGAAAACAGAGCATCTATCTTTTCCTATTCATTAGTTCTATTCCATGAATCTAATTCTAAAACTAAGATTGAAACTGTAGTGCTTGTCTTAAGTAAAAGTAGAAAATGAAACAACTAATGTACTTCTGGTTACTTCAGCATTCAATTATGGGGTATGACCTGATTGAGATGATGTTAAGCAACTGTCTATAGTTTAATATTCTAATGTCATAGAACAGTAAGAAAATAATGTAATGAAAACATATAATGTATATTTAGTTACTTCCAATATTCAATTATGAAGAGTGATCTTCTTGAGATAGTGTTAAGTAACCAATTATACTTAATGAACTAGAACACTAAGTAAAGTCTGTAAAAGGTAACTCAGTAATTGCATTCATTAAACATTCAACCATTCAATATTGAAACATGACTAAATCAATTTCCTTTAGAATGATCTTTGGGAATATCAGTGAAGCAATTAAGTGAGGATCTAAAAGCAAAATATGAAAGCATGTAAGACTAACTAAAAACAACTAATGTATACTTTACTTTTCTGCAACATTCAATGTGAAGTGTTAACCTCTAGAGATGCTATGTGAGAAGTCAATTATGCCTTAGTCTCTATGTTCCTAGAAATAAATTGACAATGTGCAAAGTAAATTCAACCACTGTATGAATTAGATATTTAGACATTTACTTTATGATCATCATATTGAAATGGCTTTTGAAAACATCTGTTGACACAGTTAATTGACAATTCTATTTTAAGGAAATAAATGACAAAACAGTAAGGAAACTAGGCAACTGTGTAATAGTATTACTTCAATCTTAATTCGATTTTCAAAATAGAGTTATCTATCTTCACCAAATATCTTAGAAGAATAGGGTTGCACAATTGTGATTTAATGTTATGCTATTGATAAAAAACTGAAATGAAACATCAATCTAATTAGAAAACAGATTTTTTGAAAACAGAGTAATGGAAATTGAACTAAAAACAACAAAGGGAAAACCTCCTCCAGTGCAGGGGCCCTCTGCAACTGATTCGGTTGAACTACTAGCTGGTTAAAGATGCACTTAAACAGTCATTGGCAACACGAACATTGTTTTATGATAAAATGAAGTCTTGACACAGAGTATCAGCAAAAAGCTTTAAACTTAACAATTAAATTCTGAACTGCCTTCTTTTCCTTTTACAGCCGATATTTAAAGGAAAATATATAACAGTTTGTGAGATAAACTTGTTACAGGTGGCTAATTCAAATTATAATTGCAATAGGATTGTTGGACTCTTGATTTGCTACGAAGAGAAAATCAAGAGTCCTACTTCTTTCAGATAATGTACCTTGAATCCATCTTTTACCATGATCTTTGGCTCGCTTTTCTGTCGATCTGGACTGAGTGAATAGGATAGAATCCATGTAGAATGATTCTAGAAACACCCATGTGGCCCAATTATTCATTTGACACCTGGAACCTACCAAACCATGAGAGTAGCTACAAAATCCACAGTTAGCTGCAGAATAGGTTGCATTCTGTAGCTAAATTGAAAAAATCTATCCAAATAGCAAGAACATGAAAATATAATATGGCAATCATTTTGATGCATCGTTAGGACAAAACCTATCATTTATCATTGATTGGGGTCGGTGATCTTATGAGAAAGTGATGGAAATAGGTGAGAAAAATTGTCAAAGAGAGGGTAATTCTGAGGTTCTGTTAGCCACCTATAATATTTTGTTATACCAAAAGGTGGCTAAGATCTTTGTTGAGCCTCCAAGGAACAAATTTTATCACTAAAAATTGTTGGCTCTTGAAGTCTCTTTAAGGCCTCATGCCTCTGTCCCAAATCCTCATTTGCTGTCCCATTTTATACTCAGAAAAATATGCTGATTTCGTATAACAAACTGCTGAAGAAACCATCATTTTTCTTCCCTTTTTTCTCCATATTATTCCTTTACTTTTCATAACTCCTCTTCTTTCCATTTATGAAAAATTCCCCTTTCATAGTTAAAAACTCACTTTTTAACTATTCTGAAACCCCCAAATCCATTTAAAACTTTGAAACTTTTCATGGAAAACAAGTTTTATTGCTATGGACCTAAGCCCCTTTGGGCTAAAGTCCTAAACCACTTCCCCCCACATGCCCATGTGTTAAAACCAAACGCCAAAGTTTTTCGGTGCTAATCGCATCGCAAATATCCACGGGTGCATGACTTTGAACCATTACAAAGCTCCGATTGCGATTAGCCTTTCATATAAAACCCCCTGATCATATTATTTCCTCATATAACCATAGAGCCCGCAATCGGGTGATAAACCATTGAAAAATCCCTCTCCGATCAATATTTTCCTTTGTAAACCCAAAAACCCACTTTCCGAAAGTTTTAAGTTAAAAACTTAAAACCACGTGATAAATATAAATGGGTTGATTGAAAAGAGCCGATTGCGCAATCGCAATCGGAAGCAACACAATGGGTTGATCAGAAAGACCAGGCTCAACGACCCGATTGCGATTGGCCCTTGTCTTTATACTCCCGGGCATATTACATTCCGTGAAAACCACCGGCCCCGCAATCGGGTGCCTTTTTCTTTTTTTTTACTTATACATTTTCTGCCCGATCCATTATAACTGTTTTCATTGCAAAAAATTTGGTTTTCATATGTTTAAAGGTTTTCCGTCGGTGCGTAGGTCGAAGCAATCATGACCGTTGATCTAGTCCTTCGATCCAACGGTCCGCGCACAATCGCATTACGACTTTTCCCTGTTGCGCAATCGCATGCCCATCTCTGCGACCTCCGATTGCGATCCCTCCGATTCATTCCCCGCCGTTGATCTGGTCCTCAGATCAACGGCCAGCGCTCAATCGCAAGTTTCTAATCGCAAGTTCAAATCGCATGCGTTTTTGTTTCATCCCTGATTGCGATGGCTCCGATTTAATCCTAGCCGTCCATCTCCTCGAAGATCCAACGGTCCTTATTCCCTCCGATCACAAGTCTTGCCCCCGTTTTGAAAACCCTCCGATTCATCTTCCGCTGTCGATCTGATCTGCAGATCAACGGCCAGCGCTTAATCGCATTGGAAATTTACATCACATGCACTTGCCTGCCCCCCCCGATTGAGATCCTCCGATTAGATCTGGACCGTCCACGTGTCCAGATCGGACGGCCCAAAACCACCCCGCCTTATTTCTTCTCCCCGCTCTCATTTTCCTGTTTTGCGCCGATCTCCACCATTAGATATTTTTATCCGACGGCTACGCTCCTCCCCTGCCATCTGAAGCAGTTTAAACCTATTTTTTGCAGGATTTCTTAATTGTTTTGTGTTTGATGCAGGTGTTCTAAATGGTTTTCCATTGTATAATGAAGAAATGCCAAGAGCTGGGAATGATGATTCCCATGCCCTCGTTTCATTAAAAAGAAGCCATCCGCGGGGCTCCATTCCATGTTTCGTCAGTACTCTATGAGTACTGATGCCGCAAAGCCCAGTGCGGGTCTGCACACCGACAAGACACTATTTTAATTCAAACACAGTTAAAGAGTATAAGTTTGAAGACAGAAGCACAGCAGATGAAGATTGAAGACAGTTTTTATGGGGATCACGGCTAAGACAGTTATCAAAAGCCTAATCCCCAATCTAAAACACAGTTTAAAGGAAAACCTAAAGTGTTTTATCAGACGGAAAGCCTCCACCGCCACATCTGAGGCAAATTGATTCCTCAGCTACCACCGAGCCACCTGTTGCCTCAAACCTTTCAAACAGAGGCCAAAGTTATTAAAGAAGATCAGAGTTCGCCTCAGAGTAGCCAAGGAGTTACTTCTGCAGGGTAATCAATGCAGAAATATCTGCAGAGTTACTCCCCACATTACACAGAGCCTCAAAGTCAAAATAAAGCTCCCACTGAGCTTTGATATTTATTGTAAAAAGTTAATACGGTGATCCACCTGTAAATTTCTCTCTCGAGCCCCTCGAAAGGCCGAGAAGTCTTGAACCTGTATTAATTATCCTGAGAGATATTTTATCAGATCATCTCCTCATTCTTCTATAAATACCTCAAGAGAAGATGAGGAGTTGTTGGTTGCAGAACTTTGAAATACACTTGAGCTTGAGACTTCTTTTTGTACATAGTATTCACTGGCCCTTGAAGCTCTGTTTGTGCTAGAGTAGTTAGGTTGAATAGTGAAGATGGTTGCTGAACTGAAACATTGGACTTGAAGTTTGTAGCTGGTTTGACATCAATATAAAAGCTGTTTCATGGGATCCTGATCTATATTGACGGTGATGTTATTCTCATTTGTAACTTGTTGTTTTATTTCTGTTTTCATGTTGTTTCATTCTCCACTGTAAAGAACAGTTTAAACAAGGTTAGGACCTGCTGTATATCAGTAACCTTCTCTGGCTGAGAAATCTTTATTTGAATGTTTTCTTCCAATCTGTGTTATTCAGGAATGACTTAATTCAGTTTAGGCATGAGAATGCTGGCGTTCCCTCATTTTATCGTCCTAGTTGAATATTATTTCTGAACGTTACTTTCAGTATATGTTATGTGATGATGAACTGAAGGAAGATATGGTTAGCCCTGGTCCCAGACTTGTCTGCATAACTAACAGATTGTTTCCCTTGGAATGTGTTAAAAGCTGGCTAGTTTAGAAGCACTTGCTAGATCTTAGACCATTATGTGTTATCGTTGTGTTTCCCCTTGTTTTGTATATTTTCTATTGGAAGTGTGTCAAAGGCTGGTTGGTTTAAAAGTACTTACCAGATCCTAGTCTACTTTCGTGTCCTTCTTAAAGTGTTTGTCAAAGGCTGACTGGTTTAAAAGTACTTATCAGATCCTAGGCTGCTCTTCGTTCTGCATTTGTTTAATTCCCCTTCTTGATGTATCACTCCATTCCATAAATCAAAATTTAAAGAGATCCTTAGACATAGATGACTAGCCCCTTGGATCACACTTGATGTTGTTGTTCAATTAAAGCCCAGATATGACTCCATAGCACAATGGACTAAAAACCAGCGTTATATCTATCTATCTGCCAAAACTGTTCTATTTGCTTGCAACTTCTCACTTTTGAAACTTTTCACTTAGGACTTTCCCCTCAAGCAACATTTCATGCTCAACCATCCAAAACAAAACAAAACCCTTGGCCTTCATAACTAGCCTAATATCATTACCTTAAGCTTTTCAAAGACAATATCCATCTTTGCACATATTTGAGAGATCCCTCTCCGGATTCAGGAGGGCTAGATCCTAGAATCCCAAAGTTTGGTTGAAATGATGTTAACTCTGTGATTGGACTCTCCCAATCTTGCTAATAAATTACAGATACCTAACATTTCTGGCGACTCCGCTGAGGACACATCGAGCCCAGAATCTCTGGTTCCATGACAATTGTTTTATTTTGCAGCTGAGCCACCAGAAGCTAACATTTCTGGCGACTCCGCTGGGGACACATCGAACCCAGAATCTCTGGTTTCATGACAATTGTTTTATTTTGCAGCTAAGCCACCAGAAGCTAACATTTCTGGCGACTCCGCTGGGTACCCTTACCCAGAATCTTCATAAAATTTTGAGAGTCAAAAGCAGCCTTTTCAAGCACTACCAAGAAATGGTAATTAAGATGAAACTCAATTGAATCAGTGACAAACTAGGTCAGCCCTAGGATTCTTTCGAGTTTTTTATCTAACCTTGGAAAATCAGCTAGCTTAGCCATAAGGATAGACTGTCTTTGTTTCATAACCATAGCTAAGTTTTGAGGCAAAGTTAGGATATTCTTCCGAACCACAAATAAAAGCAATTTAGAAAATACCAAAAACATTTCAGATTGGTAGTAAAACACTAGTTTTGATATCTTTTGTACGTCTTTGATGTGTTTTACTTTATACTCTTAGACAGATTCTGGAAAGGGCCAGGTAGCCTCCGGGTCTCATCCTCTTTTTGGGGGTGACATATCTGGTGAATGCCCTCCCAGTCAATCTCTGGTTAGAGTTTGTTGTGTTTTGAGATATCCTTGAAAGGAATGTTTCACAAACACTGTGGTGGACAGTGTACTCCTTTGAAAAAACTCTGAACTTTCCACCTAGCGACTCCACAATCCTGAACAGACCTTAAGACTCCACTGGGAAGAACCCTTATCATTATAAAATCATTCAAACTCAGTTAGAGGACTGTGGGATTTGAAATCATAAAACAGATTGGTGAACCTCTCTAAGATTGTCATATCTGGTTGAAATTCTCTTGTTTTAGGTCTAAACAACATAGCATAGTGGCTTCTAAAAAGATTCACACTAGAGCCCATCCAGACCCTAACCCACCTGAGATAGTTGATAATCCAGAAAGTATCCTTTGGAAGTCTCCTAAGGTTAAATTATTAATTGTTTTCAGATCACCCTTGAGAGCTAATTCAGTCCCTGAAAATCTTTCAGCTCTGCAACAATCACAAACCGACTTAGTGAACCCATTTAGGACTAGGTCATTTGATGATATAATCCAGTTAGACTTTGAATCTTCACTTTCATCTCCTGAAACAAGTGAACATCCTGGTAGCAGGGAAACAACACCTCCTGATTTACATTTCCTTCACAATTTAGGTGTCTCTCATCCAAGATCATCTCAACAATCTACTCCTGGTCCATCCACTTCTACTCACCCTACATCCACTGTTCAAACCACTTCACCTCAACCCACTTTCCCTTCTGTAAATCCACCTCCACCTCCTGCCATGGCAACATGGTATGCTCCCTTAGTCCTTCCTGTACCATTAGTCAATCTTCCACAGGACTATCAGTCCAAAATTCCATTATATGATGCTAGTAATACCATAACAACATCTCAACATGTGGACAAGATGAATGACTACTTTGACAGAAATGAAATTGATAATGACTCTGTCAAGTTGAGACTATTTGCTCAAAGTTTGGGGGGAGAAGTAAGAAAATGGTTTAAAGGTTTAACCCCCCATAGTATTAACGATATCCAAGCCTTCCATCAAGCATTCTTAAACAAATGGGAAGTGAGGAAGAATCCTCTCCAAGTCCTTGCTGACTATAACAATCTCCATAGGAACCCTGGGGAAAGTGTACAATCTTATTGTACTAGATTTAACAGCGTCTATAATGCACTTTCCCCTAAACTAAAACCTCCTCAGGGCTCAGCTTTAAACAAATTTCCTGAAGGGTTTGATCCAGACATGACATATTCACTTAGAGAAAGAGTCTTTGCAACTCTTGAAGACATGCAAAGGGGTGCTCTTTTTGTGGAAGTAAACTTGATGGAGAAAAGAGCAAGAATGAAGAGCGAGAAGAGAGTATCGTTTAGAGAGGAATCCACCCCTTCCACTTCAAGCTCAAAGATGGAGAGAATGATGGAAGAAATGATGAAAGAGATGAGCATAATTAAGAGAGCACAAGCAAATCAAAATCAAACTTCTCCTCAAAATAGAAACCAGAATCAAAATATTAGAAGGAACTAACCTCCAAACAGACCCAGGGAAGATGATCAACAGATCACTCCTCCCTTTCATCAAAACTATGTAAGTGAGGTTGAACAAATAGAAGACATAGCAGAGGAAGAGGATATCAACATGTTTGGGGAAGAGGATGATGACTTTGAGGTTCATTATGATAATAAACAAGGTCTTTACACACCTTACGACGACAAAAGAAATGATAATGAAAATTATTATCGGGACATGGAAAATGTCGTCATAGAACCTCAAAGATAATATGACCTTAGAAGCAAGACCAGTCAACAAGCCCCCAACACCAAAACCTCTGACAAATCCTCTC
Source organism: Pinus albicaulis (assembly GCA_034641835.2). Lineage (NCBI taxonomy): Eukaryota > Viridiplantae > Streptophyta > Pinopsida > Pinales > Pinaceae > Pinus > Pinus albicaulis. Next base: position 140,602,146 of record CM076576.1, read on the forward strand.
AAAGCAGCACCGCAGCCAAACCCAAAACAGCCAAACAAAAAGACAAAACAGTGGCTATTAATTCTGATAAGGATAAGGAGAAAAACACTCAAAATTCTGAAAAACAGAGTGAAGACATCAGCAGTACTAACGCTTTAGCTAGTACTCCTTCTACAACAGTTGTGTCAAGTAAAACAAATCAGCAAGCTGTAATTGTTGATAGAGTGACATCTAATAAGGTTGAAACAAGTGCTTCAAAGAATCAAACCCCTTTCAGCCTTGAACAGGAAATCTTAAAGATCAAAATCTTTGTTCCATTAACTAAGTTAGCTGCCCAACATGTATATAGGAACCAAATTTTGAAGGCTTTAAATATAGAGGAAAATGGAGATACAGTTAATCTTAGTGACGACCTACCAGAGTTGATTTTTGGCCCTAATATTGAAGGGAAGTTTCAAGAAGGACCAGTTCCTCCCTTTTATGTGAGTTTGAACATTCATGACAAAATTCTACACAACGCTATGCATGATTCCGGGGCTTCTCATAATTTAATGCCTAAAGCCGTGATGGAGAGCCTTGGTTTAGAAATTACCAGACCCTACAAAGACCTATACTCCTTTGACTCAAATAGAGTAAAATGTCTAGGATTGATCAAAGACCTCTGTGTTAACCTAGCCCAGATTCCAGCCAAATGTTTACTCATGGACATTGTTGTGGCCGATGTCCCCCCAAAGTATGGAATGCCATTATCAAGATCCTGGGGAGCTAAGTTATAGGGGACTATGCAGATGGACATGACATATGCGACCATCCCGGTTTTCAATCAGACCAGAAGACTTTACAGGGAGTCTCATATGCAATACACGGTTACAAGTCAAGACAGACCACGAAACTCTCCTATATATTCTGTCAGTACAGGCCTTGATTCTTTTATCATGTTTAACAATGAAACTCCTAGTGAACAAGTCACTTTAACAGAATTAAAGGCTGACAGGGAAGAAGAGTATAATAACACAGAAGTGTCCAAACAGTTTTCCACATGTGAAAACATTAGTAAACAAAGCATAGGTCTTGATTTTCCGGCTATGAGCCCATTGTTGTTAGGACTTAACAACCCAGAAAATACCCCTAACATTTCCGGCAACACCCCTCAATCTATTGAAGAATTTAAGGAGTCAAAACAAATTCAATTGGGTGCTGCTAATCATGAACAGTCAGAAGGCTCCATAGTTAAAAAGGACAATCGCCAAACAGACGAAACCAAAGACATTCCTTTATGGAGTATGTATTTTGATGGGTCATGCACTAGAAATAATGCTGGTGCAGGGGTTTGGATCATTAACACTGAAAACAACCACACAGAATGCATCTCATGCAAATCAAACTTTCAGTGTTCCAACAACATAGCAGAATATGAATCCCTTCTCTTAGGCTTACATCTCTTGAAGAAATTAGGAGCCAGAAGAATTAATGTGTACGGCGATTCTGAGTTAATCATTAGGAAAGTCAATGGGGAGTATAATGCGAATCATCCCAGACTTAGAGCCTATCGGAATGATGTCATGGATCTGTTGACAACATTTGAAGAGTCAAACCTGAGTTTCATCCCAAGGAAAAGGAACATTATGGCCCACAATTTAGCCTTTGCGGCTAGAACATGTCTAACGCCATATGAGACTGGAGACAACACAACTCCGATAAAATTTAGACCGGCAGTGCCTGATAACGAAAAATATTGGCAAGTGTTTGACAATGACAAACAAATAGAAGACTTCATGCAATTCAGAAATGAGTTCGAACTGCACAGTTCAGATTCAGATTATGATATAGACTGCAGTGAAGAAAACTTTCTTGGTAAAGAAGAATCGTCTCCTCAACCTGCCAATATTAACCTATTGTCTAGCGAACTTAGAAACAAAACAGAATTAAGTGCAGAGTTAGAAACGGAAGAATTACAAACTCTGCAGTCTAAAGATGAAAATTTGCCGAGTGGTCTAACGCCTTTAGAGGAGTTGTTCGATTTTAACGATGTGGCCAATAAACCAAAACTAGAACCTGTAGAGACTGAAGTAGAGGAGTGCAATATAGGCAGTGAGGAAAAACCAAAAATGATCAAACTGTCCAAAACTTTGCCAGCTCACATTAAACTCAAATACATAGAGCTGTTCCAAGAATTTTCTGATGTTTTTGCTTGGAGTTACGAAGATCTCAAATCCTATGACACTGAAATAATACAGCCTAAAATCCCTCTTAAAGAAAACCAAAAACCATTTAAACAGAAACTGCGCAGAATAAACCCTGTCCAGTTGCCATTGGTTCAGAAGGAGATCATGAAAATGTATGATGCTGGCATTATTGTCCCTATTAGATATTCTAAGTGGGTATCTAATCTGGTGTCCGTTAGGAAGAAGACTGGAGAAATCAGGCTTTGTATATACTTTAGAGACTTAAACAAAGATTCGTTAAAAGACAACTACCCTTTACCAAAAATGGATCACATTTTACAAAGGGTGGTGGGGTCTAAAAGGATTTCGTTGCTTGATGGCTATTCAGGGTATAATCAGATTTTAGTTCACCCTGCTGATCAATTAAAGACAATTTTCACTACTCCATGGGGCACTTTCATGTATGTGAAGATGCCTTTTGGTCTAATGAACGCTGGAGCAACCTTTCAGAGAGCCATGGACATAGCATTCTCGAAAGAATTGGGCTTCTTCATCATTATCTATCTAGATGATGTCACTGTGTTTCAAAAAACAGATGAAGAACATTTAGAACATTTGAGAAAAGTTTTCGAGAAGTGCAAAAGGTTTGGAATATCTTTAAACCCTAAGAAGACACTATTTGGTCTCCAAGAAGGTAAGCTTCTTGGACACATTATTTCAGAAGAGGGTATAAAGATAGATCCAAAGAGGATTGAGGCTATATTAAAAATCTCTCATCCTCGAAATATCAAAGAGTTGCAGTCTTTCATTGGAAAGATTAACTTTTTGAGAAGGTTCATCCCTAACTTGGCAGAGCTCCTTAGAAATATCACAAACATGTTGAAGAAGGAGCAAGGGATAAAATGGACCTTGGAAGCAAAGACATCCTTTGAGCTAGTGAAACAAGCATTAACCAAAACACCGGTTCTCATAAGCCCTGATTTTTCGAAAGATTTTTATATCTTCTCATTTGCATCAGAACATACCATTGCTGCTGTCCTTTTACAAAAAAATCCACAAGGACAAGAGCAGCCTATTGCATTCTTTAGCAAGGCATTGAGGGATGCCCCTTTGAAGTATAATATTATGGAAAAGCAAGCTTTTGCTTTGGTTAAAGCATTGAAAGACTTCAGATTATACATCCTTCACTCACACATCATTGCCTTTGTCCCAAATTCAGTTGTAAAAGACATTCTAACACAAGATCCAGATGGTAAGAGAGGTAAGTGGATTGATGTTATTCTTGAATATGATTTAGAGATAAAACCCACTAAACTCATCAAAGGCGAAGGTCTAGCTAGATTAATGGCTGAATCCAATTTTGAAGTTCTTGATATTAATGTGATTAATGCTTTGGATAGCCAAGAAGAATTCTCAACTCCCATTATTGAAAACCATTTTCTGAATTCTCCTTGGTATGCTGATATCGTTTATGTTTTGCTTAAATTAAACACGCCTCCTGGTTTATCGAAAACGAAGGCAAGGTTCTTAAAACTGAAAGCAGTAAACTATTGCATTATAGATAGGTGTCTTTATTGGAAAAATTCTAGTGGTATATTGCTTAAATGTTTGCCTGAGTTTGATGCAGAGAAGATTAAACAGGAATTTCATGAAGGAGAGTGTGGTGGCCATTTGTACTAGAAGTCAACAGCCAACAAAATTTTGAGGGCCGGTTTCTTTTGGCCCACCCTTTTTCCTGATGTTCACAAAATGACAACTACTTGCCATAAATGCCAATTGTTTGAGGGCAAGAGAAAATTATTACCCCTTCCTCTGCATCCAATCACTGTTGAAGCTCCTTTTCAACAGTGGGGACTTGACTTCATAGGTGAAATCCATCCCTCATCTTCTGCCTAGCATAGATGGATCCTTACTGCCACAGACTATTTCACTAAATGGATAGAAGCCATTCCTTGTAGGCAAGCCAATGATTCAGTTATTATAAAGTTCATAGAAACCAATATCCTTTCCATATTTGGCTGCCCTACCAAGATCATCACAGATAATGCAGCAGCATTTAGAAGCAAGAAAATGGTTGACTTCTGTCATAAATACCAGATAACACTAGGGCACTCCACAGCCTATTACCCTCAAGGTAACGGACTTGCAGAGTCCTCCAACAAAATCTTAGTGAACATAATGAAGAAACTGTTGGAAGACAATAAGAAGTCTTGGCACACAAAGCTGATCCATGCACTGTGGGCTGACAGATTAACATTGAAAAAATCCATTGGTATGTCACCCTTCCAGCTTGTATATGGTACAGATGAAATTTTTCCTAACAGCCTTGGTGTACCAGTTATGAAGTTAATTCAAGAGTTGTAGACTGAAGATAATGACATGATCAGAAGAATAAATCAGACCATTCATCTTCAGCAAATCAGAGAGGAAGTGTACAACAAAACATTGCAGAAACAAGACAACATTAAGAAGCTTTTTGACAGAAGAACAAAGGCCAGCAATTTCAAGATTGGGGACAAAGTGTTAAAGTGGGATTCAAAGAGAGAAGATAAGGGAAAGCATGGTAAATTTGACAATATATGGCTTGGCCCTTACTCTATTCATTCAGTTGCTGGAAACAATGCATTCTTCTTACAAGAGCTGGATGGAACAGATTTGTTTGGGGGTCCAGTCAATGGCAGGATACTCAAGCATTACTTGTCTTGATTCATGATATGTTTTTAAGCCTTCTTTTTTCTTTTTTTCCATTGTAAACATTTCATCCATCATTGCATTCAAAGTTATGAAAAATCAAAAAATACAAAAACAAAGAAAAATAAAAAGAGGGCAGAAATGAAAACAAGAAAGGCAAAGCCCCATGCCAAAAAAGAGAAATAAATTCTGAAAGTGTGCAAGCTCAAATGCCACTCCTCATAAACACACTTCTAGTTAGTCAAACTGTTTAAACTTGACTAATTAGCTTTAAATTTTCTGCTAATAGGTTAGTGAATTTGATTTGCCAAACTGTTTAATCTTGGCTCGTCAGTAGATAGATTAGGATAGAAATTAAGGTTCAAACATGTTCAAAATCTGAACCAAAGTTTCCAAAGAGAGATGACTCAAAACTGCTTTATTTTTCTGAGTCATAAAAGAGAAAAACTGGTTCTAATTTGCCCAAAATCTGAACCAGAAAACAAGGAAGAGAGCTCAAAACAAAATTAAAAACAGAGCTGTAAACAAAAAGAAGGCCATAATGAGAAACTTTCAGATCTTAAGCCTTCCATTTTGATTTAATTTTCTGCAAATAATAATCTATGTGCAGCTTGTTTTTATGTCATAGATCACAGAAAGTCAAACAGCTTAATCTTGACTTCGCTGTTTTTAAATTTCTGTTATGGAATTTAGAGAATGAAAGTCTGTTGGACTATTTAATCCCAACAGACAGTAGACTAGGTGGAGAAATATATGAGCTCAACTGTTTAATCTGAGTTCAGGGAGAAATAAGGAGTAGAAGTAGATTAGATTTCCTGTTTTTAAAAGAATAAAATGTTGTGAATAGAGTTTGCCAATCCAAGTGCACTCTAAGAAGAAAAAATGTTAGATCTGTAGGATTGGGTAGGTAGCAAGCTTGTCGATAAAGGTCCATTGTTTTCATGGCTGCAAAATATGTTTTTAGAGAAGATCATTCAATCACAGGAGGACAGCCCAATGGATGAGGCAACTAATCAGCCTCCCAGAAATCAAGTCTGAATTCTTGATGCCTTCAAGAAGGCACCATCCCCAAGTGGAGCCACTGTTAGCCACCTATAATATTTTGTTATACCAAAAGGTGGCTAAGATCTTTTTTGAGCCTCCAAGGAACAAATTTTATCACTAAAAATTGTTGGCTCTTGAAGTCTCTTTAAGGCCTCATGCCTCTGTCCCAAATCCTCATTTGCTGTCCCATTTTATACTCAGAAAAATCTGCTGATTTCGTATAACAAACTGCTGAAGAAACCATCATTTTCTTCCCTTTTTCTCCATATTATTCCTTTACTTTTCATAACTCCTCTTCTTTCCATTTATGAAAAATTCCCCTTTCATAGTTAAAAACTCACTTTTTAACTATTCTGAAACCCCCAAATCCATTTAAAACTTTGAAACTTTTCATGGAAAACAAGTTTTATTGCTATGGACCTAAGCCCCTTTGGGCTAAAGTCCTAAACCACTTCCCCCCACATGCCCATGTGTTAAAACCAAACGCCAAAGTTTTTCGGCACTAATCGCATCGCAAATATCCACGGGTGCATGACTTTGAACCATTACAAAGCTCAGATTGTGATTAGCCTTTCATATAAAACCCCCCGATCATATTATTTCCTCATATAACCATAGAGCCCGCAATCGGGCGATAAACCATTGAAAAATCCCTCTCCGATCAATATTTTCCTTTGTAAACCCAAAAACCCACTTTCCGAAATTTTAAAGTTAAAAACTTAAAACCACGTGATAAATATAAATGGGTTGATTGAAAAGAGCCGATTGCGCAATCGCAATCGGAAGCAACACAATGGGTTGATCGGAAAGACCAGGCTCAACGGCCCGATTGCGATTGGCCCTTGTCTTTATACTCCCGGGCATATTACATTCCGTGAAAACCACCGGCCCCGCAATCGGGCGCCTTTTTCCTTTTTTTACTTATATATTTTCCGCCCGATCCATTATAACTGTTTTCATTGCAAAAAATTTGGTTTTCATATGTTTAAAGGTTTTTCCGCCGGTGCGTAGGTCGAAGCAATCATGACCATTGATCTAGTCCTTCGATCCAACGGTCCGCGCACAATCGCATTGCGACTTTTCCCTGTTGCACAATCGCATGCCCATCTCTGCGACCTCCGATTGCGATCCCTCCGATTCATTCCCCGCCGTTGATCTGGTCCTCAGATCAACGGCCAGCGCTCAATCGCAAGTTTCTAATCGCAAGTTCAAATCGCATGCGTTTTTGTTTCATCCCCGATTGCGATGGCTCCGATTTAATCCTAGCCGTCCATCCTCCCGAAGATCCAACGATCCTTATTCCCTCCGATCACAAGTCTTGCCCCCGTTTCGAAAACCCTCCGATTCATCTTCCGTCGTCGATCTGATCTGCAGATCAACGGCCAGCGCTTAATCGCATTGGAAATTTACATCGCATGCACTTGCCTGCCCCCCCCCCCCCTCGATTGAGATCCTCCGATTAGATCTGGACCGTCCACGTGTCCAGATCGGACGGCCCAAAACCACCCCGCCTTATTTCTTCTCCCCGCTCTCATTTTCCTGTTTTGCGCCGATCTCCACCGTTAGATATTTTTATCCGATGGCTACGCTCCTCCCCCGCCATCTAAAGCAGTTTAAACCTATTTTTTGCAGGATTTCTTAATTGTTTTGTGTTTGATGCAGGTGTTCTAAATGGTTTTCCATTGTATAACGAAGAAATGCCAAGAGCTGGGAATGACGATTCTCATGCCCTCATTTCATTAAAAAGAAGCCATCCGCGGGGCTCCATTCCATGTTTCGTCAGTACTCTATGAGTACTGATGCCGCAAAGCCCAGTGCGGGTCTGCACACCGACAAGACACTGTTTTAATTCAAACACAGTTAAAGAGTATAAGTTTGAAGACAGAAGCACAGCAGATGAAGATTGAAGACAGTTTTTATGGGGATCATGGCTAAGACAGTTATCAAAAGCCTAATTCCCAATCTAAAACACAGTTTAAAGGAAAACCTAAAGTGTTTTATCAGACGGAAAGCCTCCACCGCCACATCTAAGACAAATTGATTCCTCAGCTACCACCGAGCCACCTGTTGCCTCAAACCTTTCAAACAGAGGCCGAAGTTATTAAAGAAGATCAGATTTCACCTCAGAGCAGCCAAGGAGTTACTTCTGCAGGGTAATCAATGCAGAAATATCTGCAGAGTTACTCCCCACATTACACAGAGCCTCAAAGTCAAAATAAAGCTCCCATCGAGCTTTGATATTTATTGTAAAAATTTAATACGGTGATCCACCTGTAAATTTCTCTCTCGAGCCCCTCGAAAGGTCGAGAAGTCTTGAACCTGTATTAATTATCCTGAGAGATATTTTATCAGATCACCTCCTCATTCTTCTATAAATACCTCAGGAGAAGATGAGGAGTTGTTGGTTGCAGAACTTTGAAATACACTTGAGCTTGAGACTTCTTTTTGTACATAGTATTCACTGGCCCTTGAAGCTCTGTTTGTTGTAGAGTAGTTAGGTTGAATAGTGAAGATGATTGTTGAACTGAAACATTGGACTTGAATTTTGTAGCTGGTTTGACATCAATATAAAAGTTGTTTCATGGGATCCTGATCTATATTGACGGTGATGTTATTCTCATTTGTAACTTGTTGTTTTATTTCTATTTCCATGTTGTTTCATTTTCCACTGTAAAGAACAGTTTAAACAGGGTTAGGACCTGCTGTATATCAGTAACCTTCTCTGGCTGAGAAATCTTTATTCGAATGTTTTCTTCCAATCTGTGTTATTTAGGAATGACTTAATTCAGTTTTAGGTATGAGAATGCTGGTGTTCCCTCATTTTATCGTCCTAGCTGAATATTATTTCTGAATGTTACTTTCAGTATGTGTTATGTGATGATGAACTGAAGGAAGATATGGTTAGCCCTGGTCCCAGACTTATCTGCATAACTAACAGATTGTTTCCCTTGGGATGTGTTAAAAGCTGGCTAGTTTAGAAGAACTTGCTAGATCTTAGACCATTCTGTGTTATCTTTGTGTCTCCCCTTGTTTTGTATGTTTTCTATTGGAAGTGTGTCAAAGGCTGGTTGGTTTAAAAGCACTTACCAGATCCTAGTCTGCTTTCGTGTCCTCCTTAAGTGTTTGCCAAAGGATGACTGGTTTAAAAGTACTTATCAGATCCTAGGCTGCTCTTCGTTCTGCATCTGTTTAATTCCCCTTCTTAGTGTATCACTCCATTCCATAAATAAAAATTTAAAGAGATCCTTAGACATAGATGACTAGCCCCTTGGATCACACTTGATGTTGTTGTTCAATTAAAGCCCAGATATGACTCCATAGCCCAATGGACTAAAAACCAGCGTTATATCTATCTATCTGCCAAAACTGTTTTATTTGCTTGCAACTTCTCACTTTTGAAACTTTGCACTTAGGACTTTCCCCTCAAGTAACATTTCATGCTCAACCATCCAAAACAAAACAAAACCCTTGGCCTTCATAACTAGCCTAATATCATTACCTTAAGCTTTTCAAAGACAATATCCATATTTTCACATATTGGAGAGATCCCTCTCCGGATTCAGGAGGGCTAGATCCTAGAATCCCAAAGTTTGGTTGAAATGATGTTAACTCTGTGATTGGACTCTCCCAATCTTGCTAATAAATTACAGAGACCTAACAGGTTCAACATAGTGAAAGGGGAAAACATGGGCCACATGTCAGGGTACAAGGGTAGCTAGTAAAAGGGAATCTCACACTTGGGTATACAAGTAATTGAGTCATAAAGAGATCCCTCTTTGGATTGGAAGGGCCATCTCCCAATCTTAAATATTGGTTTGAGGTTATACTTGTAGTTTTCTTTCAAAGTTGAGAAATTACAAAGTGATAACATATCCTAACCTAGATTCCAGTGTCATGGAAAAACAACAGCGGACTTCAAAACAGGACCCACCAAAATGACCTATTAGAGTTGTGTGGATGCCACGTGGGTGCCACGTAATCAGTATGCTTAAATTACCTCTTTTAGTAGTAACAAACTTCAATCGAGTGCAACTTTTGATTTGGGGATCGGATTAAGGTGAAATCGATATCATTGGAAAGCTTTTGATGAATTGAACACAATAGTGATATCAAAATTTAACTATGCAAACTTGCAAAATCGAGGTTTTTTGCTAACCCTATTTTCGTAATGGACCTTGGGAATTGAATTAATGACAAGTAACACCTTCCTCAGCTCAAGAATCTTTAAGGAGGTGGAATGGAGGTGGTTATAGAAGTGGTAAGTTTGGAATACCTTGGACACATGATTTCAATCAAAGCCTACCCAATAGTTCCATTCGTAAAACCCTAAGGCCTCAAAGGAGGTCCCACTAGACTACAGTGAAAGACTAACCTCCGAGGTGAAGTTAGAGAACAAGAATACAGTCAAGATTGTTCAATCATCTAGTTTTCCCCTTGATACTTATTAAAATGGCCATAACTTTAAGTGAAATAAAATGACTACAAAATGGTTAAAGTACTTGAAAATGTATGGCCTTCCTCCAAGAAGGAATGTCGTATGGGAGAGAGGAATTTGACCAAAGAAATAAGTGGAGGATCCTAGCTTCATGTCATGTGCGAATCAAATAAGGTTGCTAATTTGTTGACTAACAAAGGAGGAGAAACTTTTTATCCAATGGGTTACCCAATTTCAAGAAGGTAACGTCAGGCTCCAACTTGGGAACATGTGCTCAAACAAGGATTGCATGAGAACTCCATCAATCCCTAGGGCTCATAGACTTGTTACATGTACACTCACAACAACTTGTTGATAGAAACTGATAAAGGTGTTAATCGCCACCCTTGTGATATAGGATTTAATAATACTAAAAATAATGTTAGCTAAAATAAAGCGTCTAACTACTATGCATACACATCAACATGAATAATGTCAAAAATAGGATGCACACACAATAATGCAAGACACAAATTCAATGGAACTATCTAATCATAAATGCATCAGGTTCCCAAAAAATAGGTGAGGTCCTTACCTTCTATAGGGGATGACAAGGGCTCACCATCAAGGTTAGTTATGTAAAAGTAACCTACCCCTACTTTATCGTGGACCTTTAAAGGGAAAGGCTTATCATTCACAAGTACTAGATCTCCAACTTGGAAATCCTTTCCTTGCTTTTCAACCCATTGCTCTTTCTATTCTTTTAGTACATTTTCCTTTTATTTTTGGTGGAATTCATTGACTTGACTTGAGACACATTTCCTCCTACTTACGCAACCACCTTAGGTCTTTCAAGGATCTGTGGTTCAAAGTGCTTCCAATTCACTTGGAGGTTTAAAGGAGTCGCAATTTTCTCATCTTGCCAAGATTCTTGGGAAAGGGAAAGGATAATGTCTTCCACATGCTTAGCCATGTGTGGTTCTCGATATAGAATGAATGGTTTCCAAGTAGTGGTAGGCAATGTAGCACATGATAGATCCATTTGTAACTCCCCACCAATAGATGTTGACCATTTTATTGAGAAGAGCACACCCCAAGCATCAAGAACATCAATGACCACTATGTCTATTAATATAAATGTCTTTGTTAACAGCCAAAAATACCTTAACATCCTTGATTAAACCATGCACGGGTATGAACTTTGAATCAAAGCCATACACATTCCTATAAGGCGTAGTAATTTTCATTTCCAATTGATTCGTGACTCTTAAAGGCATAACATTTGTAGAGGCACCAAAGTCAAGCATATAATTATGCAATATAAGATTATTGATTACTAGAGATAGAAAAAAAGGTGCATGCCCCTCCATTTCTTTAGTCATTATACGTGTTCTGTAAAATAACAGGAGGATCCTCAAACTCTCTATCTAGGTTGAGGTTTTTCTTAACTTGACCCCTTGGGATTCAAGCTTGGCAAGTTCCAAGACTGGAATAGGTACATTTAACTTTGATAAAACATTTCCCAACTACACATCTATTGTTATTCTATCATAAGCATTGGAAGAGTTGGCCTCAGGATTAGTCTTAGGAGGAAAAGTTGGCTTAACACTATTATGAGGAACAAGGATACTACTATTATTTCCTACTTTAGGGTGGTTTAGCTCATTATTATTTCTAGTATAACGCAACCATTTGAATATTCCCCCAGCCTCAACAACACTAATAGGTTCATCACATTCTTTACTAGGTTTTTTAGTTGACTCTTCATGTTGTTGTTGGGAAAGGGTCGAGGATTCATAAAGCAAGGTAGTAAAAGTAGCAAGAAAAATGTTGCACAAAGTGGGTGCATTTTTTGGAATCAAAGTGTCGAAAGCATCATTTTCTAAAAATCCTCAAAAGTGAAGCATCACAAAAGTGTCTACTATATATATATATTAAAAAAAATCCAAAAATCCAAATTAGTTATAGAATATATGAAAGCATACATTCTTATACATAAATCAAGATACTAATAGAATCAAAAGTACATTAACGATTAATTATTTAGGCATCAACCATTTAGAATCTAGATTCTATCAATTACAAAAAACATAAAAATATTTAAGTCATATAATAGAAAGTGAACCATTACCTTATGGAATGAAATAGATTTTCTAGTAACAATCAACAATAACATGATGAAATAGTTATTTTTACAAAATAGACCATCTACACACCAAAATATGAGAGGCCAAAAGGTCTAGAACAACAAACTGAGGTAGTTTCGAAACACCTTTGTACAAGGAAAAAAAAAAAAAAAAATTGTGAAAGCACCCATGTTACCAAATGTGGAAAAAAAAAATTCACCAATGGTGAAAGCACCCATGTTACCAAATGTGGAAAAAAAAAATCACCAATTGTGAAAGCACCCATGTTACCAAATGTGGTAGCTATGGGGTAGCATCACCATGCATGTTCCACCACTCCTTCATAAACAATGTTCCACCATAAATTTTATCAAGATCCTCGTCACTAGTATCATTATTATTTCTTCTCCTCTTGTCTAGCCTTTGCCTAGACCTCAATTCTCTAGGGACATTATTCAACATCACCCAATTTTGTTCAAATTTCCTAATCCAAGCCTTAAAATATGGTAGAAAAATCTTAACATGCCTGATCAATGGTTTTAGTTTGAGTGAAGGGTACATTTTTTCTAAGGCCGTGAGAAAGCAGTTCAACAATCAACACCACCCAGCATTGGGGTACATATAGGGCTTGGTGCTCTTAATTAAATGTCAGACACATACCCTCATATGTGATAAATCTAATGAAATGTCACAATCCCATTGATCCTGAAATACTGAAAATTGTTAAGTCTGCTGAATTTTGAATGGGATATGAAATTTCATTTCCTCCATATGAAGTTTGATGAGGTTGGAACCACTCTCAAACATCTTGAGTCAATTTATGGTAGTGTTAAATATTTAAGAAAAAGGATGAAAATGAAAGATCTTAGGAATGTGACTTTTACTTTAATAATTTGCTATTATCACTAGGGAGCATCTAGGGGGCACTCAAGTAGCATCTGGGAAGCGCGATTTGTCACTTAGAAATTCCAAAATTCCAAGAACCATGCAAATCCAGCCCAAAGCATGGTTCCATTTTTTGGAAGCGTTGTTTCAAGGGCACTTCAATAAAAATATTGGGGTTTAGTGCAGGGGATTATGGTCCCTGCAACACTAAGCATGAGCATTAATCAGATACAACTGCTCCAAACTATCCTCTTCTTCAACTTGACTATAGGGGGGCTCTTCTTCACTTTGTGATTCATTACGAACACCAGGGAAATCCCTCTTAATTAACCATGTTTGTAGGGGTAAGGGTGTTAGGCAGATTCTACTGAGAAAAGTTCCTGCCAATATTAGAACTTCTCTTAGGAGCCCTATCATTGTTGAATTCAGGTAAGGGAAGATATTTTTGACAGGACCCTCTTTCCCTATCTAAGATTTTCAATTTGTTCATCATATCCATTTTCCCTTACATAATTTCATTGGTAATCTTATCAAACCTTTGGGGAAAATGTTGCAAGGTAGGGTCAATTTGGGCACTTGTCTTAGACTTGACCTCTACTTTGACCCTGGTATATGAAAGCATGTCAACCTTAGATGTCCTTAAATTTCCTTCATGGTAATAACAAAATCCTTGGCTTGAGCAAGGGTTTGAGGGTCATTATCCTTTAGGGAATAAGACATGTCTAGGGAAGGCCTCCATATAAAGGTCAAGGATAGGTCATTTAGTAGGTCTATATATATTAGGAACTTCTTTGAACAATTTATCAAACCTTTGGCTGAAATCCTTGACACTTTCACAATCATTTTCTTAGCTCCCTAGAACTTATCCAAGAGTTGCATGTCTTCCTTAACAATGGCCCATATTTTTTTAAATTCTTCATGGGTTGGTCCTAGTTCTTCAGGCTTCCTGCAAGAAAATCTAGGTACCAGTCCCTAGCAATTACTTCTAAGAATATGGAAAACAACATCATGACTATATCATCTTCTTCTATTAGCCTTCCACCAATAGCCTAGTAAAATTCATGCATATGATGTTTTTAAATGTGATTTCACCAATCACATTAAACTTGGGAAACCATTATTCATACCTTTAGGAAACTCATGAGGAGCATCATGAAATCCACTCACATCTGCATCAGGGAAGCCACTCACATCCAAGGGTTTGAATCTAAGTTGCACGATACGGGGAAACAGGTACGAGTTTTCGAAATGGGTCCAAGTACAAGTTTTTGAAACGGGTCCGGGTACGAAACGTGACCCCCCAAAATTTTGGAAATGGGGAAACGTGATATATATATATATATATATATATATATATATATATATATATATATATACACACACATACATTAGGACATTTAAAAAATGTTATGTTCAATCATAAAGCATACATGATACATTATCATTTATTGCATTTAAAGTTTAAACATTATCATTAAATTGTCCAATGTCAACGCATAAACTACAAGTCTCTAAATTTATATCACATTTACTCATGAATGATCACATAATGAAAATAACAATATTGCAATATCCAAAATCAACCTTTATTATACATCCAAATCTCAAAATCAACCTTTATTATATATATGAGGCTGCAAGTACAATAAAGACTATGAGGCTACAAGTAGTAGAAAGACTAAAGACTAATCCTTATCATCATAATCCTCATAAAAAATAGAAGTAGAAGCATGCTCAACAGTGGATGGTGGAGTTGAAGAAGATGATTAGCCAATTTTTCTTCTAGGCTTCTGATCTCAATATTTAGGGCAGCAAGAGAGAGCTTCAAATCAAGACTTTCTAGATCCACATCCCATTCTTTAGAAGGACCACTACTATATTTTGGACCCCTACGAGATGCTAGGCAAATTTAATAAACCAACTCCCAAAATAGAAGAAAAGAGAGATCAACGCCTTAGAAATCAACCACTTTGAGGGAGAAACCTCCTTTACATTACATAAATGAAAAATTCTTGGATGATACAAATGAAAAAACCTCATTTCTATATATAGGAGTCCATGGGGTCACAATATGATCCTAGCTGACATAACAATAATAATGTAAGGGCATTACAATAACAATAGTGGTCTTTTATGGGGCACAATAATAACAATATGGGGACTACATGGGCACAACAATAACAATAAGGGGATACACTAGTATTATAGGGACCTAACATGCCCCTCTCCTTCAAACAAGTGTTGTCCTCAACGCTTTATTATTTCTGGATGATTCTGTATAAAATTCTTATCCTCCCATGTGGAATCTTCAGCGGGAAATTTCTTCCGCTTACAAAGATAATTTGAAATTGAACGATTATGTAGTTGTCGAGTTCTTGTTTCCATGACTGCTTCAGGTTCCAATATTATTTTCTGTTCCTCGTCAAGTTCTGGAAATATTTTTTGTTTGGGATTTCGTCACCTATAACCTTCTTTAAGCATGAAACATGGAAAATTAGATGCACTCGGGAAGATGTTGGGAGCTCCAATTTGTATTCCATAGCACCAGTCTTTTGCAGAACATTGTAAGGACCATAGTACTTTAGCGATAATTGATTATAATTCTTATATTTCTTGAGGGACATTGATTTGCATGGTTGTAGCCATAAAAATACCCAGTCACCTAAATCAAAACTTATTTCGTTGCGATGTTGATATGCCTGTTGTTTCATTCGATTTTGCACCAAAGATCGGTTATCCTTTAACAGTTGGAAAATTTGTTTTTGATGCTCGATGTGATATTCCACTACTTGATCATACATATTAGATTTAATTTCATCCTTCAAACCATCCACCTTTGCCTCCCTACCTACTTTTAAACCATATATGTCATCTTTGGTTTCTCTCTGTGAGATCGAAATTTGTTGCACTTGGTACCATAATTTTGATATATCATAATGCACTTTTTCCTCTTCATGAGTCATAGTAAAGCCTTCTGAGGGCTTAATGGGTGTTGAATTATTTTTAGAAGGCATTTTAGAACCCAATACTGATATTTATTCTTCAATATGCCCTTGGAATCACTTCAAATTGATTTTTTAAACAAGACTTATGTAATTTTTTTTAAAACTACACACCTTTTTCTTTCTTTTGAGGAGCTCAATATTGAAACTGATGTATCTCTATAATTTAGGATTCCAAAGATTTGATCTTCGGTCTTGTAGTAGCCCTATAAGTCTTCCTTCCAATGACATAGGGCTAACCTGATTTGGATTATTCACGGAAAATTTATTCCTAATCTCCAGCAATGACCTAATTATGGACTAGTTCAGTAGAGCGAACGTGTACAGTGTTCCACATGCTACTATTTCCTCCTTCGGCTCTAAAATTGACACACAATAACCTATAGTTTGTTTTATTTCAACCACTTTTTACATAATTCCAATCTGATGCTCAGAGAGAGAATTATGACAATTTTCCCAAGGTCACATATTTGAGATGAAAGTTGGGAGCCTGAAAAAACCCTAACTTCCACAAATCATATCTCTGAAAATATTGCGAACCAAGATCTGAATTTTTTACACGACATTCATCAGGATTTATTCGCAAATGGGTTGTTTTTTTAGCTTCTGAACCTTCATAGAAACAAAGTTATAGATAAAATTCCACGATGACCTGTTTGAAGCAACGAAACCCTAGAATCCAAAGCTCTGATACCAAATGTTATGAAACCAGCTCCCAAAATAGAAGAAAAGAGAGATCAACGCCTTAGAAATCAGCCACTTCGAGGGGTAAAACTCATTTATATTACATAAATTAACAATTCTTGGATGATACAAATGACGAAACCTCATTTCTATATAAAGGAGTCCATGGGGTCACAATATAAATCCTAGCCGACATAACAATAATAATGTAAGGGCATGACAATAACAATAGTGGTCTTTTATGGGGCGCAATAATAACAATATGGGGACTATAGGGTTACAAAAATAAAAATAAGGGGATACACTAGTATTATAGGGACCTAACATTGGAGTGCACATAAACAATATGCTTTGCCTTTTGTGAGCCCAACCTGTTGCACTTCACAAAATGAATAACACCCTAGGTGCTCCAATTCTATTTTGCTGATGAAGAGCTTGTCACTTGTGAAAGAACACGGATGGAAAGGTTTTGAAAATTTACACCATTTTCTCCATGACAAATCCACCACCTAACTAGATTCATGGCGCTTCTCTCCTCCAAAGCTAATATATCTGAAAAATCATCTAATCCTGCAGCAAAACTAGAAAATTCTTCCTTCACCTCCATGTATAGATGAGCTGGAAACATTCTCATAAGGGATTTTTTCACCCCATTATCCACCTTATATATATCCTTATGGGGTTCCTTCCTCTTCCCATTTATTTGAGCAATAATCTCCTCATCATACAATTTTGGGTTCAAGGCATGTGCTAAAGTGTGCAATGGAGAGTTGAAATTGTTTCACCTATAAACAATGATTTTCTTGACTAAATCAGCAAAATGAAATTGTGGAGACTCTTGTGAAATTATTTCCATAGTTTTCTCAACCATGGTATCCATGCCATCATATACCTCTTCTAATAAAGGTTGGTCAGTGTCGGCATTCCGAAGAAGCTCAAATGCAAGGGTTGTGAACTTTAGCAAGAAATCTATCTTGCTCCACCACTCCTCATTAAGGCACAATCTACGCACCATATATCCCCGCTCTGAATTTTCCTTTTTCCACTCATCCCAAAGTTGACTCACCACCATAGAAACTAATTCTTTCTTAACCTCAACAAGGCAGCGGAACTTTAGGAAGTTTGAGGCATATTTTGTCTTAGAAACTTTTAGTAGCTCCAATTTGGAGTACTCTCAAAATATTGCTTGAGATTTGTGGTGGTTGGTGATGAATTTAGCAATATAATTTCCTTTATCCAAGGTGTCCAAAATATGTGTTCATACCTCCCCTCAATAATTAAACCTGCAGCTTTGCAAACTGGTGCATTATCTGGGATAACTTGCGCGACCATGTTAGGTCCTATTTGTTCAATAGATTTTATAATAATATCATCAATGAATTGTGCATCTTTTACCTCTCTGGAGTAATCTTCCGCCTTTAAAAACATTTCTCCATTTGGTGAAGTGGAAATGATATTTATCAATGGTCTACGCCTTGTATCTGTCAATCCATTTGATACTATGGTAACCCTAGAGCTACTCCAAGAAGAACGAATTGGTGATAATATATCCTCTAGAAGCTCCTTCTCATTTTTGAGAAGTTGAGTTCTAACTTTCTCATAGTTGGGCCCCTTGTACCCTTGAGGATCTTTGTTAACTTCCCCTATCATATATTTCCAGTAAGGAGAGCGAACAACACTGAATAGGATACCACATGCATAGATGCACCTAGCCACTCTGGAATCAACTTCTTCTCTCACTTGCACATTCACCAATTTAGAAATTTTGCTATCTTGAGATGACCTGGACGCCCCTTTAGTATTTTTGGATGGTGGTTGTTTTTGTTGTTGAGTGGCTCTCCTCTTTCTTGCTTCAACTACAATCCATGGCTCAATGTTTGGTGGAGCTTGAGGAGTAGCTTGATTAAGCTTTTCATGCCTTATTTTAATTCCATATCCTCATTTTTCTCTCTTTGATATTCCATCCTCACCAATGGGTCTATTTTTTTGTGCAACTTGCAATCCCCTGTCCTCCTCCATGCAAAATGTGTGCCTTCACTCTTGGGTAGTAGCCCTTGTACGAATTACTGCAAAGATTACATTTCTATTCCCATGAGAACCACCTCCACATATTTGAAGCTTCTGAACATGCTTCCAAAGAGGATAACATTCAGCCCTCAGGTTGGACTTGGGGATTGAACTTACACCTTGGTTGAAAGCCATTTCTACAAAAAAAATTAAAAAACAAAATCTGTAAAGAAAAAACGTTTTTCATATTTTTGGAAGCATAAACCCTAAAAAAATATAAGAAATAGTGGGAAAAAACTCAGAAAATTAATGCTTCTTACCCAAATTAATTTTTTGTTGCTGAAGCTACCCCAAAATGCCACAAAAGACAAGATAAATATGGTTGTAGCTGAGCCAAAAAGCAATAATGTCGTAGCCGAAAACTCCCCACTCCAAATCTTCTTGTGTAATCTCTTTCTCTTTCTACTGAAATCTCCTTTGCTGACTGTTGAAAATGCCCTAGTTGAAACCACTGCTCTCTTCCTCTTTTCTCCTTGCTAAAATCGTTCATCTCCAAGTGAAACAAGTTGCTCAATTCATATGATTAGGGAATGAGTTGAGAGTATTTTTATAACTTGCGAGAGCCATCTAGAAGCATCCAAGAAATATTTTATTCACCAAATAAAATAATAATGATATAAAAAAAAAAACACCAATTAAAGGTGGAAACACGGTTATATGACCTGGAAACACATTTCAGGCCGTACGGGGCCACGTTTCACCCCACCTGAAACATGGCAGTATGTCCTTAAATGCGTTTCCAGGCTGTACCAAACGTGTTTCCTCATTTTTGTAAAGTTTCTACCCAGAAACAATCTCAGGACCAACGTTTCCTGCAACATAGGTTTGAATGCAACATTAAGCCATGGCATGGCCATTATGTTTGAGGTGCAAGAACTACCAAAGAGGTTATTAACTATGGGTGGAGGGGAAATTGTAGGGGAAGATAAAAAGGAAACAGTCTTGCGATTGGTTCTTCCCTTTATAAGAGAAATGGCTCTTTTTTACCTACCACCAGGGGATAAGGAACGAAACTTAGCTACAAGAATAACTAGATGAGAGGTTTTAACCTAGGATTTGGGATACTCTCATCAATATTTATTGAAGCATAAACTTCATATTACGAGGAGGTGGACTCAACTCCTCCTCAGCAACGGTGCCAAAGATGTTGTCGCAAAATCTAGCAAGTCCAATGCAAAGCCTCACTAGGCGGGGCCAGACCTTATGGAAACACGAGAAAGGGTTGTGATTGTCACCTCAAAAACCTTTCTCCCGCTCTTTAGTGGTATTCAAAAACAAGGGATGCTTCCCTAAATCACTTAAAGGATGCTCAAGGTAATGAGTAAAGGTCTATAATATTTGATACAGTACTGGCAAGGCCTAAGATGGCCTAGATATTCCATACTAAGATTCAAGTACTTTATGTTTAGACCAATAATAAGGTTGTTATAAGTTGGGGTTTAGAAAATATGCAATGACAAGGGGCACAATTTCATATAGTAGCCAATTAAAAGGTTGTACAATGATAATTAGCAATGAAGGATCAAAGGCCTTCCAATAGAGCCTACGGTTAGGCTATGATATCAATTTCGATGACTATTAGGTATGCATAAACAACAAAAATATGGTGATGTCAGCCCTAACTAGGAGGTATTAACCATGCACTATGTTAGATTTTTCCTTTACACAATATAGAGATGCAATTTCTAAATTATGAGAAACAAACATCCACACAAATTCCACCTTTATGCATAAATCTGCCCTAGAAACCCTAGATAAGAAGAAGATAAAATTTAGAAAATTTTATGGATGATCAAACAAAAATGATTAGTGCCTTATCCTACTTGGGTTTAATGGAGTATTTTAGGGTTAAAATTCAAGGTAAATACCTTGATCGAGTAAGGGGGGATGGCTAGGGCATCCACTTTTAAAAACCTAACTATTATTTTTGTGAGAGAAGAAATTAAACATAGGTGTTACACATTCAAAGCTTGCCTATAGGCCTTTAGGAAAACAATTTTACATGCAATAATGTAGCTTGTCAAAAAATAATTAAGAATTTATTCATGGCACAATAGAAACCCTAGTTTATATATTCAATGTGCAAAATATCAATGATAAGACATTAAACTTACAAATTTATCCACAAAAGGTGTTTCTTTCAGTCCTAGAATAACATCTCCATGCAAAATCGAATCCTCAAGAAAGGTTCATCACCAAAAGATCTCATCTTTGCCCATAGTAGTGAAAAAAACTAGGTCACACTCTCTCAGAGAGGAAATGAATGTAATGTGTGATAATAAAATGAATATGAGTAGAGGAGTCTCTATTTATATGAGGCCTAGCTCCCCAATTTTTACAAAAAATACAAGTAAATCACTAATTACAAGTTTACTTTAAGTATTCCACAAGATAGAGGTTACAAACCAAACTAATAGCTCAAAAACATAACAAAATATGCCATAAATACCAACATGTATGGGAGAAAATCCTTCTCAACTATGGCATCATCCTCCAAATTGACTATAAATGACACAAGTGTGAGTCATGTGGGTTAATAAGTGATCCATACTCCAAGATGTAGCTCGTAGATCATGATCATGCCTCCATACCATGACATCATCTCCATTTTTCCCAATGTCAATCTTTGAAGGGAAAGAGGGGTGACGTGGCACTCTTCTACTCAAGTGTTGGGGCTAATAAATTGTGTGCAACCTCTCCCTTGTTATCTCAAGGATATCTATCACCATCCTGGCTCCAGAACAAACAACGCCCATCAAACAATGTCAAGGCCAGCTTGGGGGCATCCTAGGTCCACTCGGCTCATCATTGATATACACAACACTAAGCTTCATGGGATGAACATTTTAGCATCCAACGGAGTGTCAAGTACCACGTGGATTCATCAAGTAGCCCAACACTTTGCTCTGGATAGGAAAAGTGGCATCAACAAGGTCATATCCTCTCTCTGGAATGGGTAAAACAACCTCTACAACGTCGTTGAGGAGGATTATCATCTCTCAAGAGGCCTATGCTATTTTGGAAAACCCACCTAAAACAAATCTCACTATCAAGTGAAAATCAACAACCATTAGGTGTAGTAACCATAGATGGATCATAGTGGGCCATCCCCAATGTTGGGAGCACAATAATACTTCACACTAATCTCACCTTCAAATTTCTAACTAGATCAAATCTCGCAAACAAGTTACCTTCTTATGTTCGGGATGGTTAGATGGATATACCTATTAGATGTTTCCAACCCCCAAGGGGAAGTAATATGTCCCAAGTTAGCCCATCAATCCATAGGTGTGTGAGAAAATGGTGGTAACATAGTGGAAATGACTTCAGGATAGGGTGTCATAGCCAAGTGACTAGCTAATGGAGGTCCAACATCCTAAGTGTATAAATTCGAGGAAAAAATCATGGAAGCATGAGTTACCCCTTTCTTGAACTTGCTTCTTCTACCCCTCTAGTGCGCCTTTCACTTATTTATGATATATTTACTTTGGATGCATAGCTTAGAATCCCAAGCTTGCTTTTGAGATTAAACATTTAATACCCCTTAATGATGAGTCAGTTTATCACTCATTAGGATCAAGGCAATGCAAGACTTCATTTCTAAATGGAGCATTCATGTCCTCAAGGAATTGGGTAATGGTTAATGAAGGGGGTAGAGCTCATGCTAGGCTTTTTCCCACGTGTTAATCAAATGTCTCAGCCATATTTTACATTTTATATTTTTCTTTCAATGTGGCATTCTTATGCCTTTAACTTTCTTTTAGCTTCATCAACCTCCACGGAAAATTTTTCCAACTCAGACTTGGACATAATAGCTTAATTAAAGCGTCCATAGTGGTGCCCTTCTTAAAACCTTAAACCCTCAGAGGATGTCCCAATGGACTAGATCCAAATACTAACCTCCCAAGTGAAATGGGGGAACAAGAATATAGTCAAGATAGATCAATAATCTATTTTTCCCCTTGATCCATATTAAAATTCCCATAACATGTAATATCCCAAAATGGGAAAGACAGGAATATAGAAACACAATAGCTGGAAACTACAATAATGAACAAATAAACTAAATACACCATGAAAATGGATAGAACAGTTGAGTCATTTTATTAAATAGGAGGTGAAAATACATGTACAACAGTGCCCAAAAATAATAGTGCTCAAGTCGATAGAGAAGGCTAGAGTGACCTTGAAGTCCTCTCACTCAAGGCACTACGTAACTGCTGATCTGCTGGAGGCCATACTGCATTGTCCCTTCTGCAAATGCTGGAAATATAACTGTTGGCTGAAAGGTAATGCATAGATCAGGCTATTTTGAAGCTTAGATGATGTCGGGATTTTAGAAGGAAATAGAGATATATGGGTTGACACTCACATGATGTGGCAGCTGCCACATCATGTGAGTGTCTTGCTACCACTTCACACCATCATAATGCAAATAATGGAGCAAAAATATATTGATCGACATGTAAAATGTCACATCAAACCAACATAACTAAGATCCATGCTGCCACATCAAACCAACATAACCAAGATCCATGCTGCCACAGTGTTGAGATGATGCTTGGATGATGGACCTAGTTGTTGTTGTACGTTGTATGCAATTGCCCTGATGGCATCATCCCACAAATCTCAATCTGAGGTGTTGAAATAATATGGGATGGAAATGTTTGCAAACCTTGGATCAGCTAATACTTGGGAACATCTTGCAAAGATACAAGAGTTCCTTCAACCTGTGCAATGGCTACTCCAAATGCTGGTGATGGTGATAGTTTCTCCTCTACTACTGCACCAGCGCTAGTATCTGCCTCCTCTTCCTCATGCATCTCATGAATCATGCATGGGACTCTAAATGTCAAGGGCTCAAGACCATCTTGCAAATATGCAAGTTCTCTTTCTCCTAATGCAAGTACTTCTCATTCTCTTGAGGTCTCTTTTTGCCTCTCCCTTCTCATTTCTTTGACCTCCTTGGAGAGATCTTGCATAGATCTAAAGAGAAGTGTGGCAAAAATTAATCCCTCTGTCATTGTAGATCTCTACTTTTTGCTTCTTCTTCTTCTGATGTCATAAGATGCAGTGCACACAAGATGAGCCAAATATCATGCTTTGATACCACTGTAATATCCCAAAATGGAGAAAGACAGTAATACAAAACATAATAGTTGGAAACTACAACAATGTACAAATAAAATGAATACACCATACAAATAGAAAAAATAGTTGATTCATTTTATCATTAAGGAGGTGAAAATACATGTACAACAATGCTAAAAAATAGAAACACTCATGTTGACAGAGAAGGCTAGAGTGACCCTGAAGTCCTCTCACTAAGGCATTATGTAACTGTTGATCTGTTGGGGGCCATACTGTGTTGTCCCTTCTGCAAATGCCAGAAATATAATTGTTGGATTAAATGGGATGCATAGTGTTAGTGTTAGCCTTTACAGCCCTCCTCTAGTGATCAAACATGCTCTTACAAAGTGATTTTAAGGTGTCAAGGTCAAATTTTGTCATTTCAGTGAGTCTTCAAGTAAAATTTGGTCACTAGGTATTAGGTCTAGGGTTTGTTTTCACTATTTTCAAAGTTGTCCAAATGTCAGTCCATGTCACCATTCAGCTGAGTGTACTATCATTCAGAGGGTTTTCATCATCATGTCAAGTTCCACTGGGTCATTTTACACCTTGTTCATGCTTCAGTTGTGCCTAGGTAAGGTTCATTTCCCTCTCCTACGGTTTTGAAGGTAATTTCTCTTGGATGGTCAAATCATCAGTAAAACTTGTATCCTGATGTTCATACACTTTCCACTATCCTTAATGTACCTTATTAAACACTTTCCATCACTGAGATCCCCCAAATTCCTCATTTTTGCACAAACCCTAGTTTCTTGCTACAACTTGGCAATTTTCTATGCTAGGCCTGTGTTTTTCCCTTTTGGACCCCTTCCCCTCACTCAATCATTGAAATTCCACTTTCCCCTACTTCCTAACATCCCTCCCTACTTCTCAAAAAAATTTAAAGAATTTAGAAGCCCCTTATCCCCTTCATTTCGCTTCATTTCGACAAATCCCTTGTTCCACACATCGGGATAGGTTTTACTCCAATGATGTTTCCGAGCAATAAAAGATGAATTTGGGAAAACTGAGAGAGGTTTTCGTCCACAAAAAGCCAAGGAAGAAAATATCCTTCACTTTTTACACAGGTGTCATGGTTTTAGAGAAATGTCAAAAATACAGTTTCCTCAGGAGAATTGATGCACCTCTAAAGTGACCTTGGGAAAATCAAGATTTATCCTAGCTTGGTTGGCCAAATGACTTGCTTGATGAGTCAAATGATAACTAGACACAAATAGCTTTCCAACGAGCTATCCTACACTCAATTTGGACTCTGGGAAGGCCCTCAAAATCAGCCTCAAAGTGGCGCTACGCATAGAGATTTCAGGCGCGGCACATTGGGAAATTTGCTTTTTTTCACTCAGCAGCTCAGATTTTCGCCTAGTTTTGGCTAGTTTGACTTTTTCATGTAACTCTTGATGTAACTTGATGTAATTTCATGACTTTGATGTAATTTTGGCACATTTTTACTCATCCTAGGAGATTCATTCACCAAAAAGTGAAATGAAAGTGAATGAATCAGTTTCCTATCTTATAGAGGCAAGCTGTTTCATTGCCTATTTTCCAGTTCTTAGTTTAGATATTGTTGAAATAGCTCCTAGAATGGTGAGCTCGACCCCTAGAGGCATGGGAATGAGTTAGGCTTGTCTATATCTTGTATTTTCTCAGTCATTTTCAGAGGTTGGACACTTAGGGATTGCTTGGCACTTCATTGTACATTTCATCTCTGCACTTTTGGCAAAGGAATAGACCAGGGTTTGTAGCACTCTTTGGGATCCATGTGGCTCTGTGTTTTGATGGTGTGTTTCTCTATGTAATTTTAAGTTCACTGATGTTTATGTGTACCATTTTCCTTCTCCTTTCTTCTTAAATTGAACAAACAAGTTATAAAGGTAGAATTCATTAGCTTGCTTTGCTCTGCCTTCAGTTTTGTTTGATTTTCCATGTTTTCATCTGTTTGAAGAGGATTATTGAAAGCCTCTTTCCCTCTTCAGCTCCTTACCAGTCTGAACCATCCATTCATTCAATCTAAAGCATCAAAGCAATTGCCTTCCTTGCCCCAATCAAAACTCTGCAAAAACTAGGCCTTATCCCCGGATCCAAAACTGCCTTTCCCTTTGTTTCCAACAAAAACCCCCAAAAACACAATCAAACTCCTTCACTTATATACCTAGCCTAAAATTAGCTTTTATTTCAAGTCATCTCAAGCCCTATTGATTATTTTTGTTGAGATTGACCCGGAAAGAGCCCTCTCCTATTCTGTTAGGGCTAGCTACCAGACTGAGCGTGGTTTGATGTTACCTTGAATACTGCCTTCCTTCAGCCTGAGGTAGATTTAGGAAATAACACATAGATTAGGCTGTTCTGGAGCTCAGATGATGTCGGGATTTCATATCCGAGCTTTATGATGAAAACCCAAAATAACCCAAAAAGGTTTTCCAGATTGGACAACCTTGGGAAATCACCCTCCTAGGGCTTGCAATATATGGCTACTGGGTATGTAGATCTATGGCATGATTTGAAGATATGATGGCTGCAATAATATAAAATCAACTCAATGCATGAAGGGATGATCCCTCCTCCAGATCTCCAAGCTAGAAGCTTGAGATCTAGCTCCTCCTTCCTCCTCCCAAGTTGCAGCTGCTGAATACACAACTGCTGGAATGGACTGCGCTGTCGAGGAGGCTGAAGCTATTGGTACCACAGTAATATCCCAAAATGGGAAAGACATGAATATAGAAACATAATAGTTGGAAACTACAACAATGAACAAATAAACTAAATACACCATGAAAATGGACAGAACAACTAAGTCATTTTATTAAATAGGAGGTGAAAATACATGTACAACAGTGCCCAAAAATAGTAGCACTGAAGCCGACAGAGAAGGCTAGAGTGACCTTGAATTCCTCTCACTCAAACTCAAGGCACTGCATAACTGCTGATCTGCTGGAGGCCATACTTCATTGTCCCTTCTGCAAATGTTGGAAATATAATTGTTGATCTGCTGGAGGCCATACTGCACTGTCCCTTCTGCAAATGTTGGAAATATAACTGTTGACTGAAAGGGAATGCATATATTAGGTTGTTCTGGAGCTTAGATGATGCCGGGATTTCAAATCCGGTCTCTATGATGAAAACCAAAAATAACCTAGAAAGGATTTCCAAATTGGACAACTTTGGAAAATCACCCTCCTAGGGCTTGCAATATACAACTGCTGGGTATGCAGATCTATGGCATGAACTGAAGATAAAGATGGTTGCAATAAGATACAATCAGCTCAATGCATGAAGGGTTGATCCCTCCTCCTGATCTCCAAGCTATAATCTTGAGATCTAGCTCCTCCTTCATCTTCTCAAGTTGTAGCTGTTGAATACACAACTGCTAGAATGGACTACGCTGTCAAGGAGGATGAAGCTATAGCCTGCTGCTAGATGATGCAATTAGACCCAATACTAGTGGAAATAATCTCTCCAAAGTGAGGGGATGATCCCTCACAGGATTCCAAGCTGAAATACTTGAAACTTCCCTCCTCCACTAGATCTACAAGACTGGACTGTGCAATTCCTGAGGGAACTGTTGCTGCATGGAGGTGTATAATGATGGCCTGATGCCAGATGTCACAATGTTGCTCCTAGAAGACTGAAATGAAGGCACAAGGTGAAAGGATGAACCCTCCACAGGTTTCCTAGCTGAAATGCTAGAAACTACCTTCCTCCTCTCTAACCCTCAAGAAGGAATGTGTAATTTCTGAATCTATATGTGCTGAAGGGAGGGGCTGAATGTGGCACCAATGCCTGATGATGAATGGCTGCTCAAAGAAACCTTCCCTGAGTAGGAACTTGAAGTCCCCAGTGGGTAAGGGTGGGATTCCCACTCAGAAACACCTGTGTGCTAAACAACACTGTTGACTTAGCTAAATAGTTGAAGCATGCAAAGAAATGTCAAATGACAATACAAGATCTAAAATCCAAATCTAAAATCTGAGTTCTATGGTTGTCTTCACCTTCCTTTTATGCTTTGTGAGCCTCCCCTAGCCTTGGCCCTTCCTCATCACTACGCTACACATGTGGCCACTAGCCTCCATGAAGACTGCGATATCTCTCCATGATCTCCATCATCTCTGCATTTAGTCTCCACTCTCTCCATCATGTGTGCATTTAATGCACCACTTCCTCCATCACTTCATCATTATTGCTCTATGATCTTACTTTGACTCCTCCACTATCTCCATAATCTTCCTCATTAATGATCCATGATCTCCACTCTTCCTTCATTAATAAGCTGCTCCACTACTCCATAATGTTGATCTACTATCTAAATAACCCACATACACACACCAAAAGTGGATTTTATTCATCTATGGAGTTTATGGGTCCCTCCACCCTTTTATTTACTTAATTAATTAAGAAAAGTAAGAACTCTAATATTCCAATAATCTGATGGAAAATTTGGAATATTACATAACATTAAGTGAAAGCACATTATTGAAAAATGGTTAAAGAACTTGTTGATGGATGACCTAGCTTCCTGAAAAAGGAATTCCTGATGGGAGAAATAAATCTAACCAGAGTAAGAAGTGGAGGATCCTGGTATCATGGCATGTGATGATGAAACAGGGTTGTTCGCTGACTGACTATCCAAAGAGGAGAAAAGTTTTCTCCTATGGATTAACCACTTTTTGGTGGGTAACACAATAGATACAAGAAGACTAATTTGCACTCTTTTAAGAGAAAAGTGATGAGTGAGTGATGATGAAAAGTGAAATAAGGCCTCCTTTATTTATATGAGCTCTAACTTGCCTTGTTTTCACTATTTTTACAAACAATGCCCTAGAACAAGTTTGCTTAAGTGTTCAACAACGTGAGGTCACAAGCCAACCTCAATATAGCTCAAAGACTTAACATAAATGCCCAAAACAACCCACACATGTGGGAAATAAAGTCCTCCATTATGAATTCATCCTCCATAAATGCTCAAAATGCCACAAACAAGTGACAAATTGGATCATGAGTGCTCCTCACTCTAAGAAAGGCTCAAAGTGCATGGGTATCCCCATGCCTCTAAAACCATGACATCATCATAATTATTCCCTACATTACCCTTCCAAGGGAAAAAGGAGTGATGTGGTGCCATCATGCTCAAGCATTGGAGTCTCGAGGTGATGTGTAATCCCTCCAATGCCATCTCAAGGATAATCAATCATCATCCAAGCTGAGGAATAAGCAATGTCCATCAAACAATGTCAAAGCTACGGTTGAAGTGTCTTGGGTCCATCTTGACACATCATCCAATAGTCCAACACCTAACCTCATTGGCTCAACATTTCATCATACAAAGGTACATATGAGGGTAAATTACCATGTGGAATCATCCCATAGCTCAACACTCATCTCTGGAGTAGAAATGTTGCATCATCAACGTCAGAATTACTCTTTGGATTGGGTACAATGACCTCTGGAGGGTTGCAGAAAAGGAGAAAGCTCATTTCTCAAGGGGTCTTTCCTACTTTGCTAACACCACCTAATTAAAAATTTTCAAGATCAAGTGAAATCAATAATCATTATGGGAAATAACCATTAAAACATCATAGTGGACCATATCTAATGTTATGGACACAAGCATACTTCACACAAAACTCACCTTCAAATGTCTAACTAGATCAAGAGAATTAAACAAGTTAACTCCCTTATACTAGGGATGATTTATTCAATGACCCCATTAGGTTTTTATAGCCCCTACGAAGAGTGATATGCCCTAGTTTAGCACATCAATCCATAGGTATGTGTGATAATGATGGTTACAAAGTGGGAAAGACTTTGAGGTAGGTGCCATAGTCATGTAACCAACTAAAAGGGTCCAACATCCTGAGTGTATAGATGTAGGAGAGAGCAATCATGGTGGCATGAATTACCCCTGTGACGGGGGTAGATCTCATGCTAGCCATTTTCCCATGCGCTAAATAATGTTACAACCATCTTTTGCATTTTACATTTTTCTTTCATTGTGGCTTCATATGTTTTTAAAATTTTTTAGATGCATTTGTTGAGAAATATAGGGCATTGTGATTAGGTGATTTCTCTTTGATGATGATTGCTTGTGAGAGCCTTTTACCTCTTTAGATTAGATTCTTCTTTTGACTTAGATTATTATAGTGTTCTTCTTCATCAAACATCTACCAAACAATAAACAATAATGAGACAAGAGACACAGAATGTAGGCGATCATCCAAGGCCAAAACCTCTCCAATTTGAGAGGAAAACCCAAACGAATTCTTCTTCTTATAGAAACTTCAATTGACGAATACCAAGACCAAGACCCTTGACCTATCAACCTCTCCAAGACCAAGTCACAAGACTCTTTTTCACTGATTCTTCTTCTAGCCCAAGTTAACGCTAGTCAAATTGATTTCCAACATTGCATATTTTGGTTGGACTGATGCTTCAGCCTTCTTCCACAGACCTGCAATTTTCGACTGCTTGAAACCTCTACAAAATCACATGAGTTGAATTATGGTCCTTTATGATGTATTCCTCCTTCACTTGGCATGAGAGCTTCTCTTTGTAACCTTGGCTAGCAATATTGATGGTTTAGTGACCTTTTACGTGGCTTCTATAAGGGTTGGTGTAACCCTACTACAGAAACCCTAGTTTTTATTACACGTGTGAGGAAATCGACCCAAAAACAGTTCCAAATTCCTTCACTCTTCTTCCTTTTCTATTCGCTGGTTATGAGGCTCTTCTCCTTGGGATTTATTTTTTGAACTTCTTGCTTCATATGCTTGACCGAATTGTTTTCCAAATGATGTCAAGTGCTCCTATATATAGTGGTTTGTCCATGTGATTTAGGTCAACTTGATCTTGTGCCTAGGCTAACATGCCTTTCTAGAATCATCTTTCTTCCCTTTTGTAGGACAACTTCAAGGGGTGCTTGTGAGAAGGTCTTGGAGGGTTAATGACTCAAACAACTTCTCTTTTTACAATGTGTAACATGCCCAAATGGGTCTTCAATGCATGACATTGACTCAATAGAATTTATGACTTGATGACCAAACCTAATAGCTCTCAATGGGAGCTTCAACTAATAATAAATTCCTTGAGCATGAAAACCATGACTCAAGCATTACAAAATAATTTTATTTTTCTTCTTTACATCAATTACATAA
This sequence comes from Pinus albicaulis, assembly GCA_034641835.2. Classification (NCBI taxonomy): domain Eukaryota; kingdom Viridiplantae; phylum Streptophyta; class Pinopsida; order Pinales; family Pinaceae; genus Pinus; species Pinus albicaulis. Next base: position 140,633,478 of record CM076576.1, read on the forward strand.
AATCATGATTACACATGTTAGTATGAATATCGAACCTAGTTACACTTTTCAACAACATCAACCTTCGAGGCAAACTTTTTGAGTCGTGACTCAAGGATGTGGATAAAGGGTGCCAACTACAAATCCCAATGACCAATGACTACTAGCCCAAAGAATGGAGATGGATAATAGGGAGAGATGGAGAGTGGTAAGTATGGATCTTCTTGGACACGCTACTTCAATAAATGTTTCCTCGGTGGTGCCCTTCCTAAACCCTAAGGACTCAAGGGAGGTCCCACTAAACTAGAGCCAAAGACTAACCTCCCAAGTGAAAAGAGTGAACAAGAATACAATCCAAATCGGCCAATCATCTAGTTTTCCCCGTGATCCATATTACTATGCCCAAAACATTAAATGAAAGTAGATGATTGCAAAATGGTTAAATTACCTGCCGACAAATGACCAACCTTCCTTCAAGAAGAAATGCCAGATGGGAGAGAGATCTGCCTAGAGCAATGGGTGGATGATCATGGCATAATGTTATGTGTTGATCATATAGGGCTGCTAGCTAGCTGGCTGTCCAAAGAGGAGAGAAACTTTCTTGTAAGGGGTTACCCATGTTTTGTTGGGTAAAAGGAACCATGAAAGAATGGGAAGGACAATTGCTAGTCAAGCCTACTGAAGATATTGAAGAAATATTGGTGAAAAGTGTTAAAAAGGAATGATTGATGACGGGATCAATTTAAATATTTAGTCAAATAGAAGAATAGAAATTTGGATGATGCTTTGTGTACTGTAGATGAGAAATTGGGTTTCCTTCAATGCCTACATTACTCAAAGGGTCCATGGTTCAATCCGCATGAGTTGGATGCTCATGTTTTCTTTCCAAGTGTGTTTGATGTAGGATCATCTACCAGAGGCTCCCGCAATTGGCATCAAAATGTTCGCTTCCAATTTGCATCTATTGTTGTTTAGTTAATTTGCTTAGTAGGATGAATAAACAGGTCACCATTGCTATAGAACTACGATGAACCTATGCATTGTTACAATGTTGATGTGTTGCTACTGAATTGCTATAAGACAAATGCATGGGAATTAATTGGGACAGTCAAAGGAGGAGGTGAAGCACTACAAATACTATTGGACAGTGGACTACTAACTACTCCTGTGAATTTATAGAGAGCTTAGAAGGAGGTGAAGCACTACAAATACTGTTGGACTACCATGCGAACTGAATGATCTAAAAGTAAGCTCTAAAAATAGTGAATTAACAAAAGAGAGTTCAGTTCCAGCAATCTACAACGAGAAAAGAGAAGGTTCAACTCCAAATCTGAAACAGAAGAGAAGGTTCAGCTCTAAATCTGAAACAGAAGAGAAGGTTCAGCGCCAGTGAACTGAAAAATGAAGAAGACAATGAATACCAGCTCGTGCTCAAGTCTGAGACTGTTTGGCAGTCTGATCATGCTCTAAGTCTGAAACATTATGAATTGTGGAGAGACTAAGACCCTCAGATTGTAATCCATACGCTGAAACTAGCTTATAATTCAATAAAGAGTTAGATTCTATCCTTGTCCTTCCCTTTTCTGCTATTTACATTATTAATTTTTTCATATTTGGTTCTGTAACATTTATATATTGTGAGTCGTGACCACTCAAGTACGCTACTTTCAAAGTCACTACACTCTGACAGTACTGATCTAGTTCTGTAGTTGTGTTAGGAAATTACCGAACTCATATCGTGCATCAGAAACACTGATAGAAACTTATTTCAGAACAGGGGGCTAAAGTCAAGGCAAAGGTTTCAGAGTTCAAGGGTGATGGGAACCCTGAGTTGTTAATGGATTGGCTGCAATTTTGATATGGAAGACACGGATTAAGAGGATCTGAGCTGAGTAAAGTTTGTTGTCACAAGGATGAAGTCACATGCTGCTTTATGGTGGGATAACCTTCAAAATAACCTAAGAAGATAAGGTAAAAGCATGATCAGATTATGGCCCAAGATGCTAAAAAAGTTGAAGGCCAACTTTTTACCTTCAGATTCTTTTCAGAGCATGTTCGAATGAAATTAGAACTTAATGCAATGAAAGTTGTCCATTGTGGAATACACCAAGTTGTTTATTTAGTTGCAGATGAGAGAAAATCTGCAAGAAGTCAGTGAGCAGTCAGCCGGTAGATACATCAATGGACTACAGTACCATCTCCAGGATGAGTTGGTCGTGGTTAAGTTGAACTCAATGGATGAAGGATATCAATATGCTTGGAATGCCAGAGAGAAATCGAATCAGGATAAGGATGAGCTGGCCCTTGTCAAGTTGCACTCAATGAATGAAGCATATCAATACACTTTCAACACCGGAGCAATTGAATCGGGATAAGAGTAAGTCGGAGAGCAAGAAAGGTTACAATACTTTCTTTACAGGAAATGGAAGCCCCTTAAAATCTGCCGAGAACGAAGATCCTGAGAAAGGCCACGAAGTAAATCCATAGTTCAGAGGAATAGAAGGTTGCGATAGCAGAGGAACAGAACAAGCATTTGGTTACCAAAAACCATTAATGTTTTATATTTGATGAAGTCCATAAAGCCTGAGAATGTCACCAAAACTCCAAAAGGGCATTGGTAGCCCAAGAGTAGCCTGCAACGCAAGAAGTTGAAGCAGAGGAAGCAGAGAACTTGATCTTGCAAAGAAGCCTAATATCAAGAAACAAAGAGAGTGCCGAAGCTGATTGGAGGAGGATAAGTTTCCTGTGAACCAAATGCAAGTGTTAGGACAAAGTGTGCAAAGTAATATTTGATGGAGGATCTACAAAAAAATAGAGCTTGCTTGCATTCCAAATTCAAAATTCAAATCGCTGTAAGAGTTCCTGATTGAAAAAGGAACATGCCGTGCATATAAGTGGTGTGGTTGGGATAGACACGTCATTTGCCATTGTTAGGAGCCTGGGCAATTTGACCGGAAACTGATCCTTGATCCCCAAGCGAAAACATATAAAACACAGCAAGATGGCAAGAAACATCTTTTAACAGTTAAAACCGTGGAAAGAAGAAGTAAATGCTGTGACCGAAGAGACAAAGAATGCAAATGCAATCAAAAAAATAAATAATGTTGTTGGAGCTGCCATTGTAGGAAAAGTAATTTTAGTTGAGAAAAAAATGGATCGTAGTGAGATTCAGTTTGTTGCAACGCCATTAGCACAAAACTATGAAAAGAAGGGAGGGGGCATTAAGAAGGGAAGAATTCTAGAAATTGAGAAAGACAAGGTTAAGGAGTGTATTGTTGAAGAGACTGTGCATTATATGCAGTATATTCAGCAAGGAGTGGAAAATCAGAAAAATTAAATCAATGAAATTGCAGCGGTAGACGTGAAGTCATTTCAGATAAAAGACGTTGCAGCAGGAATGCATAGTTACTCTATTGTCCCTGTCATGGAGCTGTGTTAGTATCAAGAATACGGAAAAGAGGACGAAGCCGGAAACCAGAACCAGTCGTCAGCAGATAAGGAGAAGATTGAAACAATATCAAGAATGGCCTTGCTTACATTTCAAGCGAAATGTTCAGAATGAAATGAACTATTGTTGAGAAATGGTTCGACAAATGGAGGAAGAAGCGAAAGAAACGCCCTAATGACTCTGAACCAGGAGGTGCAGAATTTTTTTGAAGAATGAATGGATTTTGGCGTAAAGTGGCATGAAGAGAGATTACAACAAGACCATGAAGCAGGAATCCTATGGACTGTGTAGTGAATCTCCAAAACCAAAAATCGTGGCAGATTGGGTGTTAGTGCTATCATTTCAACCAGAAGTAGATTTAGGGGTCTAGATGCATTTCTGTTAAGAAATTTAGGATATAAATTATTGTAATCGTCTGTGTATAAAGGTACAAGCCTGCCTCTGTGTAACAAAGAAATAGAGAATGCGCTGGGAGAAGCTTTAGTATGCCTGGAGCATTAATCATTGGCTGAAAGCCATGGTTTGGGCTTGTCTGCCACATTGCAGATTAGGGAAGGAGCATACGAATAGAGAGATTGTGTTTATGATGCAAGAGGCTGCGTATTCTTATTGATTTATACACTGCTAGAATTAGGTGTAAAATTTCTCTTGATTCTTCCGTTATTATTCTCGGTTGCAGAATGTATTTCTATATTATTTTCTAACCCCTTATCAGATCTTGGGAAGTATTATTGGACTTATCTGTCGGATTGGAAACAGAGTGTGTAAATCTGCACCTGTAGCTTATTCTATATTCAAATTTTTTTCTAGACTGATTTTGTTTTTGTTGTCGAATTGGAAACAGAGTGTGTAAATCTGCACATGTAGCTTATTCTATAATCAAATCTTTTTCTAGGCTGATTTTGTTTTTGTTGCTATGAATTTTGAGTAAGAATTTAATATTTTGTGAAACCTTGTTTAATAAAAAAAAAAATAATCACTTAAAAAGAAATTCACTAAAACTGTTCACCTTTAAACTGCTATCAAACTGAATACAGATAACTTAAATGAAAAAAACCTCATTAAAGACTCCATTAAACATGTCATCTACACCCACTTGTTGAAGCATCATGGCATTCTGGTGTGACCTCGGACACATGTTTGAAGATTATTTCATTCAACTCGTGCGCATCCACTGACCCCAACTCTCGTACATGATTCTTCATGTGTTGGTACGCATCTACTACTGAAAGAATCGTGATCTCCTTCTCCAGTCGGTGGATTTGACAATCCAGTGATCTCCTTCTCCAGTCGGTGGATTTGACAGGCATATCTGACGTTGTAAAAGATATAAAATGGATAGTTTTCTCAGAAGTTGTCTATCCAGCATATGGAATAGTTTTCACAACAGTTTTTTTTTTTTTGTCGGAATCAGGTAAACTAAAATTCAAAAAACCAAGTAGTCTGAGTGTTTAAAATCCATTTTTGATAGTGAAAATAGATTCAGCATGAGCACTCAAAATACTAATGTTTAACAACTGTAAACCAGATTTTGAGCAAATCATTGCCAAAAATTTTCAAAATCCTTACAGAATTCTATACCATTCTGCTGCTTTTTTAGACTACGCTGTTTTCTCACACTTTCCCACCAATTCCACGCCCGTAAGGTAGTCATGAACTGCTCATAGAAAGGAGTTTGCTCATTTACTGGCCCTTGCATTTTCAACAAACAGATCTGCTGAAGTCAAGTGCTTTGAATAAAGACTCTGAACCGCCCCCCATCTATGAGCAGTTCTTGAGCACCGACTGGGAGATTTCTTTCGATTAAACCTCTCCATCACATGGCTGCAATTTTTTATTCCTTTTTCTATGCTTAGCAATATTACTGGCTAACTGATCCAATTTGAGGTTGCAAAGAATGCACATTGAAAGAATACAGGTAAACTTACTTGGGGTCACAAGGTATGATAGTTACAGGTAAACGTACTTGGGTCAGAATATGTGATCGGTAGTAGGTACGTTAATTGCATTGCTGTTTGGTACCTGGAATTCAACACGTTCTGAATTATTTTCCCTGACAAACGCGTGTCAGTGACACGTGGACTTGAAAACGGTGAGATAGGGGTTGTTTCTTTCTTGATTTCTAGTTACAGCTGGATTTGGAATTCAACACGTTCTGAATTATTTTTCCTGACAAACGCGTGTCAGTGAGACGTGGACTCGAAAATAGTAAGAAAGGGTTTGATTCTTTCTCGATTGCTCGTTAGTGAGTCGTTACAGCTGGTTTACTGGTTGACGCGCGAAATTTGTCACTTAAGGTTTACTGGTTCATTGATGGGAATAGGCGTTGTATGCTTGCAATTCCTTTATTTTTTTATGTTTTTTTATCTGACTTTTATCTGACTTGGTCAGGGTTGGCATTTGATAAATACTTGTGTCAGTATTGAAATTTTATTTTACCCTTTTGACACGTGATGATTTTGAAGATTTTATTTTCCAAAACCTGGCCGATGGCTGGCAGGCACGTTTTCACTTTCTCATATCTCAGTCACTTGCTACGTCAGTAATGGCATTTGATAAATACTTGTGTCAGTATTGAAATTTTATTTTACCCTTTTGACACGTGATGATTTTGAAGATTTTCTTTTCCAAAACCTGGCCGATGGCTGGTAGGCACGTTTTCACTTTCTCATATCTCAGTCACTTGCTACGTCAGTAATGGCATTTGATAAATACTTGTGTCAGTATTGAAATTTTATTTTACCCTTTTGACACGTGATGATTTTGAAGATTTTATTTTCCAAAACCTGGCCGGTGGCTGGCAGGCACGTTTTCACTTTCTCATATCTCAGTCACTTGCTACGTCAGTGACGTAGCAAGTGACTGAGATGTGACTGAGATATGAGAAAGTGAAAACGTGACGTAGCAAGTGACTGAGATATGAGAAAGTGAAAACGTGCCTGCCAGCCATCGGCCAGGTTTTGGAAAATAAAATCTTCAAAATCATCACGTGTCAAAATAAAATAAAAGTATGGGTAAAATATATATATATATTCTGATTTTATATTCTAGCCATTTTTATTTTCTAATATAAGACAAAAATTTGGGAGGGACATTTGTGTGACATTTGTGTGGTATTAATTATAAATTTCATGGATTATAAGATTTATGTATGGAAATTTTGTTTTATATTGAAATATAAATTTTGTTGGCAATGGGTATTATTTGGACTCTCTTTCTAAGAGGGAAAAGTCGGTCTAAGTTAATCCACATATTAATGAGAAGTGCTAGTGCAACGTTCATGGATGTATGTATGAACGTTGAATTTTCCCCATGTCGAACTATGTTTTAGATACCACGTAGATGGGACGGTATTAGGAAGTGAGATGAACTCAAATACTCCATTTTGAGCATAAATTTGCTAAATTTGACCACAGATTGAAAATTTTCAACCAAAAGCATGTAAGGAATGGATATGAATCCACAAATGCACTAGAGTGTGCGATGGTTGACCCCAACAAGGTTGAGAATGTGAATGTAGACAAACAAGATTTTGCATATTTCAGTGTATTAGCTGAATGATATAGGCTACGAATGGACCGATCGGAGGGCTTTGAAGGGGAAAGTGTTGTAAAGAAGGTGGAAGAATTAATTGAAAATGTTGAGCATGTTATCAAGGAGGTAAAAAATAAGAGTGACAAACCTACTATAAATAAGATGGAAAATTCAAATGAGAATGATGAAACTGCTATAAAAATTAGAAAACACAGAGTTTAACACAATGGAATACTTTTATTAATTTAGGCTTAAGCTTGCAAATACATCACAATGTGTCCCATTATATAACAATGGGATCACTAGACTTGATGAACATCACAACATGAAATATACACACTCTAACTCAGCTGCAACTCAGTTATATTGGAAAACAATGAGTTCTAGAATATCACCTTGTAACTAGAACATTTCTTCACAACTAAGAAGACAACTCAACAAACCTATCACATTTTCATAATCTTCTATTTCTACATAATTCTAACATCTCCCTTAAAGGAGAAATGGATTTGCTACAATACATAACAATACTAGGCTTACAAATATGACTCAAACATTTCATTTTGACTTTCTTTGCATCAACATAATGATGAAATTTCTTCTTGGACTTGCTACTCCAAAGTTTAGTCTTCTTCCTACTCTAGATCATGAACTTTGGATATTTCTTCTTATTGCAACTAGGATGATGCCAATCAATTTCAACTCATTTTTCAACAAGTTCATTTTCATCATCAATAGTTTCTTCTTCATTGGAAAGCTCCCACATCAATCCATAATAATGTTTAATCTCTTCAGGACTCCAATACATGAAAATCTCATTAAATTTTTCATCTTCTACATCATCCACGTCGTCTTCAACATTCATTGTCACAACTTCTATGGAGACTTCATCAAAACATGGTGTTTTTCCTAGTAGCTGCTAATATATGCATACTGAGAAACATTCATGAGATTCATAGAATCATCAGAATTTGAGTTCTTTTCACTTTCCTTTATATTTAGAGTTTCCTCCATTTCTTCATCTTTATCCTCTGCCAAATCCTTATTATTTTGTGCATAATCAGTTTCATCTTGTTGTAGATGGTTCACAGATAAAAATGTATTTTTTTAATTTCCCTTGTTCTTCTCCTCTTTGGTGCTCCTCTATTTGACATAAACATGCACGATTGAGAAATAGTTTTGTTTTCTTAAAACAACATAAAATGTCCAGCATTTCACAAATACAGTGGCATTCAAATACCCTTGGCAATAATATAACCTATGATGAAGAAAGTGAAACCAAACCACAACACTAATAGCTTAAGAGTCAACAAAAGATGGAAAAATAAATAGTGACAACTTGGCCCTTCATAGAGTTTAAGGTTTTCACTATGAAGTTGATGATTAAATATAAAACTGGTATTAGTCAAGAGTGAAAGAAAGAAGGACAAAAACAAATAGTGACAACATGACACAGATCATATTTAAGCTTTAACTCATAGTTTAGATGATAAATTCATATTAGAAAATATTGTATTTCAACCAATTTAGAGAATGCCAGCGAACTTAGGAATTTTAGTTGTTGTAATTTTATAGGACCAAAGAATCCTCAACCATATCTTACCTTGTCGAATCAATCTTCATTGAGATTGTTGTTACACAAAATTTAAATAACATGTGGACAATGAAATCCCAGTGTTTGAATAATATGGTTACAAGAAGGCATGCGTTGAGATTCATGAGTGGGGAGGGGCCCTAAAATCCTGCATGCAAATCCTGCTCCCTCTCAAGCTTCAATTGCATGTCTTTCTTGCATTTCCCAACAGTAGGAAGCTCCATAGAAATCCCATCTACTTCAAGTCTGTAGAGATTCTTAACTCGAATCCCGACGTTATTTTCTTGCCTTGTTGCTTTATGTCGTGGGAAAACTTTTCCTTCACTAAAGTCAACATCATAGCTTCTATCCTCTAACATTGCGACTGAGATTAAATTCTTCTTTAAACCTGGAACATGCACAACATCTTTTAGATGAAAGAGTTTACCTGACGCCCTCTAAAATGTAATGGTACCAATGTCGGTCGCACTGTATCTTCCATCGTCGCCCAACTCAACATGCATCTGGAGATCTTTCTCCTCCAAGTCACTGAAAAGTTTCTCATATCCCGTCATGTGAAACGAAGCACCACTATCAAAGTACCACCCCGATCCCAATGCACTAGACACCATGCATGCGATCAATGAGAAGTCAAGCTCAAATTGTGAGGCAAGGGCCTCACCAGCTGCAGCTCTAGTAGCCATCTTCTTCTTCTTTTTATGTGGACAATTTGTGACAATATGTCCAAACTCGTGACAGTGAAAACACTTCACTTTGGACATGTTGTGCTCCTTATCTTCACCGGCCTCAGATCTAGAATGGAATTTCTTCCCCTTATTCTTCTTTTCCTTCGCAGCCAAAGCACGGTCCTCTTCATCATCATGCTTTAATGAAGAGCCATCCCTGGTTTTTTGCCTTATCTCCTCCTGCACTAGATCCGACCAAAGTCACTCCCAATCCGACAATTTTTCCCATCCATTGACAAAGTCTTCATAACTGTGCCAACTCTTCGGAAGTCCAAGGAGAGCCAAGCTCACGAAATCATCATCCACAACACTGACTCCTACACTCCCAAGCTCATCCTTGCATTGGACAAACTTTGTCAAGTATACCGAAATATTGTCGTTCTTCTCCATCTTGATTTTTCTGAGTTTATCCTTCAGCGCCAATTTCCTATGGTCGCTGCTACTTTGGAAAAGATTCGTCAAATCCTTCCACATAGCATATGAAGTGGGTTTCCCATGAAGGCTTGACACAATATTGTCTTTTACACCTTCCAACATAATCCTCCTCTCCCTTGCTAATTTATTTTTCTATGCGTCAAGTACTGCAAAATCTGCCAAAGTGGGCTTAGGAACATCGCTCTCAATGAATTCCTTCAAGCCATTATCTTCAAGCACTACCTCCATCCTATCCTTCCAAGCTATGTAGTTCGAGCTGCCCTCGAGTGCATACTCCAACCACAACCCATTGAAAGCCATTTCAATGTATACTCGACTGTCACACCAAGAAGTTTTTGTAGCAATTTCGAATTGTTTCCACCAACAAAAACTCAACACTGCTTCACTATTGCAATCTATTCATCTCTGATACCATGTAGAAATTAACATAATATGCATGTATATTACCGGATTCTCCTAATCTAACAATTTAATCCTTATGTTAAATAAAAAATCCTTTTACTTAATTATTTGCGGAAATTAAATCTCCAATTGCAAACACATAAAGAAAAATCAATCACACATAACAAGATGTTTTACCAGGAAAGATTAAAGCTAAAAACCCCAACTATAATATATTATGTATATAAATGGATCATGAAAAAATCTCATATATCTCATACAAAGCTCAGCTCATAGAGCTCTCAATACAATATACAATCGTCTCACACTGTCTTGTAGAATTTGCACCTCCATGAACCAATTTCTTGCCTCCTGACAACCTACCTCCACTGCACAATCCCTGTTGAAGAAGAACCCTGAATGAATTCGACCTTACCTTGCCTTGATTGTGCAATACTCATAGGAATCTCCAATGTGTGTGTGGATGCAATGAATGCTCCACTGTAGTCACAAAAGATAGTCCATCTCACCCTTTCACCTATCTCTCCACCAGGTCTCCACTGTATCTGACATGCAAGTAGTTAACTACTGTATTTCTTCAGTTGCAAGTAAGACACTATTTATGAATTAATTAAATAATTAATTCACTCATCTATCACTAGTGTATGTTCAGTTACAACTAGCACAACTAAGTTTAACTCACTGAACTGAGTTAAACTAAATAACAACTCCCATAACTACTCTTCCAACTTTGTTACAACTTGCCACTTTCCATTATAGCTAAGTCCTCCATGCATGAGTCACCAACCAACCTTGCAACTCATAATTCCTTCAACTAACTGGTTTACCACATTAGTTAACTGAAATCAAGTGCTCCAAGAGAATAAGTTAGTATTTATTGTCTGATTATCATTAAGGGCTAATAATAATCGACATGCATTCTATTTTTAGATTTGCGATCTATAAATAGACTTCGCCCATCTTCTAAAAATAGAAACTCATCTAAGGATATAATTTTCTCAACCATTTAGAATTAGCCTCCTGCTAATTTTAGAATATGCTCACCATTCTAAAAATAAACATACACCTAAAAGTAGCCTGTGTGGGCCCCACCTAGTTTAGGTGCTTATTTTTCACTAAGATCAAGGATGATGCTTTCAGATGCCACTTTACTATTTCTTGTCGCAAACTTCAACAGGTCCAACTTGGTGATGATAAACCATTGGAGGTTGCTGCCAAAGGAGTTATGGAGGTCCAAACAAAAGAAGGTATAAAGAGTATTCATGATATTTATTATACTCCATAATTGAAGCACAATTTGTTAAGTTGTTGGGTAGCAATGTGAGAAAAAATATAAAGTAGTCTTTGAAAATAAGACATGTACTATCTATGATAATAATAAGGGAAATGGGGTGATCACTATTGTGCCTATGACAAGAAATAGGATGTTTCCCTTGAGGTTTGATGAACATAACAAAAACCTTGCAAATATGGCTTATGAGGATTCAAGTTGGCTATGGCATCTCAGTTATGGGCATTTAAATTTTCACAGTTTGAAGTTTCTACCCTCAAAGGCATTAGTTTCTGGTTTTCCCAATGTAGAGGAGCATAAGGAGGTTTGTGAAGGATGTGCTAAGGGAAAGCATGCAAGGGAAAAGTTCCCAAAGGGAAATACATGGAGGGCTCATCACCCACTTCAACTTGTTCATTCAGACATATGTTGTCCTATGCAGACTAATTGTTTGGGTAAGTCATCATATTTCATCACTTTTATTGATGGTTACTCAAGAAATTGTTGGGTATATTTTTTGAAGGCCAAAAGTGAAGCCCTCAATACATTCAAGAAGTTCAAAGCACTTGTAGAAAATGAGAAAGGCTACAACATCAAATGTTTGCGGATTGACTGTGGAGGATAATTCTACTCAAAAATGTTCCAGAGTTATTGTGATGTGAATGAAATCAAGAGGAAACATACTACATCATACATACCTCGACAGAATGGTGTAGTTGAAAGGAAGAATCACACTGTGGTTGAAATGGCAAGGTGTATTCTACAAACTAAGAGACTTAAAAAATTCTTATTGGGGAGATGCAGTTGCTACAACAATGTACATCCTCAACTGTATCCCCACAAATGCACTAGAAAAGATGACTCCTTATGAAGCTTGGTATGGAAAAATGCCTAATGTTAATCATTTCAAAGTTTTTGGTTGTTTCGCTTATGTGCATGTACCTGATCAAAATAGAAAAAATTTAGATGAAAAGAGTGAGTTATGTATTTTCATTGGGTATAGTGAGACAAGCACGGCTTATAAATTGTATAATCCCCTCACTAACAAGCTTATTGTCTTAAGAGATGTAATTTTTTATGAAGGGGGAGTTTATGGTAATTAAAAAGGCCATGTTGAGAAGACAAAATCTATTTTGAATGATGATATAATTGTTGATATTGAGCAGCCAAGTAATGCTTCTGTATCTAGTGGTTTAACTCCACCAAGCAGCCCTTCATCAATTTCTTCAGTATCAAGTTCAAGTCCAGATTCTTCTCCAAGTTCTACAACGAAGGTAAGGAGATTGAGTGATATATATCAGAGGAGTGCAAATCAAACACATGAAGAAAACCCAATAGGTGAGACAGTGAATTTATCTTATTAGCCAAGGCTGATTTTGAACCACCATGTTTTGAAGATGCATGTACTAATGAGGTTTGGATGCAAGCCATGCAAGAATAGATGGATTCCATTCATAGGAATGAAACTTGGGAATTTGCAGAGCTTCCACATGACAAGAAAATGATTGGCACCAAATGGGTCTATAAGACCAAATTTAACAATGATGGGAGTGTTGAAAGACACAAGGCAAGATTAGTTTCCAAAGGATTCACACATAATTATGGAATTGATTATGAAGAGACATTTGCACCAGTAGCAAGACATGAGACCATTAGATGTTGATTTCATTAGCATCTCAGAAAAGGTGGAGCATACATCATATGGACGTGAAAAGTGCCTTCTTGAATGGGTACTTAGAAGAGGAAGTATATGTGGAGCAGCCACAAGGTTTTGAAATGGAAGGAAAAGAGAATAATGTCTACAAGTTGAAGAAGGATTTGTATGGTCTCAAGCAAGCACTAAGAGCATGGTATGTTAGGATTGATGGATACTTTCAGGAACATGGCTTCCAGAGAAGTAAGAGTGATCCTACCATTTACTACAAACAAGAAGGTATTACTATTCTAATCATAAGTTTGTATGTTGTTGAACTATCTATGGGGAGTATTTCTAAATTGAATGATGAGTTCAAAGTTGCTATGATGAATGAATTTGAGATGAAAGATCTAGATCTCATGAAATATTTTCTAGGAATGTAGGTTTATCAAAGTAAGCATGAGATTTTCATTTATCAGAGAAAGTCTGTGCATGATATGTTGAATAAATTTGATATGCTTGATTGTAATCCATCCCCTACTCCAAGTGCTCACGGAGTTGCATTATGTAGAGATGATGGTGCTAATTTAGTTGATGAGACAACTTACAGAAGTATTGTGGGGAGCTTGATGTTTCTAACCCACACAAGACCTGATATTACATTTTCAGTTTCACTTGTTTCTAGGTATATGAAAAATCCATCTGAAATACATATGAAGGCAGTGAAGAGAATTTTAAGGTATGTGAAAGACACTCTAAATTTTGGCATTCATTACTACTCTACTGAAAAGTTCAATCTTGTTGGATTTAGTGATTCAGATTGGGGAGGTAGTATCGATGACCGTAAGTCCACATCTGAAAATTATTTCTCTTTTTGTTCTGGTTTGATTACCTGGAGCTCAAAAAAACAAAGCATGGTTTCCCTCTCATCCACATAAGCGGAGTATGCTGCAATTACCTCAGGACGTACACAAGCTCTTTGGCTCAGAAATTTTTTGGAAGAAATTGGAGACAAGAAAATTCAGCCTACAGTGATTTATTGTGATAATGTAAGTGCCATCAAGTTAGCAAAGAATACCATTCATCACTGTTTCGGGAAATAACTCCCTAGAGGTTTGTTGGGTCAAAACCTCCACAGAGCAGGGCATGCTATTCAAGAAGGACTCACACAACCACACTTGTATGCTAAAAACTAGATAACATCGATAGCAGGACTCACTCGTAATCCTATGTTTGATGTAGATCCCGCGGGGTCCAAACCCCCAGCAACCCTTCTTCCTCTTCAACCTGAAAACCAAGAAAGAACGTGCACGGAAATCTAGTTGTACAACATATATCTACCCTAAATGTCAGTGAAATCCATGTGAAACATCATATAAACAATAATAATCTTTTCACATATGTAAGCAGATATTAACACGTGAATTCAGGAACAAGATGGTTCTTCTTTATTATGAACAGCATGTACAGTAGTAAAAAGTGGAGAGATCACCTGAATCCTTCCACGATCTTCGAACAGACCATCGTCCGGATCCATCCCGCCCTTGCCTCGCTAAGATACTTTCAAGACTTGTGCATACGAGATGACATATAAATGGATGACCATCTCTAGGAAACAAGGGTTTCTTGTAAAAATATGGGAAAGTGTAGGAGGCACGGGAAATCAGACTTGAATTGGGATTCCAACAGAGTATAATGTCTATAAATTTCTCTCTCCCTTAGGCCATGCACATGAGGGGCTTTTATACTCCCTAAAATTAGTTTCAATCAGTTGGAAACAGTTGGCCACGTGCTGGGGTGGTTGAACTACTGGAGTAACCATCAACCCAGCCCGAAAATAGGGAATTTTTATATATTTTTTAATGATTTTAATGGCATACGCGGAAAAGTGTGTATGGACACGCGTATACACGCGGAAAAGTCTGGGCATACCCGTGTATGGGACTTTTAACACTGTTTTTTATGAATTTTGTTCAAGTCTGTGGGAATGGGTGCCCAAGGCCAAAGAGACAATCATGAATCACATGATGGTGAAAAATGATGCTATAACAATCACAGCAGGACAAAACATTTTGACACGAAATATCACTTCATTTGCGGTTTGGTGCAAAAGAATGATGTTGAATTGAAGCACATAAATACTCATGATCAACTAGCAGGTATCTTCACCAAAGCAGTTGCAAAAGCTCAGTTTTTGGCACTACAAGATAAGTTAGTAAGCCATCATCAAGCATTAAGGGGGAGTGTTGAGAATAATGCTTAAATCCCACCATGTAAATGCTGACATTAGTCAATAGATTTTGTGATTCTTTGTGGTTATGTTATTAAAAATTAGTACATTAGATTATTAGGATCGCTAGTGGTCAGAATGATTGGTAGTGTTAGTAGATAATTAGTACTTGGTAGATAATAATATTAGTAATAGGTTTATTATATAGCAATGTATTAAGATTTACAGGTTCAACTCACTAATTTGTGTTTTATTTTCTTTCATTGTTTTTTACATGTTATAATTATCTTGGTTTATTAGTTGGCTTAAAGAGCAGGGACCATTTCAGATTCTACAATTTTCGCCCTTTTTACCCATTAAATATAGTTTAAAAAAAAATAAAGATGTCATTGTTCACTTGCTAATAATTAAAAAATGTCATAATCACTGACATATGAGAAAATGACAAGTTTCTATATATATACACATTGTGTTATTTTATATTTCCAAAAACCCTATTTTCTATTTTTTAATACAAGACAAAAATTTGCAAACTCGATGTTTGTGTTGAAAACATAGACATTTATCTTGTATTAATATAAGATTTTACATTAAGGATAAGATTTATGCATGGAAATTTTGTCCTACACTTACAAATTTTGTTGGCAACAAGCATTATTTGGACTTTGCCACCAAAAGGGAAAAGTTGGTCTATGTTATTTCACATATTAATGAGAAGTACACAGAACAACTTCGGGGTGGGAGGAGGCGATGGTGCAGATGCATCATTGAAGGATGCATGTATGAAAGTTAAATTTTCCAGCCTGTCGAATTATGTTTTAGTCACCACGTAGATGCGACAATGTGTATTAGGAAGCTAGATGAACTCGATTACTCCATTTTGAGCTCAATTTTGCTGAACTCGACCACTAATAAAAAAAATTCAACTAAAACCATGTCAAAAAATGGATACAAAACCGAAAATGCAACAGAAAGTTCAATGGTGGACCCCAACAGGTTCAATAATGTGAATACAAACGAACAAGATTTTTTATTTCAGCGTATTATTTGAACGTTGGGCAGATCGAAGGGATTTGAAGGAGAAGTTGTTGTAGAGAAGGTGGAAAATTTAATTGAAAATGTTGAGCATGTTGTCATGTTGTCAAGGTGGAAGGTTTTATCCTGGCCTTTAGTTTTGAAAGTGGGTTCAAATGCCTGGATGAGGCACTGAAGGATATTCAAGAAGCCATATTTGACACCTCCAAAACGACGGTTGAGCGAGCCTTGCTAGCATGTGATGTGCAGATGAAGGAAATTGTTATCAGATTAGTTGATGTTAGACAAATAGATTTTAATGAAGTACAATTAGCTACTGTGTGCAAAATATATTGAAGTATTCTGTGACAATATATGAAAGGGTTAGATATGTTACCATTAATTGTTGTTGCGTGAATCTGTTATAATTTGCAGTAAGTCTAATTAGATCTACCACATCAAAAGCTCCCTCAGGGTGTGGAAACCTAATCCAACACCCCCCCCCCCCTACTGCTTCGGGTGATACTTTGGTCTACGCAAGTAGATCACTGCCAAAGGGGCCAGTAGTTGGATGGTTTTTTTCGTTGCATGATAACTCTAAACCTGATTTAGTACCCCTCAAGCCAACAATGAGTTTCATTTTGTGTCTAATAAGAAGAATGCACAATTAAAATTAAAGGCCCATATAGGTCCCTACATATTAAATACCAGAGCAGTAGCTAAAGAAGTGGAGGAGACTTTGAAACAGATGAAATTTAAACCAAGCTTCACATGGTCCTATGACCCTCTAGGCATAATTTTGAAGCTAATTTTTGAACCAAAGAGCACCCCATATGCACACGCACCAAGGCATGACATTGAGAAATATGCTAATCAATAATAATGAACTAAAAACACTTTGTAGGAGGGTAAAGATCATCTTGCCAACCAAAATTATTTGTAGACTCTAGTTCCAAAGAAAAAATATACAAAGACAATGAGAGAAAGAATGTCTCATGGTGATTCAAGGTCACAGGATTTTCGAGTTTTTAAAAGAATAAAGAAGATGAACTCTCAAGATAAAATCAACATTGACATCCAAGATGATACAAAAGACAATGTTGCATATGAATCATCAGAGGAAAATGAAACTCAAGATCAACAAACAATGATATTGATAGGTTCATTGACTCCCTTCACTAATACTAAAGACATAACATAATCACATGTGTCATCATCATCTTAGGTACCTACACAACAGAAAAGTACCTTTGCAAGATACAGAAAAATCAAATTGAAGAATGAAGCTCTCAAAGCTTCAACATACTCAGAATTTTGGAAGTAAACTGCCTTAACACAACATAGATTACTATTTTCTTTTGATTCAGAGAAAGGAAAATTTCAAACGGCCTTTTTGGAGCCCACGGTACTAGCTCCAAAAACTGTTGAAGGTTATAAGGCCTCAATAGTTCAATTGACACATAGAAGGTTCATGCAATCGATCAAATCAATTTGCACAAGCAAGCAGGTGAAATGATCTATTCATGATTGACCAGCTCAGCCATGTTTATTTCTAAGTTACAGTCTTTATTGAATAATATGCACTTAGTTGAAGATTTAGAAAATGTATTTTCTAGTTAAAGACACCAGAATTAAGTCTTTGGAAGATTTGGTTATTAAGCTAAGGACATGACCCTAGTGATATTAAGAAAAGAGAAGAGATAATAAAAAGTAAGAATGTAGATATTTGAGCACTCAGAAAACACCTCAAACTCCCATCCACAGAACATCCCCAAGCTAAAGAGGTCAGCAATTTAGATATGGAGAAAGAGAAATTTTTCACCATAATAGTGGAGAAAAATGATCAAATTCGGAAAACGGAACAAGACATGGAGACATTACTCAGAGAAAAAGAACAATGGGAAGTAGAAGGCACATCAGGAGCAGGTACATCAACAGAAGCATAAAATTCAGATTCCTCAGAAAAGTTAACCAAAGCTTTAGGGGAATTATCATTGAAAAATAAAAATAAAAAAGAGAAGTTGTTAGAAGCACTCACCATATTGGAGGAAAACAAAATAATGTCAAACAATGCTTATTTGGAATAGGTACATAAGAATTTTAAGCTAATGCATAAATCAAAAAATATGAAGATCAATCCTTTACAATTTAGATGTTGATAGAAGCCAAACACAACATTTGGAAAAATATTAATGCTAATATTATAGATTTGTGGCCATCCATTCAAATCATTTTTTAATGAGAAGAATTGGTGGAGAGAGTTAAAGCAACAGTGGAAAATACTAAGATTGATATCGAGCATGGGTCAGAGGAGGCACAAAAAATCATAAGAATGATTAACTCCAAGACCAGAGATGAACTTAAGGATCTAAATATTAAGGAAAGGACAGAGACAGTGATGGAAGTCAAAAGAGTTTTGACTAAAAAGAACTTGATGGTACAGTTAGAAAACAAGTGCAAATAACTGGAGGTCAAAGTCAAAAGGTTTAACAAAAAGTTTTCTTTCTTACAGGAAAAGGGAATTCCACCTCTCAAAAATTCTATGGGAAAATTGACTCCAGTAGAAAACTATCAAGAGAAGTTGTGCAACATTGTTGAAGATGCTTCTAAATTTTCTAAGGCAAAGGGAGCAGTGGAGAAGCATTTTTGGAAGGTCTTCTATTTGATCTCCATATTAAACATGAGATCCAACACCTTTTTGTCAACAAACCAACTTTTGAAACTTACACAGAGGTAGATGAAAGATTCAGGAATATGGTAAATTATTTTATCCCAAGTGAAGAAAGGTGGGACAAGTTACTAGAATTGATCGAGTAAGCACAACAAGAGAGCTAAAATTTTGGCAACAGATAAAAAAGAAGAGCAAGAAAATAGCTATAGCCAGCAACAAATTTCCTCCAAAATTTCAACAACGAATCAAATTTTGTCTATCTTTCCTATTTTCTTGTTCTATTTATCAAATATTTGTATCTTTAGCATATATTATTTTGTAATCAATTCCTATTTTGAAATTTGAAGCCAGTTCAATAGATTTTTATAAATATGTTGTAATAATAATTTGAAAGGGTTGGAACTTGTATGAAGAAAGGATATGTATTTTTATGTAAGATGTGCATTGTACTGAAGTGATCAATTTACAATAATATAAAGAGTTTTGTTCCAGGATTACTGTGTCAAGAAATTAGTGATGTACTTTCTCATGTAAAATTGCTTATTTTCTTATTTTTTCATATGTTTCTCTCTTTATTGTTTCAAGAATAATAAGAGTTGAAATTTCTTAAGTGTACTTTGATCTGGCATATAAACAATATCAGTGTTTTCATTATGATGTTAAGTATGGAATTCATCTCAATATGCTCTATATTTAATTGAACTTAAATCATTTTCATCCTTTTCACACCACATACACTTTATAAGATCCAAAATTTTTCCTATCATGCCCTGTTACAATTGCTTTGTATTTTACTATTTGATCACCGAAACATTTATGACTCCATGCCCAATGGACTTTCCCTGCATTTTTCAACCAAATCTTTGGAAAACTCATCTATAACTTGAATATCTAGCCTAAAATCTGAAACATAAATCTAAATGAGATAGAGAGAGCCCTCTTTGAAGCCGGAAGGGCTAGATCCCAATGTTAAAAGTGGGTTTGTAGTTATCTTTGTAGTTTTTTCCTCAACTTAAGAAATTACATAGTGATAAAACTGCCTTCAAGCCTTATGGAGGAGGAATAAGAAGAACATGTAATATCTTTTAAGAATACATGAAGACAACAACAAAAATAATGGCTTGACATTTCCATATCATCATGCAATCCATGTCATCAATGCCATGTCATGTCTTGTTAAGGCGTCATGAAAAGATGTATTTGAGTCATCGTTTTCCGCATCATTTTTGGATTATGTAATTTCAATGTATATGAAATTTAATGTAAAGTTGAAGTCCAAGATCCATGTAAAGAATGTGAAAATTCATGAAGGAGTCGAATGGTCATAGAGAAGTCAAACAATCATGAGGGTAGTACAATAGTCACAAAGGAGGTGAATGGCCACCTGAGTTGTTATATATACACCCTCATAGATCATGCAAAGGGATTTTCACCTTGGCTCCTTCTACTAGGCATTAGAGAGGAAAATAGTTCTTTTGGAGGACCAAGTGGTTGCTCTAACGCTCCACTATTGGAGCTAGTGGTGTTCACTATACCGATGTACCTTGTAAATTTTGGTTAATTTTGAATCTCGTTGAGCCAACACACTTTCATGCATATGTCATAAATATTTTAAGACTATTCTTTGAATTTTTCCAATGTATGTTGTTTTCATCTATGCTAAGGAAATTAAACTATTTCGGTGGCTTTGGTACTTATCTTGTTGAAGGTGTGTTGTATGTGTTTTAACAATCATTGCTTTTATGTGAGTTATTTCGCAAGTTGTCCAATGATTTATTCATATGTATATGCTTGTATTTATTTACTAGATCAATATTATTACTCTTCTTTTAAAGGCTCACTTTTCCCCTCCTTTAAGTAGATAACCTTGATACATTCTACAGTCGAACATTCCACAAGGCATAATCACTTGTTCATCCGAATGTACTTGTACATTACTCTTCTCTGTTGATAATTGTAGCCAACACAAATCTCTAAGAACATATGGAAGTTGGTCCATGTTTCCTGAAGGGATCGCACACCAAACAATGTGAAGTCTTATTGGGACTTTTCATCAGGTATGCCCCTTTGGTTGATGGATTTCTAACATCATCAAAAAATGGCGCTAGAAGGAGGGCCAAGTGACTAGTTGTTCCCGTTGAGTCTATTTTGAACCTATTATCTTAAATTTGCTTTCCCTAAATCATAATCCAGGAATGTTTCTCTAACCTATCCCCTGGTATGCTTTTCATCTTCACAGAACAAATTGACGACTTGTCTCAATTTAAGTTTGATAGTGAGGGTGATAAATCCATTATCGAGCATGCATCTATTTTTCTCAAATTATGTGAACACTATGAAATTTAATTTGAAGATGTGGCTCATATCATTTTCTGCCTCACACTTGAAGGTCAATTTAATTGATGGTGTCATACCCTACCACCCGCTTCCATTCATTCTTTTGAACACCTCAAGGAGCTTCATTTAGCATTTGATAGGTATGATTACCGATATCTAATTAAAATAATTAATCAACTAAGAATGAAATCTAATGAATCAATTGAGGAGTTTTCTAATCAATTCCTTCACCTTTGTTATGAATTTCATAAAGAAGACACATATTTGGATTTATTTAAACAAAAGTTTGAGAATTTGGTTCACTTCTCTTTTCATGGTGAATATAAACCCCCTGATATTTCCACTTCCCCACCTCTTGTAAATCATGAGACACCTATAATTTCAGAGGAGGAACCTACTATTACTCTTTTTCCTTGACCTCCTTCTTTTCCAATACCAATCGAGGTGACTCTATGCATTAATGTTGAATTTGGGAAATATGTAAATCAGATCATTGATCTGTCTCTTCAACCTTCATCCACTTCTCATGATTCAAATCCAATGGAGGAATCTTTGGAATGGTTCATGGAGCCTAGGGTGAATACTAATCCTTCCATTCCTCAAGATGATACCAGTATTCTTAACCTAAATCTTGAATCTGATTCCACTACAAGTATTACTTCTTGAAAGGACATCTATCGTCCTCTATCATCTACGTGCCATGACTCGTTGTACCATGATCCTCTTGATCAATCTACTCCACCAACTAGTTTTTCACACTCTCTTGATCTTAGAGTTGTTGGTTTGAAATGCAATCAAGTACAAGGTGGTCATATTATACATGTAGAGGAGCAGAAAAGTGAGGATTATTCAATATTTTTTCTCTTTTTCAAATTCCCACATGTCAAGGTGATGCTCTTCCATTCTTGGATGATTTGAATCTACTAATCTCGACAATGAATCAAATGAAATATGGTTTCTTAGTAAATTTGAAGTCTTGAATAACCTCTATTATGATGATGACGACTTTGTTGACATATGTGTTGATGGACCCCCAAGTGTACTAGCTGGTTTTTCAGTGTCTCATCTAGAATCTAATTAAGTCAAAGAATACGTTCTTATGGAAACTTCCTCTCCATCTCATTATCCCTTGCAATCTACCATTTTTAATGCATCAAATTGCGATGAGGATACATCTTGGTCTTCAAGTTCTTCATCTGATGAGACACAAGGTAGTGAGGTTAGCCATGATGAAAAACATAAACAATCAAATCATTAAGTGTCCACTCTAATCCTTGTCATTTTCAGTTTTTCATGAGGGAATGCTTCAAATTTAGCTTGCTCATAAAATTTCTCCGATTCATACATTTCTAGATATGTGATTAGAAGAATCTTTAGACTTGAGTAATATGGTTGTTTGAGTTGTAAAATCTGGTCAAATCAATGATAGAGATGGCTTCCATCTGATTAGTAGTGGTCCTATTGAAATTATTGGTAGCAGCTATATGCACACCATGCATGATATACTTCAATCTTAAAAATGTGATTTTACAATCCTCGAATGTTTTGGGACTTGGAAGGAAGTTGAGGCACTTCAAATTTCGTTGATGGTTATGCTAGGATCTCGCGACTCTAGTAAGATCCTTGCACCAATTCAGATCTGGTTTTTCTCACAAAATTATTTTCTACACATGGTTTCATTGGATATAAATTCCTTCTTGAAATATATTTGGTACTTTTGATATAGTATTTCGAACTTTCAAGATCCAATTTCTGATCAGATTCAAGATTCTATTCGATTTGATTCATCTCCGTGCAAGGCTCTTGTACTGAACTCGGGTTTGGAGCATGTATCTCTCATATAATCATGGAACTACAAAGTTGATCATTTCAAAGACTATATTTAGCTGAAGGAATAATGTATGTCAGATGCATTTTAGAATAGTTAGCTCCTGGTTTTTCTTATGAATGTTATACAACTAATATTTTTCTTCATCGTACTTGAATCCTCTTGAGTGCTAGTGAAGGCATGAGTTATTTGGTGAATCAAATTCTTCTTCACTCATTGTATCCTAACTAGTTTCATGTGTTTGTTATACTGACATTCCTTTTCACTTCTTTTGATGATTACGATGCTAGTGCAGTGTGTAACCAGTTACAAGAAAATGGTTTGTTACATTCATCACACGAGGAAGATGATTCTAATATTTAGAGAATTTGAAAAAACGTTCATACTGACATATCCTTATTATCTTATTATCAAGAATATTATTCTATTATCAGTCCTTTTGATCATAATTTTGATCCTTATAACTGTCATTCAACTTATTATTTTATTACTAGCATATCTGATGACAAATTTCCTATATCCTTTAATCTCTATGGTTTATCATCTCACTATTTCGATACTTCTCAAGCAGTTGAGGCACTTCGGCTCTAGTTGATGGTTATGTGAGGCCTTAATTATCTTATAAATCTCTTTGAACACGATCAGATTCATTTTCCCTCACAAGATTCTCATCTTGATCTCATACCTTTAATGGATAATTTATCTTTTCAACGATATCAGGATTCTTAAGAGGATTGTTTCGAATTTCATGATCCAATCGTTGAATGGTTGGAGAAATCTTACCTGAAAATCCTTGTCTCAAATAACAAGCTTCTATATTTTCTCATGCTTGCTAAGGAAGACAATATAGATGAAGATGCATTCACAAGAGGCTTCTAAGGTTTGTTTGATTATGGTTTTCATCAAATGGGTAAGATTACAAGTTGGTTAGAAGTAGTGGCTATGACATATATTTATTTTGAGAGGAAATACCTTCTATATATTATGCAATTTATTCAAGCTCTTATCTTTCCTATTGCACGTTTTTTTTATATATGTTTTAATGGCTCATATAGTTTTGTACGCAAGTCAGGATAAATTATTGTGGCACATTGGAAATTCCATTATACTTGACCCTGACCTGCTAGCTGGTTAGATTAGGAGCAGATCTAGCTGCATACTAGTTTACATTGCACACTCACCTTGCACTCGCTCATTGTAGTCTTTCTTGTGTTTTCTTACTTTTATCTCACATTTTTTTTTTTAAATTTAGCCTCCATTTGCTTTATCCTTTTTATTTTATTTCCTTGTTGTGTCTTGTCTCTTATTTTGTGTTTTGTTTAATAATAATTTGCATGAAGGGTGTTCCCTTTGGCTCGAAAGACAATGTGGAAATTTTTGAACAAGGAAATTGCGATGATGAACAATGCTTCGTTTATATTTTATTCTCTTCTCTATCTTGGGTTATATCATTCGTTCAACGACGTTTTAATTGAAAATATGATCCTTTCGTGAGGAAAGATTTTTTTAGAACCACGATACTCATATCCATTTTGGTAACCTCATTTCTAAGCTCGGTGTTGTAAAGTTTAAGTGTTTTTCATGTTGATCCAATCAAGTAGAGAAGGGAAAGGGGAAAATATTAACGAGAAAACTTATATCAGAGGTTTTATGTATGATTCTATGAAGGAACAACCTCTTCTACTCTCAATAAGTCAGGATCCCTCTTCCACCACATGAAATAAATAAGTATCGAAGCACATTCATATAAAATAAATAAATAAAGGTTGAATGAAGAGAAAGGCTTCCTGAGCAGGGAGGTGAAGCAGGTAACTTCTTCTCGGTATTGCCTAGGCTCACTGGTAGTGAAGTAATGCTTTTTCTCTTGAAGTGACTCTATCAGGGTACTCTTGAAATATTGCTTGAGATTGGTGGTGGCTGGTGATGAATTTAACAATCTCCCTTGCTTTCCTTGTGATTTCCTTTATCCATGGAACTTTATTGTCGATCTCCTCTAAGATCAGATTCAGGTTATGGACAATGTAGGGTGTCCAAAATATGTGGTCATACCTCCCCTCAATAATTAAACACACATCTTTTCAAACTGGTGCATTATCTGTGATAACTTACACCACCATGTTACATCCTATTTGTTCAATAAACTTTATAATAATGTCAAAAATGAATTGTGCATATTTTACCTCTCCAGAGTAGTCTTCCGCCTTTAAAAACATTGCTCCTTTTGGTGAAGTGGCAATGATATTTATCAATGGTCTACGCTTTCTATATATCCATCCATTTGAGACTATGGTAACCCTAGAGCTACTCCAGGATGAACGAATTGGTTATAAGATATCCTCCACAAGATCCTTCTCAATTTTGAGAAGTTGAGTTCTAACTTTATCATAGTTGGGCCCCTTGTACCCTTGAGGAGCTTTGTTAACTGCACTTATCATATCTTTCTAGTAAGGAGAGCAAATATCATTGAATGGGATACCACATGCATAAATGCACCTAACCACTCTGGAATCAACTTCTTCTCTCACTTGCACAAATCAATTTAGAAAATTTTCTATCTTGAGCTGAAGCAGATGCCCCTCTGGTATTTTGTATGGTGGTTGTTCTGGTTGTTGAGTGGCTCTCCTCTTCCTTTATTAAACTACAATCCTTGGCTCAATTTTTGGTGGAACTTGAGGAGTAGCTTGACTAAGCTCTTCATGCCTTATTTTAATTCCATCTGCCTCATCTTGCTCTCTTTGATATGCCCTCCTCACCAATGGGTCGATTTTTTTTGTGCAACTTTCAATCCCCTGTCCTCCATGATGCAAAAGATGTGCCTTCACTCTTGGGTAGGATCCCTTGTACGAATTACTGTAAAGATTAAATTGCTATTCCCATGAGCACCACCTCCACATATTTTAAGCTTCTGAACATGCCTCCAAATAGGATAACATTCAACCCTTGGGTTGGACTTGGGGCTTAAAATTACACTTGGTTGAAAGCCATTGCTACAAAAAAATTAAAAAAACAAATATGTAAAGAAAAAATGTTCTTCATATTCTTGAAAGCATAAACCCTCGAAAAATAGAAGAAATAGCGGGAAAAAACTCAAAAAATGAATGCTTCTTACCCAAATTAATTTTTTGTCGCTAAATCTACCCCAAAATGCCACAAAAAACAAGATAAATATGGTTGTAGCTGAGCCAAAAACCAAGAATGTCGTAGCCGGAAACTCCCCACTCCAAATATTCTTGCGAAATCTCTTTCTCTTGTTGTTTAAAAATCCCTTTCTCACTGTTGAAAATTCCCTAGTTGAAACCACTGCTCTCTTCCTCTTTTCTCATTGTTAAAATCATTCGTCTCCAAGTGAAACGACTTTCTCAATTCGTGTGATTAGGGAATGAGGCAAGGGTCTTTTTATAACTTGCGAGAGCCATCTAGAAGCATCCAAAAGATATTTTATTCACCAAATAAAATAATAAAAACAAACAAAAAATTGGGAAAAAAAAAACTACTACTTAAAGGTGGAAACGCGGTTGTACGACCTAGAAACATGTTTCATGCCATACTGGGCCACATTTCCCCCCAGGTGAAACATGGAAGTATGGATTGAAATTCATTTCAAGGTTTTACCCAACTTTTTTCTGCATTTTTGTACCGTTTCTACCTAGAAACAGTCTCAGGACAAGTGTTTCCTGCAACATAGGTTTAAATGCAACATTAAGCCATGGCCTGGCCATTATATTTGAGGTCCAAGAACTACTGAATAGGTTCTTAACTATGAGGGGAGGGGAAATTGTATGTGAAGATAAATAGGCAACGATATTGTGATTGGTTCTTCCCTTTCTAAGAGAAATGGCTCTTTTTGACCTACTACCAGGGGATAAGGAACGAAACTTAGGTAGAAGATTAACTAGATGAGAGGTTTTAATCTAGGATTTGGGATACTCTCATCAATATTTATTGAAGCATAAAATTCAGATTGCGAGGAGGTGGACTCTACTCCTCCTCGGAAATGGTGCCAAAGATGTTTCCAGAAAATCTATCAAGCCCAATGAAAAGCCTCACTAGGCGGGGCCAAACCTTATGGCAATAGGAGAAAGGGTTGCCATTCTCACCTCAACAACCTTTCTCCCGCTCTTTAGTGGTATTCAAAAACAAGGGAGGATTCCCTAAATCACTTAAAGGATGCTCAAGGTAATAATTAAAGGTCTATAATATTTGATACAGTACTGGCAAGGCCTAAGATGACCTAGATATTCGATACTAACGTTCAAATACTTTATGCTTAGGCCAAGAATAAGGTTGCTATAAGTTTGGGTTTGGAATATATGCAATGACAAGGGGCACAATTTCATATAGTAGCCAATGAAAAGGTTGTACAATGATAATTAGCTATGAAATATCAAAGGCCTTCCAATAGAGCCTAGGGTTAGGCTAGGATATCAATTTTGATGGCTATTAGGTATGCATAAACAACAAAAATATGGTGATTTCAAGCCTAACTAGGAGTTATTAACCATGCAATATGTTAGATTTTGCCTTTACACAATATATAGATGCAGATTATAAATTATGAGAAACAAACATCCACACAAAATCCACCTTTATGCATAAATCTGCCCTAGAAACCCTAGAGAAGAAGAAGATAAAATTTAGAAAAGTTTATGGATGATCAAACAAAAATTATTAGTACCTTATCCTACTTGGTTTTAATGGATTATTTTAAGGTTAAACTTAAAGGGAAATACTGATCAGGAGATCCAGTCTCTTGTAGAAAAATGTTCAAAAATGAAGTTGCTTAGAATTGGTCCAAACCAGAACGAATGGAAAGAGCTCAGAAAAACGATCCTGTAGACGTGAACGACACTGAAAACCGACGTCATATGAGAAAGTTATTCAACTTTGAATTTTCTCAATTTCAGTAAAAAAAGGGCCAAAATTGACTTTACAAATTTTTTTTATTAAAAAAAGAATATTCCATAGAATATTCTGGGAATATTCCACAAAATATTCTGTGAAATATTCCTCTGGCCAGCCAATCAAAGGGCACCACGTGGCCAGCCTGGAGGCCGCCACGTGGCTCCAAGTGTCAAGCGAAATGATCGAATTGTTTTTATAAAATTATAGTTCTTCGCGGCAGGGTTCGACCCTGGGTCGGGGCGGACACAATGGGACGGCCCGACCATTGGGCCACAGGTAGTACTTGTTAAACCTTTGGCACCAAATTGTATTTAAAGTTTTAAATTGGATTGGGCGGGGCCGTAAAACGGCCAGCCCCTCTGCATACAACCACAAGGCGGAGACCAAGGGCTTCAACATCGACGTGTAAAACCGTTCAGAGGCATGGTCGTGTGGACCAGCGCTTGGTGCAGAACATGGTTTTTTATGATATGGTTCAAACTTTTTAAACTGCCGACAATAACTTTCAGTTCATTCAATTATTTCCATTCGGTGCGGTCACGTGGTGCTACGCGTTAGCCCCCCCATCATTTTGGCGGTGTGCCAAATATGGTGCCTTTCCTAATTTGTCAGACTTATCTGGAGTTGCTCCACATTTAGTGGAGTTTTTCAAGGGGTAACTAGACAAAAACTTGTACTGGTCATAACTTTGGCTAGGGAAGTCCTTTTGAAGCGAATTTTTTATTTATTTTGGGGTATTGAATCATTATGGAGTTGTTGGGATAGGTTTTAGAGCCATCAGGGCACTCTGTCAACAATTTTATCAACGAATTTTCTTGTGGAGCCACCAGGGCTTGGTGAAAGATCAGCTGTATTGGACTATACTCATCCATTTGAGGTAAATGAATAGTGGATTTTTACTGTTTTTAGTCCTCTGTTTCTGAATTTGCAGCCATTTTAGCCTTTTGAGGCTTTCTTCATAGTGTAATACTTATTTTGAGCATTAATGAAAGAGGGAAAAGCCTATTTGGAGGCTTTTGGACCCAGCAGAGGTAGCCCAAGAGAGGGGTGAACTGCGTAAACAAATGCTTACTATTATGCTGTGCATTTTTGCTGCTATTTTCCAGATTTTACTACATTAAACAGTAATTTTTAATAATTCCACTTTTCACAATGAGACTTATACAGTGATCAAAACTCATTTGCTTCACTTCAAACCACATTACTTCCATTGCAGAATACTTGAACTTGCTTATTCACACATAAAATTTGGTTAATGAATACTTTGCAAACATAAACAAATATTTTCATTGCCAGATCGATTTAGTGTTTACCTTATATTTCTTTAGGCAGAGCCAGTAAGAGGGCCAGAAGCGTCTGGTTTCATCCTTTCTAGTAAAGGTGAAATAACCAGTAAAAGCCCCTACTGTCTATCTCTGTATAAGAAATATTTTGTTCACACATTTCAGATCAGATTGGTATCAGAGCTCTAGGTTTTGCTTAAGAGTTTGTGAAATTTGTGCAAGAAGATTGTGTTATTCTACAAAATTTGATGCTTACTAGGCTGAAATTGAAAAGAGGGGAAGGTCAATTGGTGAGTGAACAAGATAATCCTCAACCAAGGAGGGCTAGGGTGCCATTATCTCCACCTTCCATTTCATCCTCATTAGCCTTAGAATCAGCCACAAACATGTCTTCCAAAGAAGGAGAAGTACATGAAGAAATGGATCCCAAGGAAGAAGAAAGAGTCTTTAGAAAAGCTTTCTTGGACATGACTCAGATGGTTAGGATCCTATACCAGGAGAGAAATGATAGGATTGCTGGAGAAGGGTCTACAAACCAAAGAGAAGAAGGAGATTCTTCAGGAGGGAAGAAAGACAAGGATGAGTCTAAGAAAGGGAATGGAGGAAATGGTGATCCTTCATCTCCATCGTCATCCTCTTCCTCCACATCATCCTCTTCAACTTCAGTTAATCAGTCACACAAAACAAAAACATCTCTTAGAAATCCTTTGTTAAAGCTTGATGTGAAGTTTGAGTTGCCGATGTTTAATGGTGATGTGAATGCAGAAAAATTGGATAACTGGATTAGACAGCTGGAAGTCTATCTAAGAATTCAG
The DNA here is from genome assembly GCA_034641835.2 of Pinus albicaulis. Lineage (NCBI taxonomy): Eukaryota > Viridiplantae > Streptophyta > Pinopsida > Pinales > Pinaceae > Pinus > Pinus albicaulis. Next base: position 140,663,581 of record CM076576.1, read on the forward strand.
AATTTGCATGATGATGACACAAAAATCCAATTAGCCTCTTTGAGAATGGATGGAGCAGCTTTGGTTTGGTGGGAAGCCAAGACCAAGGATAAAATTAAAAAGCAGCGTAAGATAACTCTAACTTGGAATGAGTTTATTACTGCTATTAAGAAACAATTTTATCCTCTTTCTCATATTCAGAAGGCAATCATGAATTGGAAAAATTTTAGGCAACTTAAGGGTCAAAATGTGTAATATTATACCCAAGAGTTTAGAAGGAGAGCATTTCTACTTGGGGTAGACTTACAAAGTCAAGACACCTTGTTAAAATACATAGAAGGTTTGCAAAATTACCTTCAACATACTATTCTAATGTTTAATCCTACCAGCTTAGATGAAGTCTGTGTGCAGGCTACACATTTAGAAGCTAGAGGAAAGAATACTTTTGATGAGGATAGTAATTTCAAAAACAAAGGAAAGAAAAGAGTTGCAAATTCAAGAAAAGACAAAGGAAAGTTCTTTTGCAAGAACTGTTCGAAGACAAGTCATGACGAAGATCATTGTTGGAAGCTTCATCCTGAACTGAAACCAGAAAAATATAAGAACAAAATCAAGACCAAAGAAAAGGAAAAAAATGTAGCAACAGTTGAGCAAGACTTAGGGTCAGACTCAGGAGATCAGACAAAAAACATAGCCATGGTTTTAAAGAATATTAAGGGGAAAGAAGTGGTGCAAGACACAATTCCTAGTTCTAGATCTTTGAATTGTCACAAAGATACACATGAGGAAAAGAGGAGGATAGAGCTCTTCCATGTGAGGGTAATTTCAAAACATACCAAAATTTACACACTATTTGACAGTGGGTCACAAGCTAACCTCATATCTGAAGACTTGGTCAAGCAGCTTAAAATTGAGACCATTCCACATCCGAAGCCTTATCCACTTGGATGGATATGCAAGGATGCCAATTTTCAAGTCTAAAGGAAGTACATATTATGCTTTTCAATAACTGCACATTTTATTGACACAGTGGAACTTGATGTGGTGCCGATTGATATCTCAAGTATTGTTTTGGGAAGTCCTTACTTATTTGACAACAAGGCTATCTTTCATCACCATGAAAACAAGTATCACTTGTTCAAAGATGGTAAAGAGTACATTGTGAGAGCTCACAAGAAGAAGTTGTAATCTTCTTTACTCCATGCAAGTCAATTGAAAAGACTAGTTAATGCAAGTCAAAGTCTAACTTTGTTAATGTTGAAACGACCAGATTTTGAGCATTCGCCTTTTTATGATGTTGCTAATGATTTGTCTCAGTTTGATAATAGTTTGTCTTTGAAAGAAGATGATGTTATGTTGCGCAAATTACCTTTTGGGTCAGCCAATGCAGAGAATGAAGTGTCAAAGAAAAGCAGTGAAAGCAAGAAGGACACCCAATTCAGCATGGGAAAAAGTTGGTTTTAGAATGGTAGAATTCGCCATGGGAACAATTTGCAAGGTGAAAGTTATTTTAAGTCTTCTGGGAAGTTTGATCAGTGTAGAAATTTTTTTTTTTCTACAGTTTACAATTGCTGTTATGAAAATTTTAATAATTTGCATCGTGACTCTGTCAATCTTAGCAAGGGTCGATCAGTTGATTCCAGAGACAGATTATCATTTTCTCAAAAGCTCCATTTGATGAAATTGGGTAGATTTTGGTTATTCAAGGGTGGAAGAGTGGAGAATCAGTCTCCACATTATCAGTTTCACTAATCAGAGAGCTTTTGGGGTCCAAAAGCTTCCCATTTGGGAGGTGTGATCAGGAGATCTAGTCTCTTGTAGAAAAATGCTCAAAAATGAAGTTGCTCAGAATTGGTCTAAACCAGAACGACTAGAAAGAGCTCGGAAAAATGATCCTGTAGACGTGAACGAAACTGAAAAATGACGCCGTATGATAAAGTTATTCAACTTTGAATTTTCTCAATTTCAGTAAAAAAATGGCCAAAATTGACTTTACAAGAAAAAATTATTAAAAAAATAATATTCCATAGAATATTCTGGGAATATTTCGTGGAATATTCCACAAAATATTCTGTGGAATATTCTTCTGGCCGGCCAATCAAAGGGCGCCACGTGGCCAGCCCAGAGGCCGCCACGTGGCCCCAAGTGTCAAGCGAAATGGTCGCATTATTTTTACAAAATTATAGTTGTTCACGGTAGGGTTCGACCCCGGGTCAGGGCGGACACAACGGGATGGCCCGACCATTGGGCTACAGGTAGTACTTGTTAAACCTTTCGCACCAAATTGTATTTAAAGTTTTAAATTGGATTGGGCGGGGCCGTAAAGGGGCCAACCCCTCTGCATACAACCACAAGGTGTAGACCAAGGGCTTCAAAATTGGCACGTAAAACCGTTCAGAGGCCTGGTCGTGTGGACCGGCGCTTGGTGCAGAACACGGTTTTTTATGATATGGTTCAAACCTTTTAAACCGCCGACAACAACTCTAAGTTCATTCAATTATTTCCGTTCGGTGCGGTCACGTGGTGCTATGCGTTAGCCCCCCCATCATTTTGGTGGTAATTTCGGCGACGTGCCAAATATGGCGCCTTTCCTAATTTGTCAGACTTATCTGGAGTTGCTCCACATTTAGTGGGGTTTTTCAAGGGGTAACTGGACAAAAACTTGTACTGGTCATAACTTTGGCTAGGGAAGTCTTTTTGAAGCGAAATGTTTTTTGATTTTGGGGTATTGAAGCATTCTGGAGCCGTTGGGACAGGTTTCAGAGCCATCAGGGCACTCTGTCAGCAATTTTATCAGCGAATTTGCTTGTGGAGCCACCAGGGCTTGGTGAAAGATCAGTTGTATTGGACTATACTCATCCATTTGAGGTGAATGAATAGTGGATTTTTACTATTTTCAGTCCTCTGTTTCTGAATTTGCAGCTATTTTAGCCTTTTGAGGCTTTCTTCATAGTGTAATAATTATTTTGAGCATTAATGAAAGAGGGAAAAGCCTATTTGGAGGCTTTTGGACCCAGCAGAGGTAGCCCAAGAGAGGGGTGAACTGCTTAAACAAATGCTTACTGTTATGCTGTGCATTTTTGCTGCTATTTTCCAGATTTTACTACATTAAACAGTAATTTTTAATAAGTCCACTTTTCACAATGAGACTTATACAGTGATCAAAACTCATTTGCTTCACTTCAAACCACATTACTTACATTGCAGAATACTTGAACTTGCTTATTCACACATAAAATTTGGTTAATGAATACTTTGCAAACATAAACAAATATTTTCATTGCCAGATCAATTTAGTGTTTACCTTATATTTCTTTAGGCAAAGCCAGTAAGAGGGCCAGAAGCTTCTGGTTTCATCCTTTCTAGTAAAGGTGAAATAACCAGTAAAAGCCCCTACTGTCTATCTCTGTATAATAAATATTTTGTTCACACAATTTCAGATCAGATTGGTATCAGAGCTCTAGGTTTTGCTTAAGAGTTTGTGAAATTTGTGCAAGAATATTGTGTTATTCTGCAAAATTTGATGCTTACTAGGCTGAAATTGAAAAGAGGGGAAGGTCAATTGGTGAGTGAACAAGATAATCCTCAACCAAGGAGGGCTAGGGTGCCATTATCTCCACCTTCCATTTCATCCTCATTAGCTTTAGAATCAACCACAAACATGTCTTCCAGAGAAGGAGAAGTACATGAGGAAATGGATTCCAAGGAAGAAGAAAGAGTCTTTAGAAAAGCTTTCTTGGACATGACTGAGATGGTTAGGATCCTATACCAGGAAAGAAATGATAGGATTGCTGGAGAAGGGTCTAGAAACCAAAGAGAAGAAGGAGATTATTCAGGAGGGAAGAAAGACAAGGATGAGTCTAAGAAAGGGAATGGAGGAAATGGTGATCCTTCATCTCCATCGTCATCCTCTTCCTCCACATCATCCTCTTCAAATTTTGTTAATCAGTCACACAAAACAAAAACATCTCTTAGAAATCCTTTGTTAAAGCTTGATGTGAAGTTTGAGTTGTCGATGTTTAATGGTGATGTGAATGCAGAAAAATTGGATAACTGGATTAGATAGCTGGAAGTCTATCTAAGAATTTAGAATTTGCATGATGATGACACAAAAATCCAATTAGCCTCATTGAGAATGGATGGAGCAGCTTTGGTTTGGTGGGAAGCCAAGACCAGGGAAGAAATTAAAAAGCATGGTAAGATAACTCTAGCTTGGAATGAGTTTATTACTGCTATTAAGAAACATTTTTATCCTCTTGCTCATATTCAGAAGGCAATCATGAATTGGCAAAAGTTTAGGCAACTTAAGGGTCAAAATGTGCAAGATTATACCCAAGAGTTTAGAAGGAGAGCACTTCTACTTGGGGTAGACTTACAAAGTCAAGACACCTTGTTAAAATACATAGGAGGTTTGCACAATTACCTTCAACATACTATTCTAATTTTTAATCCTACCAGCTTAGATGAAGTCTGTGTGCAGGCTACACATTTAGAATCTAGAGGAAAGAATACTTTTGATGAGGATAGTAATTTCAAAAACAAAGGAAAGAAGAGAGTTGCAAATTCAAGAAAAGACAAAGGAAAGTTCTTTTGCGAGAACTGTTCAAAGACAAGTCATGAAGAAGATCATTGTTGGAAGCTTCATCCTGAACTGAAACCAGAAAAATATAAGAACAAAAACAAGACCAAAGAAAAGGAGAAAATTGTAGCAACAGTTGAGCAAGACTTAGGGTCAGACTCAGGAGATGAGACAAAAAGCATAGCCATGTTTTTAAAGAATATTAAGGGGAAAGAAGTGGTGCAAGACACAATTCCCAGTTCTAGCTCTTTGAATTGTCACAAAGATACTCATGAGGAAAAGAGGAGGATAGAGCTCTTCCATGTGAGGGTAATTTCAAAACATACCAAAATTGACACACGATTTGACAGTGGGTCACAAGCTAACCTCATATCTAAAGACTTGGTCAAGCAGCTTAAACTTGAGACCGTTCCACATTCGAAGCCTTATCCACTTGGATGGATATGCAAGGATGCCAATTTGCAAGTCTCAAGGAAGTGCATATTGCGCTTTGCAATAAATGCACATTTTATTGACATAGTGGAACTTGATGTGGTGTTGCTTGATATCTCAGGTATTGTTTTGGGAAGTCCTTACTTATTTGACAGCAAGGCTATCTTTCATCGCCATGAAAACAAGTATCACTTTTTCAAAGCTGGTAAAGAGTACATTGTGAGAGCTCACAGGAAGAAGCTGGAATCTTCTTTACTCCATGCAAGTCAATTGAAAAGACTGGTTAATGCAAGTCAAAGTCTAACTTTGTTAATGTTGAAACGACCAAATTTTGAGCATTCACCTTTTTATGATGTTGCTAATGATTTGTCTCAGTTTGATAACAGTTTTTCTTTGAAAGAAGATGATGTTATGTTGCGCAAATTACCTTTTGGGTCAGCCAATGCGGAGAATGAAGTGTCAAAGCAAAGCAGTGCAAGCAAGAAGGACACCCAATTCAACATGGGAAAAAGTTGGTTTTAGAATGGTAGAATTCGCCATGGGAACAGTTTGCAAGGTGAAAGTTATTTTAAGTCTTCTGGGAAGTTTTATCAGTGTAGAAAAAGTTTGTTTTCTACAGTTTACAATTGTTGTTCTGCAAATTTTAATAATTTGCATCATGACTCCGTCAATCTTAGCAAGGGTCGATTAGTTGATTCCAGAGATAGATTATCATTTTCTCAAAAGCTCCATTTGATGAAATCGAGTACATTTTAGTTATTCAAGGGTGGAAGAGTGGAGAATCAGTCTCCACATTATCAGTTTCACTAATCAGAGAGATTTTGGGGTCCAAAAGCTTCCCATTTGGGAGGTGTGATCAGGATATCCAGTCTCTTGTAGAAAAATGCGCAAAAATGAAGTTAATCAGAATTGGTCCAAACCAGAACGACTGGAAAGAGCTCAGAAAAAAAATCCTGTAGACGTGAACGAAACTAAAAACCGATGTCATATGAGAAAGTTATTCAACTTTGAATTTTCTCAATTTCAGTAAAAAAATGGCCAAAATTGACTTTTCAAAAAAAATTTATTAAAAAAAGAATATTCCATAGAATATTCTGGGAATATTTCGTGGAATATTCCACAAAATATTCTGTGGAATATTCCTCTGGCCAGCCAATCAAAGGGCGCCACGTGGCCAGCCCAGAGGCCGCCACGTGGCCCCAAGTGTCAGGCGAAATGGTCAAATTGTTTTTACAAAATTATAGTTGTTTGCGGCAGGGTTCGACCCCGGGTCGGGGTGGACACAACGGGACGGCCCGCCCATTGGGCAACATGTAGTACTTGTTAAACCTTTGGCACCAAATTGTATTTAAAGTTTTAAATTGGATTGGGTGGGGCCGTAAAGGGGCCAGTCCCTCTGCGTACAACCACAAGGCAGAGACCAAGGGCTTCAACATCGACGCGTAAAACTGTTCAGAGGCCTGGTCGTGTGGACCGGCGCTTGGTGCAGAACACAGTTTTTTATGATATGGTTCAAACCTTTTAAACCGCAGATAACAACTCTAAGTTCATTCAATTATTTCCGTTCGGTGCAGTCACGTGGTGCTATGCGTTAGTCCCCCCATCATTTTGGCGGTAATTTCGGCGGCGTGCCAAAAATGGCGCCTTTCCTAATTTGTCGGACTTATCTGGAGTTGCTCCACATTTAGTGGAGTTTTTCAAGGGGTAACTGGACAAAAACTTGTACTGGTCATAACTTTGGCTAGGGAAGTCCTTTTGAAGCGAAATGTTTTTTGATTTTGTGGTATTGAAGCATTCTGGAGCTGTTGGGATAGGTTTCAGAGCCATCAGGGCACTCTGTCAGCGATTTTATCAACGAATTTTCTTGTGGAGCCACCAGGGCTTTGTGAAAGATCAGCTGTATTGGACTATACTCATCTATTTGAGGTGAATGAATAGTGGATTTTTACTGTTTTCAGTCCTCTGTTTCTGAATTTGCAGCTATTTTAGCCTTTTGAGGCTTTCTTCACAGTGTAATACTTATTTTGAGCATTAATGAAAGAGGGAAAAACCTATTTGGAGGCTTTTGGACCCAGCAGAGGTAGCCCAAGAGAGGGGTGAACTGCTTAAACAAATGCTTACTGTTATGCTGTGCATTTTTGCTACTATTTTCTAGATTTTACTACATTAAACAGTAATTTTTAATAAGTCCACTTTTCACAATGAGACTTATACAGTGATCAAAACTCATTTGCTTCACTTCAAACCACATTACTTTCTGCACAGAATACCTGAACTTGCTTATTCACACATAAAATTTCGTTAATGAATACTTTGAAAACATAAACAAATATTTTCATTGCCAGATCGATTTAGTGTTTACCTTATATTTCTTTAGGCAGAGCCAGTAAGAGGGCCAAAATCTTCTGGTTTCATCCTTTCTAGTAATGGTGAAATAACTAGTAAAATCCCCTACTGTCTATCTCTGTATAAGAAATATTTTGTTCGAACAATTTCAGATCAAATACCTTGATCGAGTAAGGGGGGATGGCTAGAGCATCCAATTTCAAAAGCCTAGCTATCATTCTTGTGAGGGAAGAAATTAAATATAGGTGTTACACATTCAAAGCTTCCCTGTAGGCCTTTAGGAGAACAATTTTACATGCAATAATGTAGCTTGTCCAATAATAATTAAGCATTTATTTATGGCACAATAGAAACTCTACTTTATATATTAAACATGTAAAATATAAATGATAAGACATTAAACTTACAAATTTCTCCATGAAAGGTGTTTCTTTCAGTCCTAGAATAACATCTCCATGCAACATCGAATCCTCAAGAAAGTTCCATCACCAAAAGATCACATCTTTGCCCATAGTAGTGAAAAAAACTATCTCACACTCTCTGAGAGAGGAAAAGAATGTAATGTGTGATAATAAAATGAAAATGAGTGGAGGACTCTCTATTTATATGAGGCCTAGCTCCCTAATTTTTACAAGAAATACAAGAAAATCCCTAATTACAAGTTTACTTTAAGTATTCCACGAGATAAAGGTTACAAGCCAACCTAATAGCTCAAAAACATAACAAAAGATGACATAAATACCAACATATATGGGAGAAAATCCTTGTCAAGTATGAAATTATCCTCCAAATTAACTATAAATGAAACAAGTGTGTATCATGTGGGTTAATAAGTGATCCATACTCCAAGATGTAGCTCCTAGATCATGGTCATGCCTCCATACCAAGACATCATCTCCATTGTTCCCAATGTCACTCTTTGCAGGGAAAGAAGGGTGACATGGCACTCTTCTACTCAAGTGTTGGGGCTAATAAATGACGTGCAAGCTCTCCCTTGTTAGCTCAACGATACCTATCACCATTTGGACTCCAAAACAAGCAACACCCATTTAACAGTGTCAAGGCCAGCTTGGGGGCATCCCGAGTCCACTGGGCTCATCATTGATATATACAACACAAATCTTCATCGGCTCAACGTTTTAGCATCCAACGGAGTGTCAAGTACCATGTGGGGTCATAAAGTAGCTCAACACTTTGCTCTGGGTAGGCAAAATTGCATCAACAATGTCATATATTCTCTCTGGAATGGGTAAAACAAACTCTACAATGTTGTTTAGGAGGATTATCTTCTCTCAAGTGGCCTATGCTATTTTGGAAAAACCACCTATAAAAACTCTCAATATCAAGTGAAAATTAACAATCATTAGGTGTAGTAACCATAGATGGATCATAGTGGACCATCCCAATGTTGGGGGCACAATAATACTTCACACTAAGCTCACCTTCAAATTTCTAACCAAATCAAATCTCGTAAACAATTTACATCCTTATGTTCGGGATGGTTAGATGGATATACCTATTAAGTGTTTCCAACCCCCAAGGGGAAGTGATATGTCCCAAGTTAGTCCATCAATCCATAGGTGTGTGAGAAAATGGTGGAAGCAGAGTGGAAATGACTTCAGGATAGGGTGCCATAGCCAAGTGACTACCTAATGGAGGTCCAACATCCTAAGTGTATAAATTCAAGGAGGCAACAGTCATGGAGGCATGAGTTACCCCTTTCCTCAACTTGTTTCTTCTACTCCTCTAGTGTGCCTTTTACTTATTTATGATATCTTTGATTTGGATGCATAGCTTAGAATCCCAAGCTTGATTTTGAGATTAAACATTTAATACCCCTTAATAATGAGTCAGTTTATCATTCATTAGGATTGAGGCAATGCAAGAGTTCATTTCTAAATGGAGCATTCATGTCCTCAAGGAATTGGGTGATGGTTAATGAAGGGGGTAGGGCTCATGCTAGGCTTTTTCCCATGTGTTAATCGAATGTCTCAACCATATTTTGCATTTTATATTTTTCTTTCAGTGTGGCTTTCTTATTCCTTTAACTTTATTTTAGATTCATCAACCTCCATGGAAAATTTTTGCAACCCAGACTTGGAAAAAATAGCTCAATTAAAGCCTTCGTAGTGGTGCCTTCCTAAAACCACAAACCCTCAGAGGATTTCCCAATGGACTAGATCCAAAGACTAACCTCCCATGTGAAATGAGGGAACAAGAATATAGTCAAGATAGATCAATCATCCAATTTCCCCCTTGATCCATATTAAAATTCCCATAACATTAAGTGAAAGCACATGATTGAAAAATGGTTAAAGTACTTGTTGAAGGATGACCCACCTTCCTTAAAAAGGAATTCCAAATGGGATAAAGAAATCTAACTAGAGTAAGAAGTGGAGGATCCTGGTATCATGTCATGTGATGATCAAATAGGGTTGTTCATTCACTAGTCATCCAAAGAGGACAAAAGTTTTCTCCTATGGGTTAACCACTTTTTGGTGGGTAACATGCACATTAGATACAAGAAGACTAATTTTCACTCTTTTAAGAGGAAAGTGATAAGTGAGTGATGATGAAAAGTGAAATAAGGCCTCCTCTATTTATATGAGCTCTAACTTGCCTTGTTTTAACTATTTTTACAAACAATGCCGTAGAACAAGTTTGCTTAAGTGTTCAAAAAGTGTGAGGTCACAATCCGACCTCAATATAGCTCAAAGACTTAACATAAATTCCAAAAACAACCCACACATGTGGGAAATAAAGTCCTCCATTATGAATTCATCCTCCATAAATTCTCAAAATGCCACAAACAAGTGAAAAATTGGATTATGAGTGCTCCTCACTCTAAGAAAAGCTCAAGGTGCATGAATATCCCCATGCCTCCATAAGGTGCCTCCAAAACCATGATGTCGCCATAATTATTCCCTACATCACCCTTCCAAGGGAAAAAGGAGTTATGTGGTGCCATCATGCTCAAGCGTTGGGGTCTCGAGGTGATGTGCAAGCCCTCCAATGCCATCTAAAGGATAGTCAATCATCATCCAAGCCGAAGAGTATGAAATTTCCATCAAACAATGTCAAAGCTAGGGTTGAAGTGTCCTGGGTCCATCTGGGCACATCATCCAATAGTCCAACACCTAACCTCATTGGCTCAACATTTCATCATACAAAGGTACATATGAGGGTCAATTACCATGTGGAATCATCCCATAGCCCAACATTCATCTCTAGAGTAACAATGTTGCATCATAAATGTCAGAATTACTCTATAGATGGGGTAGAATGACCTCTGGAGGGTTGCAGAAAAGGAGAAAACTCATCTCTCAAGGGGTCTTTCCTACTTTTCTAACACCACCTAAAATTTTCAAGATCAAGTGAAATCAATAAGCATTAGTGGAAATAACCATTAAAACATCATGTTGGACCATATCTAATGTTATGGGCACAAGCATACTTCACACAAAACTCACTTTCAAATGTCTAACTAGATCAAGAGAAGTAAACAAGTTAACTCCCTTATATTAGGGATGATCTATTCAATTACCCCATTATGTTTTTATAGCCCCTAAGGGGAGTGATATGTCCTAGTTTAGTGCATCAATCCATAGGTATGTGTGATAATGATGGTTACAAAGTGGGAAAGACTTCGAGGTAGGTGCCACAGTCATGTAACAAACTAAAAGGGTCCAACATCCTGAGTGTATAGATGTAGGAGAGAGAAATCATGGTGGCATGAATTACCCTATGAGGGGGGTAGAGATCATGCTAGGAATTTTCCCATGTGCTAAATAATGTCACAACCATATTTTGCATTTTACATTTTTCTTTCTTTGTGGCTTCATATGTTTTTAACATTTTTTAGATGCATTTGTTGAGAAATGTAGGGCATTGGGATTAGGTGATTTCTCTTTGATGATCAACCTCCAAGACCCTTGACCTATCAACCTCTCCAAGACCAAGTCACAAGACTCTTTTTCACTGCTTCTTCTTCTAGCCCAAGTTAATGCTAGTCAAACTGATTTCCAACACTGCATATTTCAATTGGACTGATGCTTCGGCCTTCTTCCACCGACTTGCAATTTTCGAGTGCTTGAAACCTCTACAAAATCACACCAGCTGAATTATGGTCCTTTATGATGTATTCCTCCTTCACTTGGCTTAAAAGCTTCTCTTTGTAACCTCACCTAGCAAGATTGATCATTTAGTGACCTTTTACTTTGCTTCTATAAGGGTTGGTGTAACCCTACTGCAGAAACCCTATTTTTTGTTACACTTATGAGGAAATCAACCCAAAATCAGTTCCAAATTTCTTCGTTCTTACTTCCTTTTCTATTCACTGGTTATGAGGCTCTTCTCCTTGTGATTTTTTTTTTTTTGCACTTCTTGCTTAAGATGCTTGAACGAATTGTTTTCCAAATGATGTCTAGTGCTCATATATATAGTGGTTTGTCCATGTGATTTAGGTCGACTTGATATTGTGCCTAGGTTGACATGCCTTTCTAAAATCATCTTTCTTCCCTTTTGTAGGCCGACTTCACAGGGTGCTTGTGACAAGGTCTTGGAGGGTTAATGACTCAAACAACTTCTCTTTTAACAATGTGTAACATGCCCAAAATTTGTGTCTTCAATGCATGACATTGACTCAATAGAATTTATGACTGGATGACCAAACCTAATAGCTCTCAATGGGAGCTTCAACTAATAATAAATTCCTTGAGCATGAAACCCATGACTATACAAAACAATTTTCTTTTTCTTCTTTACATCAATTACATAAAACATGATTACACATGTCATTATGAAGACCGAACCTAGTTACACTTTTAAACAACATCCACCTTTGAGGAAAAATTTCCAAGCCAAGACTCAAGGATGTGGATTAAGGTTTCCAAATACCAATCCCAATGACCAATGAATACTAGCCCAAAGAATGGGGATGGATAATAGGGAGAGATGGAGAATGGTAAGTATGGATTTTTTTGGACACGCTACTTCAATCAATGTTTCCTCGATGGTGCCCTTCCTAAACCCTAAGGCCTTAAGGGAGGTCCCACTAAACTAGAGTCAAAGACTAATCTCCCAAGTGAAAAGAGTGAACAAGAATACAATCCAAATTGGCCAATCATCTAGTTTTCCCTGTGATCCATATTACTATGCCCAAAACATTAAATGAAAGTAGATGATTGCAAAATGGCTAAATTATCTACAGAAAAATGACCCACCTTCCTCCAAGAAGAAATTCCAGATGGGAGAGAGATCTGCCTAGAGAAATGGGTGGACAATCAATTCATATTGTTGTGTTGATCATATAGGGCTGCTAGCTAGCTGGCTATCCAAAGAGGAGAGAAATTTCTTGTAGGGGTTACCCATGTTTTGTTGGGTAAAAGGAACCATGCAAGAATGGGAAGGACAATTGCTAGTCAATCCTACTAAAGATATTGAAGAAATATTGGTGAAAAGAGTTAAGAAGGAATGATTGATGTCAAGATCAATTTAAATATTTATTCAAATAGAAGAATAGAAATTTGGATGATACATTGTGTACTGTAGAGGAGAAATTGGGTTGCCTTCAATGCCTACATTACTTAAAGGGTCCATGGTTAAATCCACATGAGTTGGATGCTCATGTTTTCCTTCCTAGTGTCTCTGATGCAGGATCATCTACCAGAGGCTCCCACAATCGGCATCAAAATGTTTGCTTCCAATTTGCATTTATTGTTGTTTAGTTAATTTTCTTAGTAGGATGAATAAACATGTCACAGTTGCTATAAAACTACGATGAACCTATGCATTTGTTACAGTATTGATGTGTTGCTACTGAATTGCTATAAGAAAAATGCATGGGAATTATTTGGGACAGTCAAAGGAGGAGGTGAAGCACTACAAATATTGTTGGACAGTGGACTACTAACTACTCTTGTGAATTTACAGAGACAACTTAGAAGGAGGTGAAGCACTACAAATACTGTTGGACTACCATGTGGGCTGAATGATCTAAGAGTAAGCTATAAATCTAGTGAATTAACAAAAAAGTGTTCAATTCCAGCAATCTACAATGAGAAAAGAGAAAGTTTAACTCCAAATATGAAAAATAAGGGAAGGTTCAGCTCTAAATCTTCAACAGAAGAAGAGGTTTAGCTCCAGTGAATTGAAAAATGAGGAAGACAATGAATACCAGCTCAAGTCTGAGACTATTTGGTAGTCTGATAATTCTAGTCTGAAACATTATGAATTGTGGAGAGACTAAGACCCCCAGATTTTAATCCACATGCTGAAACTGGCTTATAATTAAATAAAGAGTTAGATTCTATCCTTGTCCTTCTCTTTTATGTTATTTACATTATTAATTTTTTTCATATTTGGTTCTGTAACATTTATATATTGTGAGTCGTGACTACTTAAGTACGTTACTTTCAAATTCACTACACTCTGATAGTACTGATCTAGTTTTGTAGTTGTGTTAGGAAATTACAAAACTCATATCGTGCATCAGAAACACTGATAGAAACTTATTTCAGAACAGGGGACTAAAGTCAAGGCAAAGGTTTCAGAGTTCAAGGGTGATGTGAACCTTGAGTTGTTAATTAATTGGCTGCAATTTTAATATGGAAGACATGGATTAAGAGGATCTGAGCTGAGTAAATTTTTTTGTCACAAGGATGAAGTCACATGCTGCTTTATGGTGGGATAACCTTCAAAATAACTAATGAAGACAAGGTAAAAGCATGATCAGATTATGGCCCAAGATGCAAAAAAAGTTGAAGGCCAAATTTTGACCTGCATATTATTGGCAGAGCATGTTCGAATGAATTTAGAACTTAAGGCAATGGAAGTTGTCCATTGTGGAATACACCAAGTTGTTTATTAAGTTGCAGATGAGAGAAAATCTGCAAGAAGTCTGTGAGCAGTGAGTCGCTAGATACGTCAATAGACTACGGCACCATCTCCAGGATGAGTTGGTCTTAGTTAAGTTACACTCAATGGATGAAGGATATCAATATGCTTGGAATGCCAGAGAGAAATCGAATCCGGATAATGATGAGCTGGCCCTTGTCAAGTTGCACTCAATGAATGAAGCATATCAATACAATTTGAACACTGGAGCAATTGAATCAATATAAGAGTAAGTCAGTGAGCAAGAAAGGTTACAGTACTTCATTTACAGGGAAAGGAAGCCCCTTAAAATCTCTCGAGAATGAATATCTTGAGAAAGGCCACGAAGTAAATCCATAGTTTAGAGGAATAGAAGGTTGCAATAGCAGAGGAACAGAACAAGCATTTGGTTACCAAAAACCATTAATGTTTTATATTTGATGAAGTCCATAAAGCTTGAGATTGTCACCAAAACTATAAAAGGGCATTGGTAGTTGAAGAGGAGCCTACAACGCAAGAAGTTGAAGCAAAGGCAGCAGAGAACTTGATCTTGCAAAGAAGCCTAATATCAAGAAACAAAGAGAGTGTCACAGCTGATTGGAGGAGGATGAGTTTCCTGTGAACCAAATCCAAGTTTTAGGAAAAAGTGTGCAAAGTAATATTTGATGGAGGATCTACCAAAATTAGAGCTTGCTTGCATTCCAAATTCCAAATTCAAATCACTGTAAGGGTTCCTGATTGAAAAAGGAACATGTAGTGCATATATAAGTGGTGTGGTTGGGATAGACACATCATTTGTGTTGGAATATTAATTCCAACTTCCCGTAGACAGCAGAAGGATGGGAGAATTTAAGTCTGATGTGAATTTGGGAAAGGATAGCAATGATGACAACAATCTCCAGTTTTGATCTTCACGCAACCACGTATCCTTATCTTCACCAACCACCAGAAATGAATTCTGCACCAACCACTTCTGAATTAAATTAACGTGGAGCCAGCAACATTCCGGGGGGCATCCAACCTTGAGCATCAAAGGGAATGGCAACCCACCAGAGGAGGTGACGTCACCCACCTCTTGACCAATGGCAGCAGTTCCATTAGGGCAATGAAAAGTGTCCTTGCATTGTATCTTGACCTCACGAAATATGGAACGTATGGAGTTTTAAATGTTTTGATTTATTTTTTATTCACCGCATTATGTTTTAATTTTTAACTTTGGGACAATGTTTTATTTACCGCGGTACATTTTGTTTTTAACTTAGGTTATAAGTGTTATATAATATATATTGTAAATATTTTATATTTACAATATATATGAATATTGTAATGAAACGTGTAGATATATACATGCCGTGTGCATTGTGTAATGTATAAGAGTGAGAGATCGAAGGCAGAAACAAAAAAGGACAGAGAGCACTGTGTGCGTAGCAGTGAATAGAAACAGAGAGACAGAGAGAAATTTTTGTTAGCATTGTGTGTGTGTGAAGCAGCCAGAATATTTCCGTTGTGAATCCAAAAAATCATAGTTCTGAAGAATCCTATTTTGTAGCAGTTAGTTTTATGTTTAATGAAATACTGTTATACTTCATCTCTCTCTTTCCGCATTTTTTATCACTGTGTTGTGGAAGAGGAATTTTATTTTTCCTCTGTGTGTTAAGGAATTGTTCAGAAATTCACACATGGTATCAGAGCTAGTCTAGGCGCTTATTGAATGAAGCAGAGGTTTCTCTTCATTGTAGAAGCTATAAGAAGGTTGTTGAAGCAGATTTCTCCAACAGAGAGAAAGCTTCTATTTGTTTTTTTTAACACAATCAAGAAAACCGTCGTGTTTGCATAATTACGATGGCATCAGTAGGCACCAGCTTGACGAATCCCCAACTTCCATAGTTTAACGGGAAGAACCATGAATATTGGGCAATCACGATGAGAACCCTGTTTGCTTCACAAGACATTTGGGAGCTAGTTGAGAATGGCTACCCAGAACTAGCAGACGCAACAGTGCTGGCTACTTTGACAGCAGTAGAAAGAGACTTGTTAAAAGATAATAGGAAGAAGGACCCCAAAGCCCTCTTCTATCCCTTTCAATCAGTGCACGAGAGTATTTGCCCAAGGATTGCAGCAGCAACAACAAAGTCTAAGGAGGCGTGGGATATTCTCAAAACAACCTATCAAGGCATGGAGAAGGTGAAGACAGCAAAGCTGCAAATTCTGAGGAGAGATTTTGAAACCCTCTGTATGAAAGAGCCTGACACTATAGACTCATTCTTCACTCATGTTATTGGGTTGGTTACTCAGATAAAGTCTCTTGGATAAACATTTGAATAAAGAAGAATAGTGGAGAAAATCTTGAGAAGTCTACCCTCAAGATTTGATGCCATAGAAATGGCAATAGAAGAGACAAAGGATCTCTCACTATTTACAATGAATGAGCTTAGTGCATCCCTGATGTCTCATGAACACAGAATGAACAGAGGAACAAATTCCTCATTGGAACAAGCTTTCAAGACTCAAATGTCTTTTGGCAAAGGCAGAAGTCAAGGTAGAGCAAACAACAGAGGAAGAGGAAGAAGCCCACAGAGAGATGGAAGAAACAACCCTGCAAGTACGAGTGGAAGGGGAAACAATAGAAACTAGAATGAAGGCTCAAGCCAACATCAAGCTCATGGACAAAGATATGATAAATACCAAATCCAATTTCATTATTGCAAGAAATATGGACACTATGCCAATGAACGTAGGAAAAAGAAAAATGACATGAATAATAGGCAGAATGCTAATTTTACAAAAGAAGAAAAGAACCAGAAGAATGTATTGTTAACATGTAATGTAGCACAAGATAGACAAGATGATGTATGGTTCTTAGACTCAGGTTGTAGTAACCACATGACTAGAAACATAGCAATGTTTGCCAATCTAGATGAAAATGTTAAATTTGAAATAACAATAGGGACTGATAGTAAGGTCTCTATCATGGGAAAAGGAAGAGTAAGCATTAGGGGAATTTTGAGGTCTAAAATGAGCCTCCTAAGGAAATAATAAAATAATAGCTAAACCAATAAAATAATATTTATGAATTTGCAATTCACTTTTTGCACCATAATCCATATAACTATAGTTAAATTCAATTCAAAAGTTGTACCAAAATAAAATTAATAAAAAAATTGTATTGATGTGACTATAAATAAGAATGAGCTTTTCAAGAAAAAATTATTATCATTGAACAACTAATGCATTTGTCCTTTGTACTTAAATGAATTAAAATAAAATATAAATATAAATTTATAAATTCTTAATTATATTATATGTTATTAATTAAAATTTATATTATTTAAATAGTATAATAACATGTAATTAATATACTATATAAAAATAATATAATATAAGATAATAAATGTATAGGCATATGCATTGTTTCTTTGAAGAAATATGAAATGACAATAATATATTTTTATTCAAAAAGTGTGAAATGACATTTATTATGAGTACTTTACTTTGACTTTAAAAGTACTTAGAGAACTACAATGGTTAACCATGAGTTTTTATCCACCATTGAGAATGTGACAAGTAAGTACCTTTAACTCAAGCAATGCCACCTCAACCATTAGGGATGATTTCATCTCCTAAAATGTGATTGGTTCTCATAAAGTGAATTTTGATTGTACATTTTCCTTAGGAGGCCCATTTTAGACCTCAAAATTCCCCTAATGTATCCTGACAAGAAAAGGAGAACAAAAGTTTGTGCCAGTTGTATATTATGTACCTAGCTTGAAATGTAATCTTTTGAGCATTGGACAGCTCATAAACAAGGGCTACAATGTATTCTTCAAAGATTATGTGTGCACAATCATGGACATACCTCCAATAAAGAAAGTCATTGCAGAGATGCAGATGATAAGCAATAGGATGTTTCCTCTCAAGCTCAGAACAGACTTGAAGGAAAGAAGAAATGTAGCAGCTGTAACACAAGAGGTCTTTCAAGAGGAAGTGAAAGATGAAAACTAGTTATGGCATTTGAGATTTGGACATCTCAATTTCGGAGGCCTGAACTTGTTGCATAGAAAGGGAATGGTAAAAGGATTACCATTGATTGAGAAACCAGACAGCCTTTGTGAAGGCTGCATCTTGGACAACCAACACAGAGAAAGCTTTCCAGTAGGGAAGAGTATAAGGGAAAAGACACCCCTAGAGATTTTCCACTCAAATTTGTGTGGACCAATGCAAACGCAATCTTTAGCTAACAACAAATATGTTTTGACATTCATAAATTATTACACCAAAAAGACATGGGTGTATTTCTTGAAACAGAAGAGTGAAGTGTTTAAATAGTTCTGCTACTTCAAAGCTCTTGTTGAGAAGCAGAGTGGGCACTACATCAAGTGCTAAGAACTGACAGAGGTGGAGAATACATCTCCAAAGAGTTCCTGCGTTTCTATAAGGAGAATGAAATACATAAGAAATTTACCACAAGGTACACACCTCAGCAAAACGGTGTTGAAAAAAGGATGAATAGGATCATCATGGACATGGTCAGAAATATGTTGAAGGCGAAACATTTGCCAAATGAGTATTGGGCTTAAGCTTTCAATTGTGCAGCGTATATCTTGAATAAATGCCCAACCAAAACTATCATGCACAGAGTTCCGGAAGAAGCGTGGAGCGACATAAAGTAGCATGTCACCCACATGAGAGTTTTCCGTTGTGTGGCTTAAGCACACATTTTGGATCAGCTAAGGAAGAAGTTGGATAGTAAGGGGGAGAAGTGTATCTTTTTTGGATACAGTGATGAGTCCAAGGCATACAAACTCTATAATCCATCCAACAAGAAAGTAATAATAAGCAGAGATGTGCAGTTCATTGAAGAAGAATCTTGGGATGGAATCTTAGAGTAAACAGTGAATGTGAAGACATGTGTGTCTCACGAAGAAGAAGAGGAAGGGACAACAGCAAATAATCCCTCCTTGGTGGCTCCTCCACCACCACAAGCACAACAAACCACACCAAAAGCTGGAAATAGAACAACCTTGAGAAATCAAGGAAGTGCTTCTCCAAGCACACCACAGGGAACTAAAACTCCCTCGAGTTCATGTGGAACTCCAAGTACACCAAGAAGATCGAGATTCATAAATCTAAGTGATATTTATGAACAAGGAGAGGTAAATGATAATGCTGGTCTGAACTCTTTATTTTCTTTGTATTTTCATGTTGATGACCCAATTCATTTTGAAGAAGCTGTAAAAGAGGAAAAATGGATTGAAGCAATGAACAAAGAGATTGGTGCAATAGAAAATAGTAATACATGGGAGTTACTGGACCTCCCTAAAGGTAAATAAGTCATTGGAGTAAAAAATGGGTCTATAAGACCAAGAGCAATGCCGAAGGCAAGATTGAAAGGCACAAAGCAAGACTTGTTGTCAAAGGCTACAAGCAGCAACAAGGAAGAGATTATGAAGAAACCTTTGCACCGGTTGTAAGAATGGAAACAGTGAGAGCAGTGTTGTCCATGGAAGAACAACAAAAATGGAAGGTTTACCAAATGGATGTGAAATCTACATTCCTGAATAGAGTGTTGAAAGAATAGGTATATGTTGAACAACCTCCAGGCTATGGGATTGAAGGCTAAGAGCACAAAGTGTGCAAGTTGAAGAAAACTCTTTATGGGCTGAAGCAAGCACCGAGAGCATGGTACAATAGGATAGATGCTTACCTAACTGAAAATGGATTTGAGAAATGTGATGGAGAACCCACACTCTACATAAAAGAAAATGATGGTAAGATTCTTATTGATGTTTTATATGTAGATGATTTAATCTTTACTGGCAATGAAGTTTCTCTCATTTCTGATTTTAAAGCAGTCATGAAGAGTGAATTTGAAATGACTGATTTGGGTTTTTTGAGATATTTTCTTGGAATAGAAGTAGAGAAAAATGAAAATGAGATTTTTATTTCCCAAGAAAAATATGTTGAATAAGTGTTGAAAAGATTCAACATGCAGAACAACAAGGAAACTATAACTCCAACTATCATGGGGTTAAAATTGAGCAAAGAAGACAACAAGAAGGATTTTGATCCAAGTTTTTATAAAAGCATAGTTGGTAGCCTTATGTATTTTACTGCAACTAGGCCGGATATTATGTATGTTGTAAGTTTAATTTCCAGATTCATGGAAACACCAAAAGAGACTCATTGGCAGGCAGCCAAGAGGATGTTGGAATCACGATTGTCGTTAGACCAAAACCCACAGACGTTAGTCTCCGCTACAATCGCCAGAGTTAGGATCAACGAGAGGTGGTTAGTCCATGTCAGGAAACACACGGGGAGCGTTGAACCCAATGTCCAACAATCTCCCCCCCAATGCAAGTCGGGTGAGTTTCAAACTCGAGACCTGTCGCTCTGATACCACTTGTTGGAATCACGATTTCCGTTAGACCAAAACCCGCATGCGTTAGTCTCCGCTACAATTTCCAGAGTTATGATCAATGAGAGGTAGTTAGTCCATGTCAGGAAACACACGGGGAGCATTGAACCCAATGTCCAACAGAGGATTCTAAGGTATGTGAATGGAACAAAGGGATATGGTATTTTATACTCCCCATCTGAAAATTTTAAATTTATTATTTATACTGACAGTGATTGGGCTGGAAGTGTAGATGACAGGAAGAACACATCTAGATATGTGTTTCATTTGGGATCGGGAGCCATTTCATGGGCTTCCAAGAAGCAACCAATAGTTTCTTTATCAACAGCAGAGGCAGAATATGTAGCAACAACAACAACAACATTCCAAGCAGTATGGATGAGAAGAATGCTAAGAGATTTATGTCATGAACAGGACGAAGGAAAAACAATTTATTGTGATAATAGCTCAGCGATAGCTTTATCAAATAATTCTTTCTTCTATAAGAGAACAAAGCATATTGATGCAAAATTTCATTTTATAAGAGAACTGGTTAATAATGGTGAGATTGTTTTGCAGCACTGCAGGACAGAGGGACAATTTGCTGATATTTTAACAAAACCATTAACGCAGAAAAGTTTTAACTATCTCAAGAAATCCCTAGCTATGCAAGAAAGCAATAGTTGTAATTAAGGGGGAGTGTTGGAATATTAATTCCAACTGCTCGCAGACAACAAAAGGACGGGAGAATTTAATTCTGATGTGAATTTGGGAAATGACAGCAACGACGAAAACAATCTCTAGTTTTGATCTTCGCGCAACCACGTATCCTTAACTGCACCAACCACCAGAGATGAATTATGCACCAACCACTTCTGAATTAAATTAACACGGAACCAAAAACATTTCGGGGGGCATCCAACCTTGAGCATCAAAGGGAATGATAACCCATCAGAGGAGGTGACATCACCCACCTCTTGAAAAATGGTAGCAGTTCCGTGGGGCAATGAAAAGTGTCCCTGCATTGTATCTTGACCCCACAGAATATGGAACGTATGGAGTTCTAAATGTTTTGATTTATTTTTTTATCCACAAAATTATGTTTTAATTTTTAACTTTGGGACAATGTTTTATTTACCGTGATGCTTTTTGTTTTTAACTTAGGTTATAAGTGTTATATAATATATATTGTAAATATTTTATATTTACAATATATATGAACCTTGACCTATTGTTGTACCTTTCGAGACATTTTGCATACTCCATAGCCCAATGGTCTAAACCTCTCCTACTCTATCTTTTCTACTTGACAAGCAACCCAACCAAACAAAACAAACAAACAAACCCTAATCCTTATAAATAGCCTAAAATCAAAACCCTAAAAGCTATCAAGTTACACCTTTCATACAAATATAAAGAGAGCCCTCTCTGAGTCCAGGAAGGCTAGGTCATAGGACTCCAAAGATTGGTTTCATATTACCCTTGTACATTTGGCCTTGTCAATCTGACAAATTACGGGGGCCTAACATAATGGCGATCACGCTGGGACCTTCTAAGTCAGTAACATCTAAATATTCCTTAGGACCTCAGAAATCCCACAAACATCCTTAGATTGGTATTTAGTTGTTGATGGTGGACAACAAGAACATCCTTAAAATAGTAAACATCATCCACCTGGTGACTCCACTGGTCTTCAGCAGCCCTGTTAACCCCACTAGTTCTCATAGACTCCCCTGGGAATGCATTAAACAATCCTAATATTGTTGATGGTGGACAACAAAGTTGAAATCATCCACCTGGCGACTCCATAACTCTCAATAGACCTAAAGACTCCACTGGTAGAGGACTCTAGACTGGTTGAAAATATGCAGTGACCCTTTCTAATTTACAAACATGAATCCAAGGATACAATGGAGATATGCTCCAATAAATAGAGATCACATCCCTGGATTCCCACACAAAATGCCTCAGATAAATTGGGTTTCAAACCTGCCTATGTTTTAAGATGAAAAAATTAATGACCACTTGTTACATCTCATCAAATTTCATATACGTGTATGGAGGTTAAAAGTTGAATGGCATGAGGACTGCCTTATGAAAATGTTCATGGAAACATTAGAGGGTAAGGCAAGGGAATGGTATGAAGGCCTGAACCCTGGCACCTTGTTTTCTTTGAAAGATTTCCACAAGGTATTTTATGAACATTATAGAGAATATTATCCATCTCTATCATTAGCTGAAAATTGTTGTGATCAATCTCAAGGTCTCATACAATATCTTTTAAACATTGATGAAGATTTGGGAAATTGGCATCCTGAAGATCTATTAGAGGAAATTCATGCAATTCATAATCAAGATAACTATTATGACAGCCAAGAGGAGTTGGTTGAGGGTGAAATCAATTAGGAAATAAAGGAAGATCCATAGGATCTCTCTGAAGGGACAAGTGATGATCCACCATCTCTTCTATGTCAGGCTCAAGAAGACATTTAGCCTCAGAATCAGCCTTCACAAGAGAAAGAGAATTGTTGTAGTTCTATCCAAAGAAAGATGAAAATGCCTCCTCTTTTAACTGAAGAGGAAATAAATCAGATTCTAAGCATGCAGCCAGCCTCTAAACCTTCATATGAATAGAACATTTTTATTCATTTTCCTGCTAACCCCAACTACCATAGATCAGAAAATGGATTTGTAGATCAATTCAAGGAGAAACAAACTGATAATCCAATATGTATGAATGGTGAAATTACTTATATTGATGAATTTCAAAATTTTGATCAGTATGATGATGACTTTGTCCTCCAAACATAAGCTAATCTTGCAGAGAAATCATCAGTTGGTTTGTGGGAGGAAGTTCAGTTTCATCAACTTGAAAATAGTAATCAGCCAATACATATCAGCTATGACACTAATGAGCAAAGTCTAAAAAATTTGGAAGTGGGTGAATCATCTCTGCCTATTTGTTCTACTTCATTTCAATCCATCATAAATAATTTTCATATGATTAGAAATCAACAATCTTTCATTTTTGATGTTGAGGTTGGGGAAGATAATGAACTTCTTGAGCAAGTTGTTAATGAGAAGCCTTCTCCTGAAATTGATGAGGAAGTCATTTGTGACATAAAATTCTCTTTAGCTCCAGATTTGCAGCCACCAAGTTCCATTGAATTTCAAATTACAGATGAAGGCTTGGAAATTGATAATCACAGGAGAGTTGTTGTATTGCCTTCTCAAGAAGATTTATTGCCAAAGAGTATCCCTGCTCATCAACATGATGGCCTTCACACAGAATTCAGCCCACTCAATCAGAACATATCAGGTTTTCTAGAGGACAACATTGCAATATATGATGAGGCTGCCAGTACAGATGATCATGGGGAAGAGGTGGAGTTTCTTTCCCAAAGGAATCCCAAGCCTAGCCAAGTGGAGGAAGGAGTAGTCTGAAATGAAGCTTATTTTTCAAATCCTCTAAGCCAGGTTTTGTTTCAAGATCCCTTTGATCTTTTCTTAGAGGCATCCAAAAGAGGAACATGCTATGTCAAAAATAGTTTGTTGTAGAGTATAAAGGAGATCTTGAGCATTGTTGTACAAAAACAAGTGAGAGGGGAATGGCCTTATTGTTGTTTCAGCATACTCAAAGAGTTGAACAAAGATCACTCATGGAATCATCTGCTTGATTGGTTATATTGGAAAAGGGAGTTCACCAAATGAATATATATCATATGTAAGTTAGATTAGGATAGATAGGTAGGCAAATAAGCTCAGCACTATGAGCATGTTTCTAGCTTTAGTTTCAGATTATTTTGTCAGAAAAATGAAAACACAAAAACAAATATAAGAATAAAAAGAGGGCAAGAAAAGGAATAGGTACAGCCCCATACCAAAAAAGAGTATTGTTGAAAGTTTGCAAGCCTAAATGCCACTAACTTTAAGAAAAAAAAGTCTTCTTCAGTCATCTAGCCTAATCATGACTGAACATGTTTTAAATTTCTGTTGATAGGTTAGTGAAAGAATATTTTTCAAACCATTTAAACTTGCCTTGTCAATAGATTAGATTAGGGAAAGATGTTGGTTCCCAAAGCATAAATCTGAACCAAAGAGAAATGAGAGGGATGCATAACCAATTCTGAATCACAACCCTCAAGTTTCTAGTTTTCACTTGTACAAAAATAAATTCTTTATGCAGCTTGTCCAAATTCCACAACCCATGGAAAATCAGATTGCTTAATCCTATTTTGGTCATATTTTAAATTTCATGTCAGTAGGTTAGAGAATCAAGTCTGTCAAACAGCCTAATCTTGACAGATGAGTAGACTAGGTAGAGAATAAGAGAGTTCATTAGCCTAATCTGAACCCTTGGAAGTAATAAGGGTACTAGTAGATATTTTTTTTAATGCTTTCAAAAGAAAAGAATGTCAAGGGTTTTCCAGTCCAAGTGCACCCAAAAGAAGAAAAAATGTTAGGAAAAATAAGATGGGTAGGAAGAACTCATAATGAAGCAGTCATGTCTTTTCAGATTTTTGAGATCATAGCTTCAAGAGAACATCAACAAATGAAGGAGGAGGGATCCGCCAAATACAAGTAAGTTATTGATCTTCAAAACATAGAGATCTGAACTCTGAGGTTCTTGACACCTCCTGAAAAGGAACTGCCCTCCCAAAGTGGAGCCACTGTTAGTCATCAATATTTTTCACTTTTGGTAGATGACTATAGATTGGTTCTAGATTTGTAAAAACAACATTCTTTGAACATTGTGAGATTTAGAAATCTCACTACCTTCATTATCCTTATAGAAAAATTTTCACTATTTTATCAACCCTGCCATTTCATGGTCACCCTACCACTCCTAAAAGACTCCTTATGGGCTTGTGCCACTCACCTCCATCCTTTTTTCCTACCTATGACCTCATTACTCTATTTTTCCCATACCCATAACTCCACTTTACAACTAGGGTTGCCTATAAGCCTATTCCTTCCCATGTTCACCAGGTTCCTCAAGCATTGATGGTCTCAAAACTATCTTTGTAGGATTTTTAGATAAATAAAGTACATTGGATTTTGAGTCTTCAATACAACACTTTGACAAATACCTTTTTTTCACCTGAAGCCTCCAAAGACAATTTTTTAGTCAAAGACCAGGTCAAAGAATCCTCCCACTAGGTCAATTAGTGTTTCATATGGTCCAAGGTCATTATTGGTGTTTTAGACAATGT
Organism: Pinus albicaulis; assembly: GCA_034641835.2. NCBI lineage: Eukaryota > Viridiplantae > Streptophyta > Pinopsida > Pinales > Pinaceae > Pinus > Pinus albicaulis. The sequence goes on from CM076576.1 coordinate 140,689,397, forward strand.
TTTTCTTTGTTAGAATCTGGCTCAGTTGTAAAAAATATCAACACATGGTTATCCAAGAAAAACCTAAATATTTTCCCAAGAAGACTATCCATTTAGTTTTGGAGTTTACACCGAAGGAAAATGGACAAACTTTGACACCTTTTACAGAAGTGTTAAAAGGTCTATCAGCAGAAAGTTTGGTGAGGTAGGAGGTCTAATCCTAAATGAAGACATCTTGCAGTAAGGAAGACAGGAAACATTTTTTCTTATAGGGAATTAGGTTTTTGGTCTCTTTTGCACTTAATGTTCCAGCAGCGTGCCAACACAATGATAAATTTCAGAAATGGCATAGGGAAGGTAAATGATGAGTTGAACTCCATAATGCCAGCAAAGAAAGGATTGTGAAAGTGTTGTTGTGTGCAAGCATCCCAAAGTTTGCCAAGGTGAATGCCTCATTACCTCAAAGGGAAAAGGTGTAAATAATATCAGTAGGAAAGGTAGATTCAAGGTTTTAAGTCACCTGCTATCAGAAGTGTCAAAGAAGGTAAAATGGTAAGCCAAACTCCATGATGAAAGAAAAAGGATTTGGAAGATGTCACTGTTTGATCAAATTCCATACTTGTGAAAAGGAGTTTGTCATGCCAAAATGATCAAAAGATGGTTTGAACTCCATGGTGCGGGAAAACAAGTGTTGTGAAGGTGTTTCCTTGTGTTTGTGTCCCAAAGGTGTCAAGAGCAATTTTATCATGCCTCCATCATTTTCCATGAAGTCATTCCAAAGGAAAAATCATTTGCCACACCTAGGGCCAGTTTTGCTTCAAATTATGTTTCTGCCCAAACAAAGATGAATTTGAAAAAAGTGAGAGATATTGTTATCCATCATAGGTCCAAGAAGAAAACCCTCCTTCATATTTTACACAAGTGTCATGGTTTTAGAGCAATGTCAAAAATACAGGTGTCACAGGAGAATTGTTGCACTTCTGGAGTGACCTTGGGAAAATCCAGTTTTCTCATAGCTGGAATATCCAAATTACTTTCTTGATGAGTCAAATGATAACTATAATGGAAGAGATTTCCAATTTTCTATCATGAGCTCAATTTGGAGTTGATTAAGGCCTCCAAAACTTGCATGCACCAACACTCTGCATTTCTGCACCATCATTCATCACTTTTTGACCAGTCTTGGGAGAATCAACTTTTGATAGGTCAAATCAACTCCGATCAGAAAAAAAAAAAAAATGTATATTTGGAAATTAGACGGGATAATATTTCCAGCAAGCTATCATGGGACCAATTTGGACACTGGGAAGGCCTCCAAAATGTAGCTACAAGATGACATATTTTCCCAATGTTGGCGATGCGCACCTTGGAGGTGGCGCTGCGCCCCTGGAAATTTTTTCCCATGTAAATTACATAGGCACTGCACGCCTGGGAGGTGGCACTACACCCTTGTCTAGGAGAGCCTCCTCAACCCTAGAAACACTCAATTCACTCCCAAACTCTTGCTGAAGGTCCTCCATGAATATTGAAGGTTAAGTACCATCACATCAACCCATTTCCAAGAATGTTTGCCATCATTTAATGGAAGGAAGTTGAAGTCCAAAGAAGTAACCCTAGGTATTTAAACTTGCAATCCATTGTTTGTCATTAATTCATCTACCTATAAGGAAAATTAGTGATAAAAGAAGTATTACATTGTTTGTAGGTTGCTCATTCACCCTAGCTGTCCATAGACCTATCTCATTCATAACACTCATTCATTCACCCCCTCACTTGAAAAAAAATTGACATTCCATTACCCCCATTCACCTAAATTACACATCAACCTCTAGTATCTCAAAACAGAGTTTGACATATCAGCATAGGGTTATCATTAAGTGGTCCTCTTATCCCTCATTCTCACATACCTACACCCTCACTCATTCATCTCATTCACTTGTAAAGACTGCCATTTCACCATTCTTTCATCTCAAAATTACCCCCCTTCACCACTTTCTCAAAGTCCCTCACCTTCATCTCAGGTTACTAGTGCATCTAACAAAGAGGGAGATAACAATGAAGAGTCAAGCAAGGAGGAAGAAAGCAGTGAGTCAAATTAGTGATGAGGCACCTATCAGTGATGAAAATAGAAAAGAGGGAAAGAGCAGTGAGGACAATGGCAGTAGATCAAAGAGCCATGATAGTAGTGGGTCAGAGAGAAGTAAAGAGAACAATGAATCTCATAGCAGTAAGGAAAACAAGAAATGAAGAAGAAGGAAATGAGGAGGCAGATGTCCATGAGGATGATGGCATGTCAAAAAGTCATGAAGAAAGCAATAAGGCTGATAACAATGAGTCCTATGGAGAATATGGTGGGACCACTGAGGCAAAAGAGAAAGAAGAGCTTAGTAACCTAGCTGATCCATCCCCCACAAGCATCCCAAACACCATGAGCAAGACAATTTCAAATTTTGGCAAGTTTTTGTAAATTTTGGTTTTTGACTGATTTAAAGTGCCAAGGGTGTAGCGCCCATAGAGCTATGCTATTTTTTGGGGAAATATTTTGAAGAATGGTTTGCATTTTTGAGTTTATCACACCAAGTAAATCATCCACAAAAAAATTCAACTCATTTGGAGCAGATTTAGTCCTCCAAAAGTGCTAAAAACACCCAAAAAACCACCTTTCTGCCATATTTTCAGAGCTGACGCTGCGCCCTGAGCAGTCTTAAGAGAATGAAATTTTTGGCAGGAAAATGGACACCAAATGAAAAACTAAAGGTATTTTTGGAAAGTAGACTTGACAAGCTTTCCAATGATCTATCATGGAACTCATTTGGACACCGGGAGGGCCTTCAAAACTCAGCTGCAAGATGACCTATTTTTCTAGTGCAGACACTGCGCCCTTGGACCTCAATGTTGTGCCCTTGCCTGCAAAGTCAACAAAACACACTTGGAGATATTTGGAGTTACCGAGGAGCCTCAAAGTCAGTTTTTGCAAAATTTAGGTGTTAGAAGTTATTTTTCATTTATTACATTAGATATTTTGTGCCTTGGGCCTTGCATGGTCTTAATGGAAAAAAATGGCATTTATGATGTATTTATGACATTTTGGAAACCCTAGTTATGGTTTTGGTCCTCCTTGCTAGTTAAATACAGCATTTAGGCCTCATTGTACATGTTGGTTGATTGTGGAGAAAAAACTCATAGAATTTGAGTTGTGAGAAGTTTTTGGTTTTGGAGCATTGTGAAGGTTTTGAAATGAATATCAATGAGACAAGCACTTTGCAAGATTCATGAACATGGCTAATGGTGATGTCTTTCTCATTTTGTACATGTCATATTATGTTTTACATATTGTTTCATCTTTCTCTTGCAATAAGATAGAAATTTTAGCTTAAGGTATGTTGTCAAAGGCACATTAAGTTTGTCTACTTTTGCTTTCATGTTTTCCTCTGCTAGGTCAGTTTAGAGAATTCTTAGTTTCTCTCTAATCCTATTAAGCTTGTTTATCTCGAGAATGATTTAATGGAGTCAGTTCCAAAGAAGTTTATGGTTAGCCCTACCCTTTGGTATCACTTAAACATTATTTTTTGAGGTCTTTTCTTTAAAGTATTGCTAACTAGGGTTTGACTTAAGAGGTATATGGTTTGTCTTGCCCTTTTGTCCATCCTAAATGGTTGCTTTGAAGGTCTTTGTAGTCTAACTAAGGAGTTTAGGAGTTTCCTGTTTCTTGATCATTACTATATGTTATCTTGCATGTTTTGTTTCTCTGAAGGTAGATAGTTGGAGAGGTTAGGAGTTACCTACTCTCTAGGGTTTACCGGATTATTGTCTTAATGTTTGCTTGCTAGGGTTTGGTCAAAGAAGTATGGTATGCCCTATATTTGGTTATTTCTTTATGCATATTGTTCTTAAAGACCTTTCTTGTTGTAGTATTTGTTAAAGGATTCTTAACTGCCCTTTGCACCTACTTTGTTCACAATTTAATGTCCACTTCACTCACCTAAGCCTTGAAGATCCATTTAGCTTTGTTATACTTGCCCTTCGAAGCATCCTTGACATATTGTTGTACCTTTTGAGACCTTTTGTAGAATCCATAGCCCAATGTTCTAAAACTCTCCTACTCTATCTTTTCTGCTTGACAAGCAACCCAACCAAACAAAACAAACAAACAAACCCTAATCCTTAATACTAGCCTAAAATAAAAACCCTAAAAGCTATCAAGTTACATCTTTCATACAAATATAGAGAGAGCCCTCTCTGAGTCCAGGAAGGCTAGGTCCTAGGACTCCAAAGACTAGTTTGATATTACCCTTGTACATTTGGTCTTGCCAATCTGACAAATTACGGGGACCTAACACTCTCTTTGTAAGATTGCAGGAGATTTCTGTAGATAATAGAAGACAACCTCCCGTGGATGTAGCCCAATTGGGTGAACCACATATATCTCTTGTATTATTTTTCCTTTTTGTCTTTCTGTTCTTATTTTTATGTTGATATGTTGTTGGTTTCTTAGATATATAGCTAGTTTAGTAGATCTAATATTCTCACAAGGTTAAGGATTGTATTGTTGAAGAAACTGTACATTACATGTAGCATATAATTCAGTAAGGAGTGGAAACTCAAAAAAATGAAGTCAATGAAAATGCAACGATAGATGTCAAGCCATTTGAGATCAAATACATTGCAACAGGAATGCATAGTTATCCTATGAGATTTTAATATATGATTTAAACTAATTAATTTACACCTCATATACATGTAATTCCTTCACATCATTCACTTGAAATAGTTTTGTTTACTTAAAATTGTTCATTTATATATATGAAATGGTAAAGAAAATATTTTTTTCATGTTTTTCAACCCAACGATAAAACATTTCCACCAAAACTATGTGAAACTTGTCTCAAACAATATAACTGTTAAATTTCCATGAGGAAATATTTCTATATATTAATCAAATATTGTTATAAATAAATAAATGAAGTGTTGTCTTAAAATAGGGACTAACTTGGAAAAAAAATCACTAATCACTTGGTTGAGAGAATCTATTAATCACACACCAATCTAGGAAATATAATAGGAACAAACTCCTTCAGATAGAAAGAATCACAACTGAGACAAGTAGGAATTACATTTTCCAACATACCCCCTTGATGACTACTTGTCTCAATATCAATCTAAAAAGTCTAGTTGTGGTCAAACATAACAAAAGGATATGTTTACATCCATATAAAGGAGCAACCATCCACCAAAATGCATGGGTGCCAATCCCTGCAACCACCAGTCTCGTAGGATTTTCCTCGCATACATGGTTTTTTCAACCATTATAACTGCATACATGTACATGTATTTGCAAATCCCCCTCCAAAATCATCATCGTGGGTTTTATCGGATTACCCATAACCATGCTCTAGGCTTTATTAAATTACACTCAACCATGCCAACAAGGGCCCTGAGACACCAAGGCTTAATGCTTCCACCAAGACACTCAATTTAGCTACGAAGGCTCAACTCTGCCACCAAGGAACTCAATTCGGCCACAAAGGCTCAACTCTGCCACCAAGGCACTCAATTCAGCCACGAAGGCTCAACACAACCACGAAAAATAAACTTTGCCACCAAGGCACTCAATTCAGCCACCAAGGCTCACCACAAACCCAACTTAACTAGGCCCAGGGTTTTCTCGGCTCACCCTCGACCATGCAAATGGTTTTGTCAGCTGACCCTAAACCATGCCTAAAGAAATCCCTATCCACTTCACTCCCATATGTGGTTTCTGGCTTACCACAAACCAACACTACAAATACAAAGTGGTTTTAAGATTACAACGAACTTTATGGGGATACACATGCCTCATGAGGCTTACATTACACACTCCAGCTTTTGGAGTTACCAAGTACATAATCTACAAAGACCACTACCAAATATCCTAGAATTGCTTACACTTAAAATGTGTGACTCATAATACAACATAATGAGAAGTCTTTATTCCACAAACTCACACAAACTCCCATCATGACATAATTTTCAGTGTCGCTTTTTCACAAAATGAATATTTGTTGCAGTTCAAATTTTTTATCCACCACGAAGTATATTTGCATCCTCTATCTTTTTCTAGTTTAATTTTTGTCTTGAATTCACCTGCGCGATTTCCTAGAGTAGCTAATTATAACAAAACCACTACATTGAGTTAGCTAGGCTCAATGCTTCTAATGCAAAAATATTTATAAATTTTTCTTCAAAGTTTCTAAACATGAAATCATAACCATTTTAATAAATTTCATTTCTACATATTTATCTTATGCAAACTCCAAGTAAATTTAGAAAGTTGAGGTTGCCACACTCCTCAGCCCATATATTTCTGATAAAGTCTCTATCTTGCAGTTGTGGTCTTTGTGTATCCAACCAACATAAGTACTCACGTGGAAGGAGGTTGCCACGACCTTAACCAACAGGGCTTTCACTAGCCAGATAATGGTGCACACAAGAAAACAAACCAAGACCTTGTTAATCATTTGCAGTGAAGTGCTTTTGGTTTCCTTCCTCACTTTCTTGTCAAAGAGATAATGCCAGACAAGGAGAACAAGAACTAGCTAGAAACAATTTTGTACAACTTTCCTAATTCCATAAACAAAATACAAAACCCTTTTTTTGAGTAAAAAAAAATAAAAAATCACAAAAAATATTTTGATCTAAATGACCCAACCAGACACAAGCCTTCAACAAAAGAGTACCAGATTCAGCTAGCACCATTTCTAGGGACGGAGACCCCACAGAGTCTTCCTGGTGAGTGAATGAATTGCCAAGATGCACACAAACGCTGCCACAAATACAGAAAAGATGAGCCACTGTAAAATCGACAGGAGACTCCATTTCCTGCGCTTGAACTCATCTAGAAGGTCCTCATCTTTGAAGGGATCATACTCTTCTTCTTCCAGCATCTCCAACATTCTAGTGTGAACCTTTCCAATCATGTCGGACTTGAGTTGCCTAGACCTCAGTTGTCTAGATTGTCGTTTGCTGCCTGCTACTCCATCACACCAAGTCCAACCATTTGGGCCACCACAGGGAGATCAAATCCTTAATGATCATAAGGACACACAGGAGTTACAAAAACACAAGCATTAGGGGAAAAACATATTTGTGAGAAGTTGGCCTCCGCCATGGACGAGTTTCGATCACCGCCAGAGGTCACAAAGTTGCGTAAGTGCCTTGACCTGTCGGCCTTACTTCCCATCGACCCGAAGCCCCGACAAAATTCTCTTCAATCGGTTGCTCTGGTCCGAAGACAACACATAAGAGGGCAAGAGATCATCAATAACTTTGACCAATTTTATAAGAAAACCCTACAGTGCTCTACTTGCAGAAGTCAGGTTCCGGTGGAGTATGCTCACGCCCTCACTGTCATTATCATCATCTGGGGTCAGTCAAGTGCCATATATGCTTAACCCTACGGCCCTGTCACGTCTTCGCTCAGTTTTATGATCATGATGGATAAACAAACATTCATATAACTTTTTACTACCCTGGGCCAAGGCCAAGCCCAAACGGGCTGTGATACCATGTTAAATTTCCATGAGGAAATCTTTCTATATATTAATCAGATAGTGTTACAAATAAATACATGAAGTGTTGTCTCAAGATAAAGAAAATATCTTAGACACACAATCACTTGGTTGAGAGAATCTCTCAACCACGCACCAATCTAGGAAACATAATAGGAAAAAACTTCTTTAGATAAAAAGAATCACAACTAAAACAAGTAGCAATTACATTTTTTAACAATAACCTTGTAATTAGCTCTCTCCCTAAACTTCACAATATATATATATATATATATATATAATTTTACTTATTTCAATATTTAATAATTTATTCAAATTTTATAACCTATTAAAATTTATATTAATTATAAATTTCCATCCTCCAATAAGCAAACAAACATACAAACATGAAACAAAGTCAATCACTCACTTTTTATTCCTTCACATGTGCCCCATATATATATATATACACACACACACTGAAACAAAGTCAACCATTCACTTTTTATTCATTCATGTGTGGTATATATATAAGGAGGAGTCTTTCGTTCGACGAATCGGGAACTAATGTGACAGCTCGCCTGCTCCAACGACCCCTCCCTTCTCTGGCTCGACGGTGGACACCGTTTACATACATGGTGTTGTTTCCTAGGGCTAACAACCAATATGACCTCTATTAAAACATTGAATTTTCGATTAGCTCTATTTCATATTTCAAATTTGAGTGCCCTCATATTATAAATTTCAAATTTCAGTTTTGCACTGCGTAAAACACTACATGGCTTCTTGCTATATTTCTTCCATGGCTACTGGATAGCCACTCCGGATAGCCTAAGGATTCGATTTGAAGTATCCAAGTAATATAGAAGTGGAGATTGCAGGGTCCGTTCATAGCTCACTGATCTGCGCTACATTCATCAATAAATGACAAGGTGATCTTTGTTCAACGATTCTACTAGCTTACCTTTTAGATCATCCCACTCTGCCATGTTTTTTTTATTTCAGTGCAACTATATCACTTTCACTTTATTTTCAGGAAAATCGAGGTTGAACACTACATCATCTTGAGAGCAAAGGAGATTGTGTGGTGAAAGTTAACAAGGCCGCATTTGAAAATTTGGATTCAGTGCAGGGTCAGACACAATGGTGGCAACAATTAAATAAATAAATACCGTTCATTTTTCGTTTTAAATAACTATAAGTTACTGGTCAAGAATTAAACCATTAGATTTACAAGAACATATCTAATATTTAGATGGAATAATATATATATATATATATATATATTCCAATATATATCACATTTAATGTTGTTGCTGCATTTCCTTTTCATGTTGTAGTTTCTATTTACGCAGCTTTAAAATAAATGGTTATTTAACATTTTGTATTTGATTTTGTTTGATGGTAATAAACAGCCAAAGACTTGTAGAGTTTGCACACCAGGTGCATGCAAAATATGCAGTCGGCCAAGGGCAAAGTTCTTGTTCTTGAGGAAGAGCAAATTTGCAAGGATGATATTGAGCACATTGAATGCAAAATACACACCGATTTTAGCTACCACCCGTTCCCATATCCTTTAGTCAGAGTGCAAGTTAAAATTAGTGGGGCTTCCGTCGTGTTATTTGAAATCTCATTTACGGAATTTTTTAAATGTGCTTTTGGTTCATTTTGATTTGTGGTATAGAGATGTGTAATGTTCCTTTCTATTTTTAGATAAGGCTGGGCTTCCATCACTCATAAAAAATAGAGCTGTTGGATGATAAAAATAGAGGGTGTAACAAAGCTTTTATTGTTATTTGAAGTCCCAGTTTGATTTGATTTTATTTTAGGCTCTTGGAACGTCCAGATTTATAGTTTTTATACTATCAAAAAATATTCAAAAATAACTCTTAGTCAAAGGATATGTGAGTCTATATATATATTGACTTAGTCAAAAGATATGGAAGTTGTCTATGTCTGGACGGCAATTTTTTGCCGGAATCCAGTAAAATAAAATTAAAAAAATCAGGTAGTTGGAGTGTTTGGAATCCATTTTTGATAGTGGAAATGGATTCAGCACTATCAAAAACTCTTAGGGCACTCAAAATACTAAATTTTAACAACTGTAAACATGATTCTGATAAAATCTTTGTCAGATTTTGAGCCATTCTGTTGCTTTTTTAAACTATGCTAAAAATATGTGTTATATTTTTTCCAGTGATATATATATATATATATATATATTTAGAGAGATTTGTTATATATATATTGTGATTATTTTATAGTTTATATTTTTTTCAAATTCAACTTAAATTATTCCTATATTTTTATATGGTTTTTTCTAAGATATTGCAACAATCAATTTGCTTTTGATAAAACAATAGTAAGATAATAACTTTGTCTCATGTACATTACTTAAAATGTAGTATAGTGTGGTACTGAATTAAATTTAAGCAAAAGTTTTTTTGAAGCAATTGGGTATTCCTATAGTATAATTAATTGGGTAAGAAAATTTAATATCTTAATTTTTAAATAATATATATGGAAAATAATTATTTATTTAATTTTGAAACAATTAAATTAAATTTATTTATTTATTTTAATAATAATAATAATAATAATAATAATTATTATTTTAATTATTTTATTTTTGAAAATAAATACTATAAATATAATGAAGAAAAAAAATAGCAATTACCATTGAGTTGAATGTTCAAAAAGTAAAATATTACTTTGTAAGAAAAAACATTCTAAGATTATTATAGAGTTTCTTCTCTTTCTCTTACACATATATTAGTGCATCTCAATAAACGGTTGGAATTTATATTTTTTACGGAAATATTCTTATTTAATTACCATGTTTAATATTTAACTAAAACAGTTGTAATCAAGAATTCGTTAGGGTTTTGGTTTAGTTAGAAATTACCTTATGATATCTCTCCAGAAAAAGGTTACACGGATTCCATTACACATCAATACTATTGTTCTTTGCATTCACTGGGTGGAAAGGAGAGTGTGCAAATGGAAGGGAGAACAATGGGTTGAAACGGAAAGGACCAGAGTGTGCGTTCCAGAAAAAGACTGTGTTGACAAGAGTGTGCATTCCAGAAAAAGACTATGTGTTGATCCTCTCCACGTGCGGATCCCACATTTTTCTGCCATCAACAGTAAACCATCTTTCAGTCCATGGTAATATAACTCGATAATTGAGAGAGTAATGTGTTTGTTGATATAACTATGATACAGCCGTGGCAGTTTCTATGCAGAGTTATGTCATAATAAGAAGTTCTTATTAAGAGGGTTAGTCAGAGGTAAGCATGTTGATTGCCTTAAAAATGTATGGATTTGCATGGATATTAATGAATCTTTCATTAGTTTATTGAGATGTGACTGCAACAAATTCACCATTGATTATTTAATTATTTATTCTCATATCTGAGATGAAATATATATATGAGAAAATATTTCATGGGAAGGTATAATAAGTTGGGATTTCCATTTTTAAGGCGAAATGTGTCTTTGTGGTTAAACATAATATCTTATGGAATTACCTTCTAAAAATTATACACATAAATAACATAAGTTATAGGATTTTCTTTGGAAATAATATCTTTGTCTTGTGTGTGAAACATAAGTCCATTGTGTTAATTCCTTTGCAAGAGTTTCAAAAGTTACATGTTCTCGTGGGTAAAAGAACAAGTTATTTTTGTGTTGGATATTGGGTATTTTGACTTAATTGCATGGTTTACTATATAAAATGTTAACTTTGTTATTATTCTAAAAAGACCTTCCACTTTCTTGAAAAGGGTAACCTCTTGAAAAGATTGCATGGCTAGTTCTTGACTTAGGTGTATAAAAGGTTAAGTTAACCTTGTTATGGTTTCCTAGCTTTGTGCATAAAAGATGGTTATCTATCATAATTTCGTGAAAGGGAAACATGAGAAACTACATAAAAAAACTAAGTTATATTAACTTCCTTTTGAGAAATAATTATGTATATATTTACATAAAAAGAATAGTTAATGATGTGTAATTCCAAGAAGGGAATTTGTCTTACGTACATTAAAGAAGAGCTATTATGATAAGCTCTTGCATGCACAAATAATAGCCATTTTATTATAGAGATATGTTCTTTGCATGGATAGAAGAAGTAGTGAGTTATAATGCTTCTTGGGAACAATTATATGTGAGTACTTAGGTTGCTCCTTCGTTACAATGTTGACTTCTCGCAGCTTGAGAGGCTTAGTAACATCAACAGTTTGCAGTGGAGGTCCAACAACTGCGCGCTCCCTCAGGCATGGGAGTTTGATTCGATCCCTCGGGCATGGGAGTTCACTAGTCTAAAGGTGGAATTCATGGTTGGTGTTAATATGATAAGGCATAAAGTATCAGTTCAAGGGTGTGCCCGTGAGAGTCAAGACAACCCTTCTGCTAGTTGGTGGGCTCTCCACACCTTCGTAAACTCCATCGATGCTAAGAATTCTTTCAATATTATGTGTCTCTTGCTCAGTGTTGTGAACGTTGTCTCGCTCATCTCATTCAAAGCGAAAACATGGGGAATTATCTTGTCTTTTCTTGGCTCAGTTTCCTCCTATGCAGTAAGAATTTGGGAATATTTCCCCTCCAGGTTGTCAATGGATTTTCGTAAATCTCAAGAAGTCAAGTTGGACTTTTTTCTAGTGGGTGTTGAATTTCTCATCTTTGAATTTCAAGCTTCTTCACCACCCTATGCACATCCTGCAACCTTTTCCATGGAAATAGGTGTTACTATGTTGAGGGCACCATCACTAGTGTAGCTTCATGCATCCCAAGTCTTGCACAATTTTCATATGCACAATTTCCCCTGCATAAATACTAAGTTCTTTGGTACCCTTAGTTCTATTCTGCTATTTTTTCTTAGTTGGACAACTCCCTCCCTTTCTTCCATCTTGTCTCTTTCCATGTTTCGATAAATTTTGGGTCTCCTCCTTGTGTAGGCAGCTCCCCTAGCTCAAGCCTCTCCCCCTCTATTTCCAAGCTCTTTTGGCTCCCTATTTGTGGTATCAAATCACACTTTGTATCTAATTTTGTGTTCCAACACTCAATTTCTGTCCCTTATGGGAAACAAAGACTATTATTCTTCTGCCTCAAGTTGCACAAGACAGTATAATTTTATGTCCACATCCCCATTATTTCCATTTAGACCAATATTAATGCATAACTTTTCAATCATAATCTAATATTAAATTTCGTTATTACTTTTCAAACACTCCTTAAGTACCTCTTGTCCACATCAAAATGGAACAGGTAAGAAAAAGGTCTAAAATAAATTAAACTCGACATAATAAAAAAAATATGCAAAAACTATAGTTATAGCTTACATACCCTTTCCCGGGCAAACATTATATAACTCTACTTCACTAGGATGAACATTAATATAAACTAAGGCTTCACGTATGCATCCACCAGATCTGTACCATCAATGTAGTCCCTAATACATATTGTACCTTCAAGAGTATTGTGATCGCACGGGTGCCCTGTGCACGTTCGTGTGGCCCGTTTGTCGGTTTCTCCCTTATGCCTTTGTTCGGTCGTGCACGCCATGTCGCACCGTGTGAGGGCACCCACCCAAATGTGTTCGGGTTGGGTCGTTTCGTTTGAGGGTGGTCATATCAAATTTACTGAGTTGTGACCGCAGGGGTGCCTTGTGCACGTTCGTGAGGCTCGTTTTCTGTTTTCTCCCTTGTGCCTTTGTTTGGTCGGGCGTGCCATGTGAGGGTGACTGCCCAAATGCATTCGGGTCGGGTCAGGTCGTTTCGTTTGAGGGTGACCATATCAAATTTGCTAAGTTGTGACCGCACGGGTGCCTTTTGCACCTTCGTGTGGCCCATTTTCCGTTTTCTCCCTTGTCCCTTCGTTCGGTTGTGCACGTCGTGTCGCGCCGTGTGAGGGCGCCCGCCCAAACGCGTTCAGGTCGGCTCGTTTTGTTTGACGGCAGCCGTATCAAATTTGCTAAGTTGTGACCGCACAGGTGCCTTGTGCACGTTCGTGCGGCCCGTTTTCTGTTTGCTCCCTTGTGCCTTTGTTCGGCCAGGCATGCTGCGTCGTTTAGTTTGAGGGCGCCCATCTAAACCCGTTTGGGTTGGGTCATTTCGGTTGAGGGCGCCCACCCAAACGTGTTCGGGTCAGGTCGTTTCGATTGAGGGCGCCCCCCCAAATGCATTTGGGTCGGGTCGTTGTGGTTAAGGGCGCCTGTATCAAATTTTCTAAGTTGTGACCGCACGGGTGCCTTGTGCATGTTCATGTGGCCTGTTTGCCGGTTGCTCCATTGTGCCTTCGTTCGGTCGTGCGCGTCGTGTCACGCCGTGTGAGGGCGCCCACCCAAATGCGTTCGAGTCAGGTCGTTCCGTTTGAGGGCGGTTGTATCAAATTTTCTAAGTTGTGACCACAGGGGTGCCTTGTGCACATTTGTGTGGCTCATTTTCCATTTTCCCCCTTGTGCCTTCGTTCGGTTGGGCGCATCATGTGAGAGCGCCCACCCAAATGCATTCGGGTCGAGTCATGTTGTTTCGTTTAAGGGCGGCCGTATCAAATTTGCTAAGTTGTGACCGCATGGGTGCCTTTTGCACATTCGTGCAGCCTGTTTTCCGTTTTCTCCCTTGTGCCTTCGTTCGGTCGTGCACGCCATGTGAGGGTGCCCACTCAAACATGTTCCGGTCGGGTCGTTTCGTTTGAGGGCGACCGTATCAAATTTGCTAAGTTGTGACCGCATGGGTGCCTTGTGCATGTTTATGCAGCCCATTTGCTTTTTTCTCCCTTGTGCCTTTGTTCGGTCGGGCACGCCATGTGAGGGCGCCCGCCCAAACGCGTTTGAGTCAGGTCGGGTCGTTTTGTTTGAGGGTGGCCGTATCAAATTTGCTAAGTTGTGATCACACGTGTGCCTTTTGCACGTTCGTGCGACCCATTTTCTCCCTTGTGCCTTCGTTCGGTCGTGCGCGTCGTGTCGCGCCGTGTGAGGGCGCCAGCCCAAACGCGTTCGGGTTGGGTCGTTTCATTTGAGGGCGACCGTATTAAATTTTCTAAGTTGTGACCGCAGAGGTGCCTTGTGCATGTTCGTGTGGCCCGTTTGTCGTTTTCTTCCTTGTGCCTTCGTTCGGTTGGGCGCACCGTGTCGTTTCGTTTAAGGGCGCCCGCCCAAACCTGTTCGGGTTGGGTCATTTCGGTTGAGTGTGCCCACCCAAACGCGTTCAGGTCGGGCCCCCTATGCCCCCAATCCCTAATCCCTTAACTACTAACTCGTTATTCGACCCCTAACCCTAATGCACCTAAATCGTTCATTTCCTTGCTACTTATCAGGTTCTTACTTCTGTCTAATTCACTATATACTCAGATCATGAATGTGAGAAGGCTGTTTGCGGAGTTATATTATTATTGTATCAACAGTGTAATTATTTCTGAGTTGTTATATCTTTCTAGTCAAAAACCTCATCTTCAAAAATATTTTCTTGTCATTTTCAAAATTGACTGCTTCATTGAGCACGACATGCAGCTTATCTAATATTTTATTGAAGCTAAGAGCTCCATCTCTGGGGAAAGCTGCTTTTCGGCTAACTCCACTGATTTTGATCTCAATTTTTCCAATTTATTCCTTCTCTCATATGATACCTAAGCCTTTGCCTTTCTCTTCCCTTCTAATTCTGTAATAGTTTCACAGTGATGCAAGCCAACTTCTTTGGAAAGCCTTCCTAGCAGACAATACTTGTGACCTGGCTGAAGCCTCAACACTTTCAAATCATCTGGAATGACCATTCTCTTCTTCTGGTCATATGGTGGGGGAACCCATTCAAAAGCCCTTAGCCTAGAAAGTGCTGCAACACCACGCTTGGTTTTGTGTGGAATCATTCCTCTAATTGTCCAGTAGTCAAATCCTTCTCTTACTTTATTGTCATTTGCCCATACCTAACCAATGAGAGCACAAGAACACCTATTTCTATAAAAGCACCTATAACTTCTCTTACTTTATTGTCATTTGCCCATAACTAACCAATGAGAACACAAGAACACCTATTTATATAAAATCACCTATAATACTTTTGTGGTTTCACTAATATCCCTTTAGTTAGTGTGTGCACAGTAGCCTAGATCCTAAAGTGATTCCCGTACAATGATAATCCACTAGGTGTATTTGTTCTTAAAAAACTATGCATGGATAGATGTCCCATTTATGGCCAAGTTCCACCAAAATGGTTCCCCCTACCTACCTAGTAACTACATTACATTTATTTCATGACAAGACTACCCTACAACCCACCAAATTTCTATCATATCCTTGACGTCAACAACAATTTGTTGTTTAAGATATAGCTAAGTTGGAACAAACTTAGCTCTAGAGCTTAGGATATTTTTCCACCTCTAATGTTTATAAACCAATAGATATAAAATTTCTAAAGCATGTGGGAGCCCTTTAAGTATCACCTTTCCTATATTGACTTCGTCTTAAAAATCATGGAAAATGTCCATAGACTAAACCAAAAATTTCATTGAAAATAATCATTCATACCATAACATTACTACTTCCCTTTTAACCACATAAAACTTATTTTTAAGTTACCATAATTCATCTTTAATATCACATAATTAGATTAAAAAATAAACCAAAATCCCTAGTTTATGAAATAAAAATTCAACAATTTTATATAATTAATAATTTAAATAAATATCTTAGATCTAACCTCATTAATAATTATTTATAATCAACAATACCACTTATTTACCCAAACCCCTTATTAACCCCAAGAAAAGTCTCACACATTTTATTTAATGGAATTTGAGTGGCCTTAAAAAAACACAAGTATTTCATTTCAAAATGTTAAAAAATTTCAAATATCAAAAGTTTTAATTTCCCTCATTCATTTCCCTTCGATTGCATGGTTTGTCCAGGGAAGGAGGGAGGATGCGGCCATAATGTCGCTGGTTTTGAGGAAGGATGCAGCCATACTATTGAAGTTTTGGAGGAAGGATGCGGCCATACCGTCGCAGGTTTGGAGGAAGGATGCGGTAAGTAAAGAAATTGATCCCGAGTGCCTATTGCAGGTCTTCTCTGATACATTTGGTTGAAGTCTGGTGATTTATTTCCTTCTACAGAAAGAATCTTCTCTGATACATCGGATCCCGATTGCCTTTGGTCCAATGATCAACCCCATTCATTCCACCCTAGAGCAGTGGGATTTGGAGAAGTAAAAGTCAAGGAAAGTGGTGAACTCTGAAGAACATGCCGTCAAATGCCTCGGACAAGGTAATCCATGTATTCATTCAATAGCCCCACTGAAATATTTATTGCTGTAATGGATTTCCCTAAATATGTAGTGCTTTTCGTTAAGTTTCTGTGTTTATCCAATGATAATGCAATGCCCTTTAGGTTTCTTTGGTTATTTGTTTGCCCATTTGGTTTTGTTACTTTCTACTTCTGCCCATTTGGTTATGGTGCATTTTATTAGCTATGAGAATTTTTGGTTGGCTTCTGCGGCAATGGCTATTTGGTTTCTATATGTTTTGGTTTGCTGATATGCCCATTTGGTTATTTTGTCTATGTTATTCTAAGAAGTTCTTGTTTACATCTGCGGAAATGGTTGTTTGGTTTCTCTTTGTTTTAGTTTGCTGATATGCCCATTTGGTTAATATTTCACATGTAACTAAGAATTTTTGGTTTGCATCATGCAACAACGCGTATCTGGTTTCAATGTGTTTACGTTAGCTGATATTCTCATTTGGTTACTTTTCCCTTATATTTACGAGAAGTTTTAGTTTGCATCTGTAGCAATGGGTATTTGGTTTTGATGTGTTTTAGTTTACCCATAGGGTTTTGATGTTTTTTTTTCGGCATTTGCTCCAATGGTCTTTTGGGTTTTGATGTATTTTCAGCTCCGCAGTGTCTGGTTTCCCTAATGGAGAACATGGAGTGGGTCCCAAGACCCGATACTTCTTCCTTGACTGATTTTATGGTTATTCCCGTCCTCCCAAAACTTGTACCAAGTGAAGAACTAGACAAGGATTTTTCCAGAAATCCTGTGCCTCTCATGGCTGTAGGGAGGCTTGATTCTGGAGGAAATGAAGGGGCTCTGATCCAGCTTCTTACTAATCATTTCCTTATCCAATTTGAGCCTTCACAGCAGATCTTCCACTATGACATGGAGATTTCTCCACAGTCATCCAAGGAGGTGGCTAGGCGTCTGAAACACAAATTAGTTCAAGAGAATTTCATTCTTCTATCCAATGCTCTCCCTACTTTTGATGGCCAAAAGAGCTTATACAGTGTTGCTAAATTTCGGAAGGAGAAAATGGAATTTATTGTTTCTTTGCCTATAAAATCTGCCAAAAGCCTTTTTTCCTTTAATGCTGGAGGGCATCAATTACTTGGCTCTGATTTTCAAGGAGGAGCCAGTAGCATAGATGAGAAATTGTTCAAGGTAAGCCTTAAGATTGCTTCAAAGCTTGATGGGAAGGACTTAGAAGAGTTTCTGAAGAAAAAAACTCTTAGCTCATGGATCATTAGTCTATTGTGGTTCTTTTTCATCCTTTCAGCTCAAATGAGCAATTATTGATAATTAATATAAACAGATGATCATTTTGATGTGTATGACGCAGTCAGCCCAGAGCAGGGATTTTATTTTGGTCAATTTACTTTTACATCACAACCATAATTAATAAGCATTATTGAAGGACATTCCATTGAAATATAGTCACTGAGAAGTGATCTCTTTGGAATTCATGACGTAACACAAAGAGATCATGAACTCATCAACCCTTTCTGTCAAATTGATAACCCTGCATAAAAAATAATGTTCAAACTATTTGTGGAAAATACTCTCAATCAACGAAGTCATGCCCGACCAAACTTTATTTCAGAAGAAAACTTGCTTTTCTTGTACTACTAAAGGGATTTGAATTTCCCATCCCTTATTTCTAGCCATTTCCAGTTAAAACTGACTGTGATTTGGTGGAATGACTTGAACTTTCATGAAATACTCTAAAGTTGAGCTTAAGAACATTTATTTTGTCCTAGGATGCATCAACAATGCAGAGAAACCATAAGCAGAAGTTATTTTCATTGATTTCATGACTGGTATCAGCGTACAATATTTCAGTTGAGTTCTTTCATACTTCTTAAGGGTAAACCTGTAAGCATAGTAAATGAAGATGTGAGAAGAAGAAGTATCCATATCGTGAATCCTTTAGCTCTATGAATGAAAACTGAAGTTGTTGTGCATGGCTGAGTGCAAGATACATAACACAACCACTTAATTGACATTTTGTTTTGTTAACCAGGCAAGAATATGAAAACCTCATCCCCATTGTACCGTTGATCCATATACTTGTTGAGATAGGTCGTGCTTCCACTTGCATGTTATTGTCATGTGGTAGGAGCTTCCCTGTTGGCTAAGACTGTTGAGTGTAGGACTTACCAAGTGGCGACCAGTCAAAACATTGACCTGCTAGTCCCTCACCTGCCTTCATTGGCATTTGTAAATGGTTAAGTCACAATAGTTCATTGAAATTATAATGGATTTTATTTCAATAAATTTCATGAGTGAAAGAAATAGTTATTGTGTGTGAATCTCATGGCTCTGTAATCAATGGGTGTGGATGGAGCGAAACAAGGATGTGAAGAGGAGATGCATTGCTGAATTTGATTTTTTATTTTTGTAAACCAAGTGTGTGGCATTAGCCTTGTAAGTAATATTTTCTTACGAAGGAAAAGCAGTGTCAGGTGTGTGGTGAGGAGGCCGAAGATACTAACACAACATTGGCTGCCAATATTTGTTGTCTTTGTGGTTTTCTACATTTGCTTGTTATGGCCTTTGTGAAGTTTCCGATAGGTTTGTGCAAGAAAATATTTAATAAAATCAAAAGTAAGGTAATGAGGTTTGCCTTTAAAGTAAGGCTTTTCTCAAATTAGCCTTGAGGTTTTCCTTTGAAATTCAGTGAACCCAACAAAATTCCTTTTTTATTTATTTGAGATTTGGTGTGTATATACAGACAGATAGATAGATATTCAATATTTTGAAATTTATATATAGAAAAAGGTAATGCCAAAATTTATCCAAATTTCATCAAACAATTCAAATTTTATCCAAATTTCATGGTTGCTAAATCTGAACTCGAAACTAAGCCATGTGATAGAGGCAACAAGAGTGTCAAAATTTGTGGTTCTATGAGGCATATTTGTGGAAGAAAGAAAGAACTGTCAGTTCTGGAACAAGACGTTTTGTAGGTTCTGAGTCGAGATGCAGGATACGACAATCTTTCCACTTAGATTTCATTTAGAAATGATTGGGATATGATATACACTAATCGGTTAGAGTTTCTTGTGTAAATGAAGTTATAAAACAATGCCAGACAAACATACAACCTGACATGCTAAGACAGGTTCTTTTTTATAAACATTGACCAAAACCTTTTACTAAATGCTCCCTCTGTCTCTTTGTTGGGGAGGAGGGTGGGAACATGACATTGATTTTCTTGCCCTATCAAGATTTCCAGAGTAATTTTCTATGTACAGACCAAGAGATACTTTCACTTTGGTTTTCAAATTTTTATACCCTGACCTCCAATTACGGCATTATAATATAATAAATATAAAAGGGTAAAATTATAATATAATAAATATAAAAGGGTAACAGGGCTACCAACTTAGTCATATGAAAATTATGTAGTTTCACATGCTTATATGCTTTCATTTAGATCAACACTACAAATAATCTCCACAGGAACACAATTCATCTCTAAAATGATGGAAGCGAATTGTATCCCTCACAGTAAGTTCTAGTTCAACAATCTTGGACATAAATTTAATGGCCATATGGCAGTCACCACATACACGGAGGTTCTTGGTAATCTATATAGGTGTGCCAGAGCTTGTGCTAATAAGCCCAAATGCCATGGTGTTGCTTTTCATGATCATTCTTGTTTAATGACGATCTTGTGCAATAGCCAAAAAATCATCTTTGCACCATCTTAATACAACTTTGTGCAATAAAAATTTGCCATAAACCCTAGCAACATAAAACAACCCATTTTTCTTAATCACAATATACAACCTCTTTGTAATACAATTTATGCTCAATAAAATCAATAAAAACCTACCACTCTGCTCGTTAATCACCTCATATACACATCTGATCAAACCCTAGACACCATCAATACTCCATACTAACAAAAACATGATGGAAACAGTCTCATAGTATATATACTCTTAACCACACAATGAACAACAATATACATATAAATTCCTCAACAATAAATCTATGTTCACTAATCAAATATACTCAAGAGAACATCAAATCTTAGCTTTATCAAATACATCAAATACTAACAACAAAGCATAAGCGACCAAATGCAGATGCAGGATATTGTCAACTGCCGCAATTTAGCAATAGAAGAATGCGATGAAGATCCCTGAAATGTCTCTATCCCAGAGTCGGAGGGAGAGAACGTAGTTGTTGGACCTCCACTGCAAACTGTCGATGTTACTAAGCCTCTCAAGCTACGAAAAGTCAACATTGTGACGGAGAAGCAACCTAAGTACTCACATATAATTGTTCCTAAGAAACATTATAACTCACTATTTCTTCTATCCATGCAAAGAACGTATCTCTATAACAAAATGGCTATTATTTGTGCATGCAAGTGCTTATCATAATAGCTCTTCTTTAATGTATGTA
This sequence comes from Pinus albicaulis, assembly GCA_034641835.2. Classification (NCBI taxonomy): domain Eukaryota; kingdom Viridiplantae; phylum Streptophyta; class Pinopsida; order Pinales; family Pinaceae; genus Pinus; species Pinus albicaulis. The sequence goes on from CM076576.1 coordinate 140,710,581, forward strand.
AGACAAATTCCCTTCTTGGAATTACACATCATTAACTATTCTTTTTATGTAAAGATATACATAATTATTTCTCAAAAGGAAGTTAATATAACTTAGTTTCTTTATGTAGTTCTCATGCTTCCCTTTCACGAAATTATGATAGATAACCATCTTTTATGCACAAAGCTAAGAAACCATAACAAGGTTAACTTAACCTTTTATACACCTAAGTCAAGAACTAGCCATGCAATCTTTTCAAGAGGCTACCCTTTTCAAGAAAGTGGAAGGTCTTTTTAGAATAATAACAAAGTTAACCTTTTATATAGTAAACCATGCAATTAAGTCAAAATACCCAATATACAACACAAAAATAACTTGTTCTTTTACCCACGAGAACATGTAACTTTTGCAAACTCTTGCAAAAGAATTAACACAATGGACTTATGTTTCAAAATATTGTAACTTATGTTATTTATGTGTATAATTTTTAGAAGGTAATTCCATAAGATATTATGTTTAACCACACAAAAATATTTGGCCTTAAAAAGGGAAATCCCAACTTATTATACCTTCCCATGAAATATTTTCTCATATATTTATTTCATCTGGATATGAGAATAAATAATTAAATAATCAATGGTGAATTTGTTTCAGTCATATTTCAATAAACTAATGAAAGATTCATTAATAACCATGCAAATCCATAAATTTTTAAGGTAATGGACATGCTTACCTTTGACTAACCCTCTTAATAAGAACTTCTTATTATGCCATAACATTGCATACCTCTGACTAACACGCTCTTAATAAGAACTTATTATGACATAATACTACATAGAAACTCCCATGACTCTATCATAGTTGTATCAACAAACACATTACTCTGTCAGTTATTGAGTTATATTACCATGGACTGAAAGATGGTTTATTGTTGATGGCGGAAAAATGTGGAATCCGCACATGATCAACGCAGTCTTTTTTTGGAATGCACACTCTAGTCAACACATAGTCTTTTTCTGGAATGCACACTCTGGTCCTTTCCGTTTCAACTGGCTGGTCTCCCTTCCATTTGCACACTCTCCTTTCCACCTAGTGAATGCAAAGAACAATAGTATTGATGTGTAATGGAATCTGTGTAACCTTTTTCTGGAGAGATATCATAAGGTAGTTTGTAACTAAACCAAAACCCTAACGAATTCTTGATTACCACTGTTTTAGTTAAATATTAAACATGATAATTAAATAAGAATATTTTAGTAAAAAATGTAAATTCCAACCGTTTACTGAGATGTTACACTAATATATGTGTAAGAGAAAGAGAAAAAACTCTAATAATCTTAGAATGTTTTTTCTTACAAAGTAATATTTTACTTTTTGAACATTCAACTCAATGGTAATTGCTATTCTTTTTCTTCATTATATTTATAATATTTATTTTCAAAAATAAAATAATTAAAAAAATTATTATTATTATTATTATTATTATTATTAAAATAAATAATTTAATTTAATTTAATTGTTTCAAAATTAAATAAATCATTATTTTCCATATATATTATTTAAAAATTAAGATAGTAAATTCTCTTACCCAATTAATTATACTATAGGAATACCCAATTGCTTCAAAAAAACCTTTTGCTTAAATTTAATTCAGTACCACACTATACTACATTTTAAGTAATGTCCATGAGACAAAGTTATTATCTTACTATTGTCTTATCAAAAGACAATTTATTTTTGCAATATCCTAGAAAAAACCATATAAAATATAGGAATAATTTAAGTTGAATTTGAAAAAAATATATTATAAAATAACCACTATATATATATATATATATATATATATATATATATATAACAAACCTCTCTAAATATATTTATATCACTGTAAAAAATATAACACATATTTTTAGTGTAGTCTAAAAAAGCAACAGAATGACCCAAAATCCGACAAAGATTTTATTATAATCTTGTTTACAGTTGTTAAACTTTAGTATTTTGAGTGCCCTAAGAGTTTTTGAAAGTGCTAAATCCATTTCCACTATCAAAAATGGATTCCAAACACTCCAACTACCTGATTTTTTTAATTTTATTTCACTAGATTCCGGCAAAAAACTGCCATCCAAACTATTCCATATGCTGGATAGACAACTTCCATATCTTTTGACTAAATCATTATATCTATAGACTGACATATCTTTTGACTAAGAGTTATTTTTGAGTCATTTTTTGATAGTATAAAAACTATAAATCTGTACGTTCCAAGAACCTAAAATCAAATCAAACTAAACTGGGACTTCAAATAACAATAAAAGCTTTGTTACCCCCTCTATTTTTATCATCCAACAGCTCTATTTTTTATTTTTCTAAGTGCTGGAAGCCAAGCCTTATCTAAAATTAGAAAGGAACATTACACATCTCTATACCACAAACCAAAACGAACCAAAAGCACATTTAAAAAATTCCGTAAATGGTATTTCAAATAACACGACGGAAGCCCCACTAATTTTAACTTGCACTCTGACTAAAAGATACGGGAACAGGTGGTAGCTAAAATCGACGTGTATTTTGCATTCAATGTGCTCAGTATCTTCCTCAAAAACAAGAACTTCGCCGTTGGCCTACTGCATATTTTGCATGCACCGGGTGTGGAAACTCTACAAGTCTTTGGCTGTTTATTACCATCAAACAAAATCAAATACAAAATGTTAAATAACCATTTATTTTAAAGCTGCGTAAATAGAAACTACAGCATGAAAAGGAAATGCAGCGACATTATATATATATATATATGATTCCATCTAAATATTAGATATGTTCTTGTGTATCTAATGGTTTAATTCTTGACCAATAATTTATAGTTATTTAAAACGAAAAATGAACGGTATTTATTTATTCAATTGTTGCCACCATTGTGTATGAATCCAAATGTTCAAATGCGGCCTTGTTAACTTTCACCACACAATCTCTTTTGCTCTCGAGATGATGTAGTGTTCGACCTCGATTTTTCTGCAAATAAAGTGAAAGTGATACAGTTGCACTGAAATAAAAAAACATGGCAGAGTGGGATGATCTAAAAGGTAAGCTAGCAGAATCGTTGAACAAAGATCACCTTGTCATTCACTGGTGAATGTAGCGCAGATCAGTGAGCTATGAACGGACCCTACAAGCTGCACTTCTATATTACTTGGATACTTCAAATCGAATCCTTAGGCTATCAGGAGCGGCTATCCAGCAGCGATGGAAGAAAGACAGCAGGAAGCCAAGTAGTGTTTTGCGCCGTGCAAAACTGAAATTTGAAATATGAAATAGAGCTAACCCAAAAGTCAATGCTTTAATAGAAATCATATTGGGTGTCAGCCCTGGGGAATGACACAATGTATGTAAACGGGGCCCACTGTCGAGTTGGAGAAGGGAGGGGTTGCCGGAGCAGGCTGTCGGGAGCTGTCACATCAACTCCCGATTCATGGAACGTAAGACTCCTCCTATATATAAAAACAAACATGAAACAAAGTCAATCATTAGCTTTTTATTCCTCATATGTCCTATATATATTTTAAAAAACCTAACGTACATAAGTACGCCCACTTACGCACATGGACCTATATGGAATGGCAAAGAAAAAGACCATACGCACGCAATGGTGGACAACCACCAAGCATTTGATGCCATTTGAAAAATGCTTGTGACTGGTACTGGATAATTTTATATTACACGTACTTTTATTCTATTTCGACACGTTATGATTTTGAAGATTTTATCTTCGAAAACCTGGCAATTTATGCTTGTGGAGGATGGTAAAGATAATGTTTTTTTTTAAGGATTTGGGTCAATGCCACTTCTTTTTAGGCAAAGTTAATATCGAATGTTTGTAAAGACACATTTTTCACCAACTAGTAATTGCACCACATGTT